>WIPJ01001648.1:235437-247960 GCA_018155075.1 Cassiopea andromeda
AAGCACATATTAGACACACCCAAAGGACAGAATACGATAGACAACTGGCGTTAACGTAAAGGGTTGATGAACTGGTTAGATTGACTTGTCAGCTTGCAGGGTTGTTATGAGTTGCACATCGATAGCTCTGTTTTTATCAAAGTGTCTGTGGTTGAAGAGCGTGTGCATAGGTACTATCAGATGCCTTGTAGACAGGGGACGTAGCTAACAGGGTGTAGGGGTGTCACACCCCCAACCTTCGGTGATATCGTCGGTAAATTCATATTCAATAACTTTCATCGGAACATGAGTGCATTCTTTTTTCAAGATGTAGTCAAAATATTGTTGAAAATACACTTTCTAGCATCAGTGCTCCCCATGAAATAAAGAGTATTTGCCAAGCAAACGCTTCTGTCAATAAATTCACACCTCTATGGGTAAATTCGTTGTTTTTTTCAATTTCGGAAAGTTTTAGTTAGGTTGTAGAATGCATTTTCTGTTCTGGCAAGTTTGAACAAGACGAACAATAACAAGCGGGAGTCTTGGAAAGCTCCAGAGGGTCGGCAAAAATTGAAAAATTTATGAGTGCCCCCCCTTTCTAATAGGCACCTGAGATTTTTTATGTAAAAATTGAGTTAACAGCCTGGTTATTTTGCAACATTAGTTTGTATTTATGTCGTCTTTAGTTAAATTTATCTTTCAAACTTATTTAGAGACGACCGTAGGCAAATTACCAGGGTTATGTATGAAAACTCGTTGCAAAAGTTGTTTGAGTAAGAAAAAGGCCAGAAAAACCTGTTTGTAATAAGACACATTAATCCCATGTCTGGCGAAAAGTAAAGAGCGAAAAACGAGCGAAAAACATTGTTTTTTAATCTTAAGTCTCACGTCAACAAGGATGAAGTTGCAGTAAGTAGGTGGATTTGAGTTCTAGAAAGATTGCCATCTACAACAAATATGATGGATACTATAATGACATCGGTTTTCCATTGTTGTGTTTTGTCTTATATTTTCCACACGCGTGATTTTGCATGCTTGCACACTTTCATCTTTGTTTCTCAATCTGAATTTTCAGGCTCAAATAGAACTCCACACGCCCTGCAATGGGCAGTTAGGAATTTACAGCGGCATGGGGGTGGTGTCGAAGCGAATTCGCATGGCTATGGTGCAACGGCAAATATACGTAGAAGCGGTTCAGGCGCAAGTGCAAGCGCCGATGTCAGCAGTGGCGGAAATCATTTATATAGCATGCCAAGTGCGTTAGCAAGAACTTTCGGAATTGTCGTGAGAGAGGTATTGTGACTGTAATTTTAAATCATTTACCTTATTACACGAAATTAAAGTGGTATAGTATTTATCGCGATTTTGCCTTCACCATTGTTAATTTGTTCTGCGTTAACTTTTGTACTGCGTTGATTATTTGAACGTTAATATGAACATTTCGTCACAAGAAAGTCCCGAAGTCTTTGCTTTAAAGTGGACTTGACACAGAAGCATAAAAGATATGAAAATTATTGTCTACATTATACAAGTACTGGATTTCTTGAGAACCAAAATCATATATACAGTGTGATTCGTTGTAAATGTTTGCTTTCCTTTCTGGTACATAGAGAAATCCACAAGGTAAACTTGGTACAGAGTGTCTGCCGTATCAGGGAAATGTCAGGGAAATCCATTCCCCCATTAAACTTTCATGCCTTCGTCTGGGAAATTTGGTCCTTCTTTGCAATGCCAGGGAAATTTCAGGGAACTTTCAAGGAAATCTGACCCTTTTCACTGACATACAAGAATGGTGCAACATGCTTAAATTGTCATTTTTCAGCCTTGTGCCATCATCTATTCTGTAAAATTTATATGGTTGAAAGGTTGAAGGAGTGCTAGATCAATGATAAATGTAATTTTTGTCCTACTTGCCAAAAGGGCGCTTTTAGACGTTACAGAGGACGTGGACTGAGAAAATTTTTTACTCCGCGCCTTCTATAAAGCCTCCTGCTTTCTACGCGAATGTTGCTATTATCTTATAGCTTGTAACATTTACAGTTTCTCGCACATTTAGGGCAGTGGCGGACATTCGGGGGAGCGAAGGGGGGCGCTCTCGCTTCCCCAACAATTTCAGACTTGCCAAATGTGATACACAGTTCATTAGTAGTAGCTCACAAGAGGCAATGTAGAACGACGTACAAGTCAGCGTTCTGGCGTGAGATTGCTCTATTCATCATTGGCGTACAGGTTTTGGACAGCAACTATTCAGGGCCATTATTTCCAGTGGCGTGCGGGCATAACTTTGGCGTAGCTTTTTTCTGTTGTTCGTAGTCGCCAATACTCGGTGAAAACTGGCTTGGGAATAGGTTTTTCTTTCTCAGCAAAAGATGAATGAGGAAAAAATTTATGTTTTACTTTGCAGAAGGGCGTTTTCCGATGTTCTAAAGGACGTGGCACCAGAAATTTTTCTTGGAGTATGCCCCCAGACCCCCAGTCTCTTCTCATTCCTTTTGCATAGTGTTATAGCTATAGCCTCCCCCCAACTACTTTGTCTCTTTTCAACACGATGTTGCTCAAATTTGTGAACTGTCAGTCTTACATGACATGCGCCTTAGCTTTGAGGAGGCTTTCCCCTCCCCCCTCTCCAAGATGGGAAGATATCCCTCCACTGATCTAGGGGGAACTACCTTATACCCACAGCTAAGGAACTTCCATTTTTTACAGTTGCATGACATGCTGTTGGTTACCTCTACTAGAAATAGCCAGGCACCTACTGTTTGTTCGAAATTTCAACTACCTACACCCCTAATAATCATCTTTTAAATCCATCCCTGGTGGTGACAGCGAGGTACTCAGTTCCTTTAAACTTTCTTCTATTAGATGACCCTTACAATAAAATATGTCAAAAAGTGATATTTGTCAGGGAATTGCCAGGGGAAATCCATTTTCCAGATTTGACAGATACCCTGTGGTATGACATACTTCCACTCGCGTCAATTAGTGTTCATGAAACGTTGTTTTTTAACTAATTCGCATTAATTTGGTCCTTCCCCTACCCTCTCTTCTTTCTTTCTCTTCTCCTCGTCCCTCTTTTTCACTCTCCCTCCCTTTTTTCCACTCCCACCGTTCAAGTGATTCACCTACTTAACTGATATTTTTATTTCACCGTAGATGGCAGACATCCTGGCTCTATCAAGTGATGAGCCAGTTGGTTATTGTATACCATTGAAACAAACTGACTTAGCGAAGGCGCGATCCAATGCCGATGCCATGTTGGATGATACCTGGCAGTGGCTTTGGAGAGTTATGGAGACAACTGAAACACAATTAAGGTATTAGAAAAAAGCTATAGTTTATACCTGGATTGATTTAAAGGTTATTTATTGACTTCAAGATCCATTTGTTGTGATTAATCTATTGGTATTTTGATTATGTTTATCACCTAATCACAGATTCGTTTTAATCAATTAATGTGTATTTTGGCTCAGAGCTATAAATGTTTTATATATTTCAAATATTTATACAGAATGCGAATTTAAGCTAAAATGTCTGTTTTAAAAACTGTCCGGTTTTAAAAGAATGGAAAGGAAAAATTAATTAAAAAGCTTCTAAGATCTAAATAAGGTTTATATTACACAAAGTAATAACTACTTTAAGGTCTAATATAAATATCAAAGATCAAATGAAGCTTAAAGTATATCACATCTATTGGATTGACTACTTGAAAATCTTCAAGGAGGGTGCTATTTGAGCTTCTCGGCTGAGCTCATTCTATAATTTTGCTCCACGACAACAGTAAGCGTTTTGACCTATGGATTCATTTGTTGTGATTAATTGATTGGTATTTTGATTTTGTTTATCACCAAATCACTGATTGTTTTAATCAATTAATGTGTGTTTTGACCAAGAGCTCATTAGGTTAGTTCATAATTATTTGCTGTTTGGTTGTGATCAATCAATGTTTAGTTTGATTAAGTATTCTTTAATTTTTTTATCATCTAGCCACTTGCTGGACATTACAAGTAATTTGCATTAAACTTAGCACACTCCTTAAGGCCACTTTCAGAATGCTTCAAATCTTTGCTTTTTAATGTCAGTAATATCATTTGATAAAATTGGCATTAAATCACAGCATTGATTTTATGGCGGCATTCATCAGCTTTTTGCTGTTCATTGAAAGTGTTTGAGTCATAAGTGTGCTATATTAACAATCTTGTATTTTTTGAGCCATTGCCCTTCGATTGCTTTGGTTTCTCTCGTGCATGATACAACATCGTAGAACGACAGCAACAATTTGGGACTAGCTTGTTTTCTTTTATAGCTTCATTGACTTTATTCTTAGGGCCCCATTTACACGGAACCATTCCAAGTGTAACCGTGCCAGTATGGTACAGATATGCCTAGCGTTTAGACATGAACTGACAGAGCCGTTCCGGACAGAACCGCTAGTTGTACCACACCTAGAAAGTAGGTCCCGCGTGGAACCGAACCAAAAAGTTCTCTTGTAAACACCCAAAACCGTTCCCATCAGGTACGCTTAGAAATGAGGCAAGGTGAAATTCGACTGACGATAACTGAAGGATTTGCTTGCGAAGAACATTTTGGGTAAGGCTGCGAAGAACAAGTGTATGGTGGGAAAACTTTTTCAAGAATAATTCTTGTTCCTGATGATTGGAGAGAGAGGTTGTCGTTTGAACTGTTCATGCATGAATACATTGAAAGGAACGGTTCTGCACAGACTGGTTCCAAGACATCGTGTAAACTGGAAGCATATCCGTACCTACCCGGAACGGTGCCATACAGAACCGTTCCAAAGTTCCCGTGTAAACGCAGTCTAGGTGGACCCGTTCTGGTACGGCTAACGGTTCTGTTTGGCTCGGTCCTATCAGTTCCCGTCTAAATACTAGACCTATTCGTGCTGTACTGGTATGGTTCCACTTGGAACCGTTTCCGTGGAAATGGGTCTATTGGTAAAGTTCCACTTGGAACCGTTCCCATGTAAACAGGACCTAGGAACCGATCTTCAACTATTCGAAATTATTCGAATTTATTCGAATGTTGGATGCTGAATATTCGGTATTCGAAATTCCACGATTCGTATTCGAATTGCCCATACTGATAGCAAGTATCTGTACATAACCTATGTATTAGGTTCTACTGTCTTTACCTATTTATGTAAATATGTGAAATGGGGGTCAGGAAAAAAGTGGGAGTTTTTGTCTATTGGTCAAGGAAAAGTTGGGGAAATTTGATTCGCTTTTTAGCTATGAACTCTTTTGTAGCATCACATTAAACCACAAATGCACCTTAAGTAAACTCTGTATTCATGTCTATTTCTAGATTTGGCGCCTCCCTAACTGCTGTCTCAGATCCTACGCATCCACATCATCCTTTACATGATGTGCAGATGAAGAAGGGGGATAGGAGACGTGAGACGAACTCATTGTTATCGGTTGCACGAAACTGGCACCCAGACCCAAAACGTAAACGGTAGGCCTTCTATCCTATGATGTGTTGTGTTTTGTTGATTTATGTTGATGCTTATTGCTTATTGATGTTTATGGTATTAATATGTTTGTAATGCAGCATTTTTACCAATAGCTTCATATTATTCAAATTTTGTTCAGGAACTTGGATTTTTCTCTATTTGAATAAATGCTTCAAAATTTCTGTCCGCTGCCTGTTTTTGTTTTTTTTCCATCGATGGCGAACCGAGTAGTGAACAGTACCCAATGCTGATTTCATTCTTCTTTTTTCTCTTTTGCTGATCGCCATACCTTCTGTTTTCTTTGGTTGAGAGTTAGACCCATCTTCAGGGTTTATACGGCCAGGGAATGTCAGGGAAAGTCAATGGAAAAGTGTCCTTTTCATTTGGGTCAGGGACTGTCAGTTAAAATCAGGGAAACTTTCAATGGTTGTGGGAAAATAGTACTTTCGTTCAGTAGGTCGGGGAAAACATTTTATTTTTGATCATCACTGAAGTATATAATTTTCTTGGTTCACATTTTAAGCTTGTTCTTTCCTATGTTTTCTCTTTAACTTTACAATTTGATCAATGAAAAAAATGTTTTGATTAGTTTTGTCATTTACTCGCGGATATTGTCGGCACTGCTAGAAAAGGTGGCTGCCATGTGTTAAAGACTGAATGTTGACTCCATAGGTCAGGGGGAAGGTTGTTTTCCAGAAAAGTTCAGGGAAAGTATGGGTTTCACGAAAAAGTCAGGGAAAATTTGTTGTTTTTGGCTAAAAGTCAGGGGGATATTTGTGTAAATGTCCGTGTAAACCCTGACCTTTTCACTTGATATTATTGCTTTGTCTAGCAGGCCCTGTAACTTTCCTCTGCACCTGCTACAAGTATATTGCCACCTGCATTTCTAAGATATGTGACATTAGGCCCACTAATTGCAAAGCCATCAAATCGTGATGTATTCTTGTATCTGTTTTCAGACGAAATGGAAATGGAAACGAGGCGTCCGACAGCAGCTTGCGTCATGATTTTCTCACCTATCTGTTGTCGCTTATGCGAGGAAGTGATAATGAACATGGTGATTCATTGCCAAAACTAGAGGTGACGTCATTACAGCACGTGGCCTATATTCTGGATGCATTCGTTTACTACTTGAGATCAAAAGCGAATATGAATGCGGAGCATGCAAAGCAGTATGGTCCAATGTTTGCAAATTTGATGTCAAATGATGCAGAAACACGAAAGTAAGTAGATTTTTATTTACAACCCGAAACTCTCTTGTTTTTATCTTATGATGTTGCTGAGAACTAATGCAGTGAAAATCAAGTGAAGCAATTTTTTGTTATCTTTCTCCTCCTTTTTTCACCTTTTCGTTTTCTTTCGTATCTCCTTTTTTCTCATTGTAAAGTAAATGGAGGGCCACTTGCAAACCACCTTCGGTTGAAAGGCCACCCTCCCAAATTCTATGAAATGAAATGTCTTCCTTATGCTCCATGTCTTCGAATCTTTCTGTTAAGCTTCCAAGAGTATCATAATTTCACTCCTGTTTCGAGACGTTATCGTTTAATAATAATTTTTCACACTTCAATTTCATTCTCATATAACTAAAATACAGTTGTACGTCTCTCTAAAACTAGGCAACGTACAGCTGGCTGTCAGGTTAACTACATGACAAAAAAATTTATAGTGACATAAATGGAATAGATTGTAAAAGCAAAAGGTTAATAGCGTATCTCATAAGTTTCTTGTCCACGGTTTATTTCGGCAACAGAAGATAAAGTACTTCTAATAGTTGCGTTGATAATTTTTTCAAGCTTCATAAATGTGAATATAACTTGCAATACAATCATGACCTCTATAATGCTAGGCAGTGTACAATTGGCTATTTGCCATTTCTACGTGTCAAAATGAAATAAAAGAAAGCAAAGCAACTCAAATCAAAAGCGCAAAAGCATCGACTAATACTACTACAAATTGCGCATATATGAAAAAGAAAAAAATACAAATAAGCTGCGATTGAAATTCCAGTAATGCAGGTTTGGTTGTTTATGAGGTATGCAAGTACTGATACCAACGTAACGAGTACACCTTGATGTAATAAATGCGCATGTGAAACAGCAAATAAAGCAGCAAATCGATTAATCCTTTGGTCGTGTATAAATCGTCTCTTGAAATAATGATATATCCATATTTTCACAGGTTTACTTCTTCAACAATACCATTACTGCTATTAATGAAGGACCTGCTTCCTAGGAGCTTTAAAGGATATCTTTAAGAGCAAACGCCTTATTTCTTCCTCTTTATAAAAAATGAATATAGTTAAAAGTGAAAATCAATATCCTTGCATTTCGACTTGAAGAGAAGAAGTAGTGATTGACACTGCCCTGCCTTTCGGTTGGTATCATGTTCAAGACTTTGGCACCTTGGAACATTAGAATCTCCTTCCCATTTCCACTGTTTACTTTTGGTACGACTGCACTTTATGACATGTTAAACTAGCCTTCATGAATTTGTATCATTGAAAGTAAGTAAGCAAGCAAGCAGATATTTGTACAGAAACTCTTATTTTGTAGTGTAAGATATTTCTTAGAATGAATGCTGTTGTTAAGATCAAGTGAAGAGATTTTTTGTTATCTTTCTCATCCTTTTCCACCTTTTCATTTTCTTTCCAACCTCCCTTTTTCTCATTGTTTGCATATCGTCCTTGCACTCCATGTCTTCGAATCATTCTGTTAAACTTCCAAGAGCATCATAATTTCACTCCTGTTTCGAAATGTAATCGTTTTATGAAGTGTTGAACTAGCCTCCATGAATTTGTGTGATTCTGCCATTTTTGGGTGCGAGAACTGGTCATTGTTTTGTATATTGAATACTTTTTGTAATTATTATGGTATATAACATAAAATATAGAATATAGAATATGTAGCATAAATTATAGGTTTGTTGCGGAAGACAGCGAAGAAGAATCTGAGACTGATGAAGAAGTTTCAGAAGATAAAGATACTAGGACATCATTAAATCGATTCTTTAGGCGAAGTGATTCAACCCTCGTTTTAGGTATTCTTGTGTTTATATGTCAGATCTTCTTACTCTTGGATTCTCATTGCTAAATTTTGATTAGGGTGGCGATAATGGAAGACATCTTGACTTTCATTTCATTTCATTTCATGCATTTAGAACGACATAAACAGTGTATTTCTACATGACTAGATGACTATACACGGTAAATTGTAGATGACAAAACCTAGTGACGACAGTGTTGAACATTTCGACTCTGGCTAGAGTCATCATCAGTAATCAGATATACTGTTTATGTCTGAATGCATGAAATGAAATGAAAGTCAACATGTCTCTTTATCGTCGGCCTAATCATACATTTTATTGCAAAACTTGTCTTTCTGAAAACATTTCTGAATATTGTGGGACTTTCCTGATGATACTGATCCGTTTCACGTGATCCGTTTCACATGATCCGTTTCATGTGATCCGTTTCACGTGATCCGTTTCACGTGATAATGTTAAGAAGCCCTGGCAACGTATTAAATTTTTCCATTGATGTTTGGTTCGATTTTTCAGAATTTCTTGTATTCCTATTTACAGTTTATTGATTGCATTAAGCGATCCTTCAAGAGCCATCGTTTTGAATATTTCATGTGCACATATACTAGCGCCATTTGTTAGTGTGTTTTAAGAGAACATTTTCCATCAACTAAGCAATTCATGAAAAATTTTTCGAGTCACATGTTGCTGAGTACTACTGAAAATGATTGCGAGGTAAGTATAACGTTTAACCTCGTTGTCAACAGGTTATGAGGCGTCAGACCCATTTTCAGTGCCGATGCGGGAAGCACTTCCATTGGCTAATAAACCCCATTTGTTGAATCCAACTGCAAGACGTGACCAGCTGTTTGGCTCAATGAGAAACACAAATGACGAATTTCAAGCAGATATACCACAATGGATTGGGTATGGAGCTCCACTTTCTGGTATGTGGTCAAATGTTTCATTACACTGTTTCAGTATTGATACGTGACCCATTTATAGGCAGGGTTCGTACAGGACCTGGAAAACCTGAAAAATTGGCTGCTTTTGGCAAAAGTCGGGAAAACTTGGAAAAGCCCGGAATAATCAGGGATTTTTGCTTATTAATTAGAAAGTCATGGAAAAGTCAGGGCATGCTGAAGTTCATATTCAAGTTCCTGAAACAGTCAATGCCTTGATGAAATTGCTACAAGAGCCTCAATTCGCACGTTCACCCTTGTCTGCACAAGCGATTGTTCTTCATTATTTGAAATTGTGCGTGCGATCCAATATTTTTGTATCCAAAGTACAAATGTGTACTATAAGCTAGAGTTCACACTGCCCAACATATTTAGCTACATTATAACTTAGAGTTTCATGAGGCCTACCAAGAACTTAAAAGTTCTATCATGCATCGGTTCTGCACTAAACAAGGAAGAATAAGAGTTATCTGTCTTTTGTAAATATCAACTAAGTGTTATTGATAGCTACCTTTGAAGTAAGTTGCTCTTGACAGCTGTTTCTCGCTTCACTACTTTCAACTTTTAATTTAAGTTTCCAGAACTCAACGACTTGCATGCGATTTTAAAACTAATTCTCTTGGTACCTAGATCAGGGGGTTTCATGATAATGAAAATTGATTTGACATAGATATCATTAAAGAGATATTGATGAACAAAAAGCTAATCAAGTTTCTTTTTGGAGTGATTCTATAACAACGTAAGGCACTTATTAACATTATCTTCCAACTTTCCTTCTTTGCATATTGCTAATAAATACAATAGCTAATTTAGACCAACTAAGTTTTGCTACATAAATTACATATTTGGTTAAAAGACTCTTTCGCTAATAGAGTTTATGATAATAATGATGATTATGATGGTAATGATCGCGATGATAAGGATGGTGATAAGGATAAATTGATGATGTTGATGATGCTGATGATGATGATGATGATGATGATGATGATGATGATGATGGTGATGGTGATGGTGATTGTGATTGTGATGGTGATGGTGATGATGATGATGATGATGATGGTGATGATGATGATCCAGCTGACTGCATTAGTGTTGAAAAGCCTTAACAATGAGCCATTAGATTGCTTCTGAAACTACATATTCATATGCTATGAATTTTACAACGTTTCAAATCGTTCTTCGTTACAGGCGGCGTTGAAGCAACTCCTTCTATATCCTCCAACTCGAAGCTCGTTCCCGAAATGTCGAAAGTATCAAGCAATTGCATTCTTGGAAGATGGAGAATGTGTTTGGAGCTGTTTGGTCGGCTTTTCTTAGATGACGTGGGTATTGAGCCAAATTCGGTACTGAATGAAATAGGCAGATTTGATGTCAAAGAGGCAAAATTTAGGAGAGATATGGAAAAACTGAGGAACAATCACCAAAAGGACTTGTATATCGAAGAAGTATGTGGTAGAATTTTTGAAACTTGAGACCATTTATTTTTGTGATTCCTCGTGTTTTCTCCATGCTTCAGTCATGTCCACATTTCTCAGGGTTCGTGCTCCTCCAATTCCTTAAAAACTCCTAAGATTTAATTTACCTTTTAAGGGCACTAAAAAGCTCTTTAAATTCGTTCATTTTAGAAAGAGCTTCTTAGAAACTCCTCAGATTTAATTAACCTTTTTAGGGGCACTAAAAAGCTCCTTAGATTTGTGAAAGAACTCCTTCGAAACTCCTCATTTCTAATCAATTTTAGGGGTAGAGGATTTTCAGCGGCAGATTATTTTAGTAGGTTATTTGCTTTCTGCCAAGCAAAAAGCGCAAAAAATACTGCTTACTAATTATGTGTTTGTCCTTAGCAACCCCTTAGACAGATCTCAAATTGAACATACTCACACCAGCACGAAACTTGTTTTTCCTATTTGTTTTTCTATGTGAATTTTTGATAAATGTTGGAAGATAGCGATGATGCAATAAATGGACTATTGAAAATTGTACAGTCTACTACGAACTTGGAAGAGCTGCAAAGAATAAAAAGAGATTTGTATTGATCTTTGTACTAAGCAGTAAAAGTCTAGAATGGTCTATTGTTCATTTTGTTCTATTTTTTCTATTATCCATTGTTTTTCTGTTGTTATATGTATTGTTCATTACTCAGCATTACTCTGTTAGTATTCCCTTTGTTATTTTCATTGTTCATTGTCATTTCATTGAACAGATAAATAATGTCATATCCAAGTTAACTGTAGATTAGCAATGCATCGAGGTTTTCTTTTGTAGACATTGCTTCACAATTGTGAAAAATGAAGCTAAATGTTTCGTGTGATATAATTTCACTTTTGTCTTTTTAGGTTGAGCGTGACAGAGTACAGTTGATTAGGCATACGTTTCGTAAACTTGATTCATTCTTCGGTCGACGTGGGCATTCATCTGTTCCAGTTAACATCCATAGATTGCGAGTCTCTTTCAAGGATGAACCTGGAGAGGGTAGCGGTGTTGTAAGAAGTTTTTACACCGCTATTGGTGAAGCATTGCTGTCAGAGGAGCCACTTCCACCGTTGGATACCGTTTTTAGTGCAACATCAAAAGGTAGTCTCGATTTGCTTGATTCTTCTGAGTGATAATGGTTTTAGCTTATTTTAGCTTGCTTTTAGTTTAAACCTCACCAGAAAAGCCACGACGAAAAACATAACGTTTTTGTCGTGTCTCTTTCTGCAGGGTTCGTACAATCAGGGAAAATCAGGGGAAAAATTAAGGTTTAAGGAAAGTCAGGGAATATCAGGGAACTTTTTCTGTTTCTTTTCTTGAAAAAATCAGGCAATTTTTATTTCTCTTGCATACTTGTGTAACCCCAACTAATTACTGAACATGATACAGGACAGAATTGATAATTTAGTTGAATAGTAGGTCGTAAAAAGATTTAACTAAAAGTCTGTTAAAATAATTTTAGTTTGAACATGCTTAGAAAAACTTTACTTGACCACGTATCAAAAGATACGAAATCTTGTTGTTGCTACTTAGTCAGAGAAAGAGCATAGCATTTTAGAACAGATCAGGGAATATATATATATATATATATATATATATATATATATATATATATATATATATA
>WIPJ01001648.1:263371-273761 GCA_018155075.1 Cassiopea andromeda
TTGAAAGCTTCTTAAACTTTAGCTTGTTTTGTACTAGGTTGCTTATAAACAGGCTCCATTATAAAGATAAAACGTGTATACACCTGTGTTGTGGCGTCACGTTTATTGTTCTCTTTCTTATGGTTTATTTGTGCTTATAGAAAACAGCTTTAGGCAGTTGATATTAAGATTTTGAGAAACAGCGTACTTATTTGAACTTTGATAAATTTTGTTTCGAAAGATTTGAGAGCTAGTTAGTAAACAGATTCCAGGATCGTAGTTTCAAGCGTTTGAAAACGAGTTCTATACAAAATAGATTTTTTGCACCTATGCTTTTTTGGATTATATATCCGAGTTTTGATTTGAATCAATCAATAAAGTTAGGTGAATGAAATCAAAAGCTATATCTTGGTAAAAGAAAATTGAATTCATCAAAGATGAAATACGGTATATGAATTTCAGAATGGAATTCATCAAGAGAAATACGACACTTGAGAATTTTCTAGCAAATGAACATTTGGGCCACAGATGCAGTTGCACATTTGTATGACTATTGACTTCCGTGGCCAAAATCGAGGCCACAGTCGCTAGAGAAGGAAAATGTATTTGCTTAGGCTGCAAGAAAGATGTGAATTTACGTTATAAATGAGATGTATCAATCTTTGCACATTCATGTGCAGGGGCCCTTTGGAAATTCTCTGATGAGCTACTTTTCCTTTTCGAAACGCTTAGATATGTTTGCAGTTTTCTTCACAAATTGATAGCAGAAAGGCACGCTGCAGCTAGTAGCCAGGAGGATGGGGACATAGCACTCTTGGAGTATCAGAATTTGACTCTGCATTTTGTCTATCACTTTAGCATTTGCCTCAGTAGACTCTCTCACGATGAGATTTTTTTAAAGATTAGAGTTTTTTTAATTCGACCACACAAGATGAAGATCAATGACTACACAAAGGGGCAATTTCTGACGTTCTATAGAGAAGGCTTTTAAGACATTTTTTAAATTCCCCTGTCTCCCGATGAAATGGATATCTATATATTTTCCACCATTTTCCAATTTGTCTGACTAGACTCGTTCATGATGAGATTTCTACTTTCAAAGTCAAGGTATTGTCTTCCATATTCGTGCAAAATAGATTGTAGGGTAGGTCCATACCCCCCCCCAGAATGAAGATCAATGATGAAAACATGTTTCCTACTACGCAAAAGGGCATTTGACATTCTAGTGTCTTGAAGAAGTTAATACCTTAAGCCTGGCGCACACGGGGAGGATTTTGCTGAGCAAAGTTCCACGAATGAAACTTTCCTCAGCAAAATCCTCACCGCTTGCTGTCGATTTTTGGTGAGGAATTGTTCATTCGTGGCTGTGAAAAATTATCAAACCTGCTAGATATTTTTTCACAGCCACGAATGAACAATTCCTCACCGTTTGCGCTGCCAGTGAGGATTTTCCTCACCGTCTCCTTGACGACCATCAAATATCAATAACAGATTACATTGTTGCACTGACGTCAACATGCAGTGAAGCTAAAATGAGCGTACCATCCTACAATAACATAAAGAGGTAAATCAATCCAAATAATAGTATCAAATAACATCTCTTTACTCGCAGCAATTACGTATACCCATGTACGGATTCAAATCTGATTTTTCCAACTTCAGAGCCATCTCAGCAGCGAGCTTTCCTCTCGTATTTCTGCTTTCAGATTCCCTTGAGTTCACATTGTATATAAGAGAGTTTACGCAACACGACGCACCTGCTGACGACGAGCCAAAGAAGTCTAGAAACGAGCGCGATCAGGCTATCCTCTCGCAAGCTTTGGCACGAATCTGAATATCGCGCTAGTTTCTAGGCTCCTTTGGCTCGTCGTGAGCAGACGCGTCGTGTTGCGTAAACTCTCTATAGATTGATATTCGTACAAAATGTTAGTAAACGTACTTCCATTAACAACAACAGCTCCAACTTGTAGGATAGTAGCTCAACTGAACTGCCTCTGCAACCATTGTAATTTGATATTGATATATGATAGTCGTCAAGGAGACGGTGAGGAAAATCCTCACTTGCAGCGCAAACGGTGAGGAATTGTTCATTCGTGGCAGAAATTATCAAACATGCTAGATATTTTTCACAGCCACGAATGATCAATTCTTCAGTAAAAATTGACCGCAAACGGTGAGGATATTGCTGAAGAAAGTTTCATTCGTGGAACTTTGCTCAGCAAAATCCTCCCCGTGTGCGCCGGGCTTTATGTTCACACTTCTTACTCAGCAGCTCGACACCTGACACCCCAAGAATTTTTTCTAGCCCCGCCCCTGTCTGTGTCGCACCGTAATCTCTAATTTAGGTACGGAGGCGTATATTTGCGTTAAGAATACCCCCCCCATTCTTGTAAAAAAACCATGTATGGATATGGATAACGGTCCTGTTATAGTGCTGTAATGGGACCGTTATCCATATCCAATTAATGTATTATTAAATTCTTCGTCAGATTTTAGTAGCCATCAAATGGACAAATTTTTGTAGGAAAAGAGCTTTCTGCCTTCAGCCTGGATAATAATAAGGAATTTCTTAGTAACTACAGGATTAGGCCCCTTAAAAAGCATTAGTTTATCATCCTTATTCGAAAATCTTTTGACTCGTGGGGGCGATTCTTTTTACTCTCCGTATAAGGGATCACCGTCTGGTCTGTTTTGGGTGATTGTAGTTTAGTTCCTCATCATAGTAATTAAACGCTATGTTTCGACTATAAATACTGTTATGCCGATGTTATGCGCCCTCATAGAAGGTAGGAAAAGCGTGTATTGCTCACATTGACTCATGGTTGATTTACAGCTGAGAAAAATGAATGCGGCCACCTAACTGACAAAAAAACAACTGCGAATGCAATGTTACTAATTCTCAATGGTGCAACATTTACCTAGACAAACATGAAAAAAGAGAGTTAAAAGAAGTTGACGCGGGAGGAAAAAATGGCGCGCGCGGGGATGATAAATTAACGTTTTTTTAAAGGAGCCTTTCCATTTAAGCATTAATATGCTGTTTTCACACTGGGTCCTGTGTATCTAGGCTATCCAAGTTTAAAAAATAAAAGGAGTAAGTGTACATAATAAATGATACAGCTAACAGTAAGAAATTTTTAATGACTGCACGCTTTTTTAAAAATAACCATGTTATGAGCATCCTAGTACTAGACAGCCTAAACTTTAAGAAACTTTTAGAACTACAAGGAAAGAGCTAAGAAACTTTAGATAAATAGCACAATGAAATCATTACCCCGTTCAATGTAAAGCGTTGTCCCAAAACAGTGTGAATATGACATTGTTGTAGAATGTAACTCGTACTGAAGCATTTTTTGTTGTAGGACAAATTTTTGCTACATTCACCTTCTGTGTACGTTTCCACAGCAATTTAGTTCGCTAAATTAAGAAACCTTTAGAACTAAAATGTTGCCAAAAATTAAGAAACTTTAAGCACTAGGCCTTGCGCTAGGTATTCTTGTACATTTTGCTGCCCTAAACTTTGCTAATTTCTTTGCAAATTCAATTCTCAGTTTTGAAATCTTCAGGAAATATTTGTTATTGCGAGTGTTTTGGGTGTGCTCAATTTTTGTGAAATGGTCATGAAGATGTTCACAACATTTTCTGACAAATTTGCAGCCATGCCGTTCTTTCTAATCTTAAATTTTGATGATACATTCCCATGTATGACTTTTAGTGCACGATTCTCCAGTGTTTCTTTAAGATATGAAAAGAGGTGCAAAATGCATGGAGTTCCTAAAATTTTCATGTATAAGATCAGTAGCAAACCAGAGGCCATATGAGTTTTGTTCAAATCATCTCTGGGTTGGTCCAGCTTGTGAGAGAGTTCCATGTCCAATGCCTGACTATGAAGTGCTGCCAAAATATCATTATAAACACGTCAATGATATATCAGTAACTATATTTTTGTAGCTTGCAGGGAACCAGATGATTTCTAGCCTCGTAAACAATTAGACATAGCTTTTCAAAAGGGGACTTTGTCAATTGATAAGGATGAGAAACTGAACACATTCTGTGATAACTTCATAGTTGATAAGTCACTAGTATTGAGACGATTAGCTCACGTGCATGCACGGAATACACTTAACAGCAAAAGGAAAGAAACGAGAGCTGTTGATTCTATTAGAGAAGCCAACGAGGGTACAGAGATTGCAACTGGCTTGATCTTGTTGACTCGAAAGATTTTGGAAAAATGAAAGTGAATACACAATAATAATTATCTTGCTGAGCATGCAAAAAAGGAGCATATAAAGCTGAAGAATCCTGAGAAGATTGAATTGATAGAGAATTATATCGTAAGAAGAAAACTTAGCATTACCTAACAAACTAGTGCTTGTAAATGAGCAAGATGGAAATAATAATTCTCACAATAAGAGCGATGAGGATGGCAAGAATGATGATGCTGATGTTGATACTGATGCTGATGATGATGGTGATGATACACGTTATTTTATAAGAAAAAAGTTAATATGAAAATGAGGCTCAAATGGTCAAATCTTAAGAAAATCGTAAGAAAATCACGAGGCTCAATTTCCAAAATTTAGTGTTTTTATTGGCCAAAAATCAATATTTCGTCGTTATTGCATTCAAAATGTTAGAGATGGAATTCAAATTCAAGTATGCACTATTAATAACGAAAGTGTAAACCATTTTAGCCAGTTTATTTCAGAAAAAGTTAAGAAAAACCTAAGAAAATCTCAGGCTCAAATTCGGGAAAAGTTAAAAATTGAGGCTCAGGCAAAATGACGGTTTTCTTATAAAAAAACCTGTAATGATGATGGTGATGATGATGAAGAGGATGATGTGATTGGATGTGCTTACACTCTGAGAGTGGTACTGTAAGAGATGAGGATATCCCTATGGAAACAGATGATTGCCCAGAAGACCTATTTACAAAAACACGAAGTGGTAGGGTGGCTGGTACCTGGAAAATATTGAACTATTGTTAAGGTATGTTATGATGTTAACAGTTGCTAGTTGAATTCTTTTTACATAGCTGGGGTATGAAAATATTTTTATTCTCAAGGCTGGGGTGTCAAATAACTTTTGCATGCTTGACTGGGGGCCAAATTTTTGAGCCCTTTCCTCATTTGCCTCCACCCCCTCCCCCCAAAACTTAATGACTGCTCCCTTAATTCTTTTTCAAGCCCAGCTTTAAATGTTTCTTAAGGGTCTTTCCGTAACACCTCGTGACACCCACAATCGTCAAAGTCGTGACACCCACCATCTGAGAATTGGCTAGTTATTTTTACTATACATACAAGGCCATAAAAAGAGATAAAATTAAAAATTTGAGTCAAAAGTTCCTTACAGTTTAGAAACTGTGAGCATTTAAAGTTTTGCAAATTTTACTACAAATTAATATTATGGATTTGGATCATGATTTTGAGGTGATTTAAATTTCGTGTGAAGTTTACAGCATTTTTCCAAATAGCCCTAAAATTTACGTATTTCTTAATTCATATATTAAGAATCAGAATATCAAATGAGATTTTTCAAATCTTGGAATTTCTGGAAGGACTTTTATTGAATATTTTTGGCTCTATAAGAAGTTCAAAAGCTCCAAAATGTTTTTAGCTCAAATTCTCACAGCATGCTATACATATATAGGCTTCTCTTTGACCAGAATTCTACCAGGGTCTTTTCTCATTTTCAGTACTGTCGAGAGGGGGGTAGCCGGGGTAAAACTCCGGGGCTCGGGCCTCAAGGGGGCCCGTAAAAATTTTGCTATTGCAAAATGATATTCAAAAAGCCGTTTGTTGAACGTTCATTCGTTGGCTCTCTAAGAACTTCTTTGCTTGTAGGTTTGTTCTAATACTTGGCGCTTGATTTATTGTTTCATTAAACATGGAGCAATTTGAAGATTGCATTATGGAATACCAATGTTTTATAAGAGTTTTGAATTGATTTTCATTTGTTGTAGCCCCTTCTTGCCCCTGTGCTGCTACTCCTACACAGGGGCCCGTGCTCTCGACGTGCCTGCTCATTTTGGAGGTATTTGCCCTTATAGTGAAAAAGTTTCTATTATAGCTTGCTACTAAGAGATCCCTCAAAAAGTACGTGACGGAAAAATTGCCATTTTGACCCCCACCCCTATGTAGCGGCTTTTCACATTCGAGCTGATACCCCTTCTTTGGTAACATGAGACCCCCCAACACTAGCCTACGTTGATTAGGGATAGTGCATCATCCAAGCTCCTTGTTTATTTGAGTATTTTTGGAAATGCTCATCAGAAAATGAAAAAGCAGAACTAGTGTACTAAAGTTTGGCGTTACGTAGCGATAGTGATTTAACACCTCACCCTATTTTTTTCTGTGACAGTTTGTCACAAAAACAGTGCATGCCGACCCACCCCCTACTGCTATGTACTTTGTGATTGACCCCTAAAACCGTGTCTTAAATTCTTTCAATACCCTCAAAACGTATCATTACTAACCTAGATTAGGCAACTGTGATGCAGGAAATAGGAAGTTTATATTTTTTGAGATATGCAATGGGTGTTTTCTATATTCTAGGTTGATCAAAGATTTTTAAAATGTTTCCTATTATTTGCCAAATTGCAGCTTTATGTGTTTTATAGACATGATCTAGTTTGCTTCAAAAGTAAACAGTTGTAGACTACAACTAAATGTAACAGGAACATATCTTCTAAAAAATATCTGAGAAGAATTGTTCTTGTGACCCAGCACAGCACATCGTCCGTGTCAGGGCATTCACCATTTTGGGGGTGGTGTATATTCTATCTTGAAAGTGGCCGTAAATGTCCGTACCTGTCGCACTTGGTCGCAATCCATTTTGTCGAATCTTAGCAACAGGTGATGACTGTGAAATTCAAAGATAGAGCGTATAATATCAATGGCAATCATTATTAGCTCTGTTGTATGCCAGTTGTTTATTTAGTATACGTCAAGTTCTTAACATCCCGTCATTGAAGACACACTGCGAGAAGCGCATAGACTTCGAAACGCAACGTGTCAATTTAGTCGTCATAGGAAGTGTTCTAGCAATAATTGGTTTCAATTTGTTAGAACTCAGCAGAGTTGACTCACTGTGTGGAATGTAGTGTTTTGTATTTTACCACTGATGAAATGAATACGTCTGTAACGGATTCTCGTGAAGACAGCGACGAACATAGCGTAAGAAGTGCAACACCTTGTGAGCGGACATTCGCGGGTTTGGCGAACGATACTGACCAACAAGACGGCCTCGAAGACACTTCATTACAAAAGCCACAAAATGCAGAACCATGCATATCGTAAGTGTTGTTGCTGGCATAGACTGTTAGTTTTGTGCTTCAGAATATTTATTTTTATATTTAGAGATATTTATGACGGTACCAAAGCACGGTGGAGGAAGTTTAGTGAGAACAGATTTGGCGCCCTCCAACAACATTGTTTGCATTTTTAGGCCAGATCGCATTGATAACTTTTTGCAAAACAACATTTGAAAGCGTTATGGGTAATTGCTTATTCTGTTTAAATTTTGCGTTGGAAATCTTCGTGTCTTAGAGCTCATATAAAGCTGCTTAATCTGATTTAAACATAGCACAAACTAAATTTGCCTTTCCTTATGTATGTCACAAAATATAATCAAAACACGATTCGATTTGGATACTTTCGATTGCGTTACTTCACCACGATGCACTTTTTCATGTTGCATAGCGATATCATACCTTTGCATAAGTACGTTAGATAAATTAATCCTACGACGAATTGTTTATTGTAATATATTGTGTTTGATTTGACCTTCTAACACATTCCATATCTGAAAGAGCTTTGATTTAGAATTAGATTTGGAAAAATCTTGTTATATGATTTTTATGTTAGAAAGAGGCTGCTACTTTCAGTTACATAAACTGGCCCACAAATGTACTGCCCTTCTCTTTTGCTTTCTCTACTTCTTCCTCTCGTTTTCTCCAATACATGAACTACGTATGTGGTGTAGTTTGTTAAAATACTATTATGTAAATGTGATTCAATTTTGCATTGTGGAATTCATATTTCTGCAAGTTAAAAAGTATACAAGGCTACTCATTTAGCACTAAACCTTTCCTTCCTAATATATGTAAATTAGAGTTCTCTATTTTATCTTTTGGGGTTGTGTTGTGGCTCCTTATTTTTTGGAGTGACAGTTGCACAATTAGCGAAATATATCTGATTCTACTTTGAGCCACAAAGTTTCCTTCAAGCTGTTTTTTCAAGCTGCTGTTTTCTTTTGAAGCAGTAACTATACACAAGACAAATTATAGGATAATAGTTTTCTTTTTTATGTAGGGGATTAATAGAGATCTTTCTCAAGGTTTTTCTTGTTTGTTAGTCTATAGAAAGGTTATCAACACAACTGGGCTTTGCTGGACACTGCTCATTATATCTTCTTTTAGTAATTATGCACTCATATCTTCCAATGCTCACACTTTTCATTTCTACAGTTTGCAATGATTTGGTATTAACTTTCTCTCTTGAAATTTATTTGCATTTAGCAAATTATTCAATCTTTGATATGATATTGCTATATTTATATGATAATACTCATTATTTGATTAGTGTTATTTTAGTAGTTGTATTGTATATACCACCAGAGATAGATAGATAAGCTGTAAACCAAAACTTGGTGAAAGACCAATCTGTGGGTGCCATTTTAACTGGTTTCACCTGCATAAACACCAAACGTTGGTGAATATCCTATTGGTGGTGCCACATTTGCTGCTTTCACCTGTGCTCACACCACAATTGCACTGCTTCCACCTGCTTGTGCACCATAATTTGGTGACCTTATCTGTAGAGAAATGAAATAATGTAAACTGGCTGTAAGCCATGTGCAATTACTCTGCAGCTGATTCATGAAGCATTAGCTAGCTAAATATATTCTCTTTGTTTTAGTCATTTGACCTACCTTCATAAACTTAAAGATCTGTTTATCAATGTATTTATAAATTGCACATTCTAGTGGTATTGAATTGACAATTTCATGTTGGATAGGAAAATGTTTATCTTTATAATTGATTTGGCTTTTATGAATTCAATTTTTTTTGGAATTCTATTATTGTTGTTAACTTTTGCTTACAATTTTCTTTTTAGAACCATGGAAAGCTACCTGCTGGTTCATTTCTTTTTTATATTTGCTGCAAGCTTCATCCTTGGAGTAATATTCTTGCACTCCTCCTTGTCATTTTGGACATGGCAGGCATGTCATTTTTTCTAATCACTTTATGATTCATATGATTTTTAAACACAGCATGCCTAATGGCCTATTTATCTCACCCAAGTGGGATGGTGTTTATTCTTCTTTCTTATGAAGATATTGTATCTCACTTTACCAGCCCAGCCTCTGGCATGTTAAGCAATAAGTAATTGCCACAACACTAGTTATTCAATTTTTCATTATGCGGCTGCACAGATGGAGAAGTTGTAGCTTGGTTAGCCAGGCTAGCCCTTTTGCTTTTATATGGAGAAATTTTATCCCACAAGAGATAGATCTCACCTAGCATTTGACTGGTCTCATCTTACCGGGCTGGCTCCATTCCTATATAAAAACATGTAGAATTATGAAAGCATTCTATTGTCAAGACAGATCTCATACAATGTGAGCTAGCCCTGTAACCCAGGCTGCCTCACTTCATGTAATCAGTACCATATTTTAAATGAAATTAATAGGCCAATGATGATATTTATGAGAAAGTAGGTTTTCATGATGCAAAAGTGTGATCTGGATTTTTTCATAAGAATGAAGAGTCTGGCCATAAATTATGTGACTTAGTTGGAAAATCCATCATGAGAAGAGGCTTTGTATGACTTTGCTGAGACTTTTCAGATTATGCTTGCAGCAAAATAGGCTTGCTTTAGTTAGGGAATATATGCTGTTTTAGTGTTTTCAGAGATTCTCCTGCCTCTCCCTAAATTTTCTAATTCCAGTTGCTTAAAGCCATTGAATTCTATATCCTACTTGTATTTGGTTCCAACCTCTTACTTATTCCAGTCCTGTATTGTTGGGATTTGTTCAAATTCCATTTGCTTGCAGCCATTTACTTCATATCTAGCGTATATTTGCTCTAACTTCTTACTTACACCAATCCCTTATTTTCTGACAGCTGGAACTAAATATACTCTTTTGACTCTTCAGGTTTATGATGATATTCCACCATTTAGTGCACAGCAAGCCCCAGATGCACAAGATTCATTTTCCTATCATCAGAACAATGAACATGCATACAGAAGTGGTTTCATGCCATACAATGAAGTCCTCAAAGCCGTTCTTAGTCCAAACATGACAGTATCGCTGACTAGGTAGCTCTTTTGAAGTGCAGTTCATGTAACCTATGATTCTGCAAATTAGCTGTGGTTGGTACTGTGTAGTGCTAAGGTATTTGTGGCAT
>WIPJ01001650.1:11997-22990 GCA_018155075.1 Cassiopea andromeda
ATACATATATATATGTATGCATATGTAAGCAGTATATATTTGCATCATTGTGACAAATATAATCCTTGTAATGGATGACACAAACATTGTCTAATGAGGTGCCTTTGGTCCAAAAGAGCTGCCGATACTGGGCAGTGCCTCAACGCGGTGCCCTAAGTAGTCGGGCCCGTTTTCTCCTATTGGCCCCTCGTGCCCTACTATCGTTCTGTCGTCCCTGCATGGTATTATTTTTAAACGTTTAAGGTTCAGTCGACTCTGGTTGTTGGCCAATCCACTCACTGTCACACTCCGTTTACAGCCTTACATTTCCTTATATTATTCACTGTGAAGATGACCGACATTGACGGTATATTTTATGCGCCCTGCAAAGTCAGAACTTTATCTATTTTGTTGATGAATGGCAAATTGTTCTCCAATTTCTTGTTGGGTTTAGTTTTCACGATTTGTATAGAGAAAATGGAATTAAGTTGTTTATTTATTGATAAGTAAGCTAGCATCCTAGTCAAATTTAAACGAAGTATCGGAAAAGCAAACTTTTAGCTTGTGATGTACTTCAGAAAGTCTCTGGGAATGCAAACTAATTTTTGGCTGTCCATCATGATTGTATCTATAATCTACAATGACAATCTGTATGTTTTCCTCATTCAAAATAGCAAGTCTTGAAAATATATGAATTAATTCTACATTACTACTGTGCTTTCTTTGCTCGTTATTCAGTGCACTTTTTGTGAAATATTAAGAAATAAATCATCCTACTACAACCTTTTTGATATGTAGAAGATGCTGACCAGGTATAATTTGCATTGTTGACTTTCCTTCTGCAGATGTACCACTCATTGAACACTTCTGTGACTCTTTCTTCACTTGACGATGTGCAGTTACATGGCGTTCTGCTTAATCTTGACTATAAGTCTAGCTATATAGTTATGGTAATAAGGAGCTTACTGACAAAAGAGTCCTCTTGAATATTTTTAGACAGTCAAAAATTGATTGAACTTCATTGGAAAGTTTAAGCTTTCTTAAAAATGCTATCATACTTACGCAATGACCGAACAAAATATCATATTAGCGCGGATCAATGTAAGACTTTGATATGTTAAATATCGGCAAACATAAGCAGAATTGTACAGTTAATGCTGTCTCTTGGTGATATAAAACACACCATAGTCTGCTTTGAAGGCTTAAAATTCTTGTCAAGTTAAACAACTCTATATTTAGAAGTTCTCATCAGCAATTTAATGTCATTAAAATGGGAAATTGACTGGTGCTGCCTCGAGGAGCAAAATACTACGAGATTGCTTTAATTCCAATGATAATCAATTAATTGATATTTAGCTGAGATTTCTTCTGATTTCATCTTCTGCTATATTTACTGCTAAATCCTGCATTACCTGAAAAGATTTATCACGAGCATAGAAGATTTTGCATACATGTTTAGTCCAAAGCAAATCCTGAAATCATAATAAACAAGGCAAACGAATGAAATTAATTCTAAAATTAGTTTACTAATATAATTTCATTGCTGCTGTAGCAAATTCAGTTGCAATTTATTTAAATCAGATTTTCAAGCAAATAATTTGTAGTTTGTTTACATTAATTTTCAAAAGCAATTTAAATAGGTCTGATGAATAATCGATTAGAAAAAGCAGCGTCTTGAACATGTGATGTAGTGATACACTAGATGTTGCATTCCCTGTCTTTGCTGTCTTTAAAGCATACACAACATCATCAAAAGTATTGGTATTATAACTTCAAAATGGCTGCTTAAAATTCTTATCCACTTCATGAAAAACTCAACTTTACTTTTTAGCGCTAAATAGGCTCTCCCATGCTCGCAAATGTAGCAAAACAAATAAAATTTTCTTGAATTTTCTACTTAATTAATTGGCTTTATATCGTATTGCAAAGATTATCCAGTATATCTCGAATAAGTGCTAATTAACTAAATTTCACCAATAAATATAGATTCAGAAGACATCCCCCCTAGACTTGCACAGAAATTTACTGCATTTACTTTGTATACCAAGCAATGCGAATATTTTTAGTCTACGAAAGAAATCAACCAACTTTGATAATGAGCAATGGCGATAATTTTAGTCTAATTTACATTCACTTATCTCTAATGCATTCTATCCCCAATGCTCTTAAAACTTCCAGATCTCTTTGCAAAGCACCTATTTGCAGTCAGCAATTAACTAAGCAAATCATTTGCAAGAAATCTGGTAATAAAGTTTTTATTTTTTGATTATTAAAGAACTGCAATTCTTTTTCAATGTGGGCACTTAATGATTTTGTGTCCTTTCGTACTTTGGATGTCATAGTACATTGCATATTTTGTACACATGTGTATTTGAGGGAAAACAAAAGAAGCAGTTGTTCAAAACCTAGGCCATGAAGCTGGTAATTGAATCACCATAAACGCAATGTCATTACTTGCCTATCCTACCTTCGAATCTTATATGATTAACATAAATCCTCTCTGCTAGTGAAATAACCTTGAAGAGCCAACTTTGATCAAAAGCATGTGAAAGCTAGCTGCATAGCAGTAGGAGCACACAGAATACAAAATCTACTTTTAGGATCCTCATAACCGTTGCTGTAGCGGAGGTGGTAGTAAAAACCCCCATGATTTCATGCAAACACGTACTGTGCAAATACACGCTTTTTTCTAAGTAATGCTTTTTTAACCTGTACTGAAGCTTTCTTAACTTTGTCAAAATTCCAGTAACAAGATTTTCTTTAGATTTTCTTAAGATTTTCTTCAACAAAATGTTGAGTTCCAACATTTTGCGCATGCGCATTAGTGGAAAGTGAAAAAGCTCTATGTACGCTTGAAAAGATGAAAAATAGTAGTAATTAACATAGGTTAAACTGTTAGAAGGTAGCCAAAATCACATAAATGACATTTTCTACACAGATAAATTGAATTTTAAATAAATAGTCACTAAAAAACTTTCTAAAGTCTCAAAAATCCAATATTGAACTTTCTTAAATGTTTTGAGCAGCTGAGTGCTACTTTCTTATAAACCACTTTTTTATAAAAAGAACGTTTATAATTAAAAGCAAACGTTTACTTTTATTGCTCTTTAGCTTCTCCAGGTGAAATTTCTGTTGATAAAACCTAACAATTCATAATACAGGGTTGTTATTTTATAAGAAAGCTTTTTGGCCCAGTACTGAAACTTTCTTAGCTTGTTAATGATTCCAGTATCAAAAATTTCTTAACACTTTCATAGCAAAAATGTTTTGAGTTCTAATGTTTTACACATGCATATTTGAGGAAGTGAAAAGCTCCATGTACACCTGAGATCATGATAAATCTCAGTAAACATCAGAAGCTAAACTGTTAGAGGAAAGCCAATATAACATACATATTTTTTATATAGATAAATCGCATTTTGAGCACTTATACACTTTCTTAGGTCTCAAAAAACCAGTCTGTTATTGGCCTTTTTACGCCAGCCATATTAACGCCAGGCAAGAAATGTGGTCTACCGTCACTTTGGGCTACATCTTACACCATTCAAAGTGTATGTTAGTGAAAAGTGATAAAGCGCTGCATTGTTAGTAAACCATTCTTAAGTTTCAGAGATCCTTAATATTCTTATAAACTTTTTTCTTATAAAAAGGGTGTATTGCAAATTCTGTTAGTTCTGTTCATTGTTGATTCTTATTTCTTAATTGATTAAATAAGTTTCTGATTCGGGTAAATTTGCATTTTTAGTGTGTCTACCTCTCTTCACCTCACACATAAGCATAAACATTTCAAAAGGCCATATTCTCTGATGACGTGATAAGTGAATGGCTCCAAAAATAGGAGGTACAAGAGCAACGCCGCTGCTTAGCCGAAAATCTTACATTTTGGGTCCTATTTACGCCGGCCATTTTAACATTTAAGATACTGGTCTTTCTTGACTTTTTGAGCAGTTGAGTACTACTTTCTTTAAACGACTTTCTTATAAATAAAAATTACAAGGGATCAACCAGTGAGAGAATTAGAGCCAATTTCAGTGCTAACGCAAAGAACCATATCAAATACAGGCTACACATGAATGTCACCCCCATCCCTTCATCCCACATGAAAATATTTTATTGAACTCGTGAAAAATGAGCATATATAAGTAGCACACACTTCAATATGAATGCACGAGCAGAATGGGGCCCGGAAAAGGGCCGTAGGTTGGCCATTCATGTTCTACATCATTCAGTCTATCATTCGGAACCGTAATGCGGTATTGGTCAAAAAAAGAGATATTTAAGATACTGGTCTTTCTTGACTTATTGATACTGATACGGTTTTTATTGAACTCGTGAAAAATGAGCATATATAAGTAGCACACACTTCAATATGAATGCACGAGCAGAATGGGGCCCGGAAAAGGGCCGTAGGTTGGCCATTCATGTTCTACATCATTCAGTCTATCATTCGGAACCGTAATGCGGTATTGGTCAAAAAAAAGAGATAGGCACTTCAAGTGAATCAACTCTCAACAAGAAAAAAGTTCATTAAAAATTTCATATATTACGTTACTCAAAGGGGTTGGGGGTCTTTTGATATTTGTGACAAAGTATGACAAGGGGTGGATGGGTTGTTTTTGGAATGTGATGTCACATTTTTTAAACAACTCGATACTTAGTACATTTGGCCTCAAGCTGGCAAGTCAGGCCCTTTTCTTAGAACAAATTTGGCACTACATCTAGATATAATCAGGCAATCCTATCTTGCTACCATTTTGGCCACTTCCACTTTCATTTTCACTGTAAAATTTTATGACTGCCAAAGAAAAGACAATAAGCAAATTATTACAAAAGCAGAAAATATCCTATTGAAATTCATAATGTGACGTCACACATTTGGTAGTGGGTGGGTACTTTTGAATTTGTGACAAAGTATGACAGGGGGTAGGCGGGTGTCTAAAAATGCCAAAATTAATGTGATGTACAATGTGAATGGTCTCAAAGCACAACTAAGAGTCACTAGGCTAATGATATCAATGTGGCTGCCATTGTCAAGGATGAGCTATATTAATGATTCACTTTGACTTGAGTCTTTTGTCATTTAAGGTTAAGGTAGTCCCGTATACTTTCGTACGTGAGGATGCCTGTTAGAGAAGACACTTATGCTGAGCCATCAGCATGTGAGGTAAGGTGGCCAGTTGCTTTCCTCGGCGTCTTTATCTCCCTAGTGTTGCAGCCATTTACCTATTCACTACTGGGTGAACAGTGAGCAAGGATTCAGATAAGGCCTCGAGTCGGACTCGAACCGGAGACATTCCGTGTAGGAAACATGCACTCTAACCGCTATGTCACCTCGCCAAATTCTTGAGTAAAACATTTGAAAACCACTAACTAGGTGTACTTCACTTGCAAAAAAGTGCACGATGCTTTTTTTAATTCTTGTGGCTCTTTGTGATTATTTGTGATTGCTTAATAATTTTCCCGCAAGGTGTACCAAACATTTTGGAGTGATTTGTTCCCCGGGAACAAGAGCACAATCAACTTCATTTTTTACAGATGACAGATGTTTCAGAGTTGTTGTAAACTGCTTATACCATGTCTATAGTACAAATATAGAAATGGAACTGGTAGTGTTTGGATGTCAAGACACTCTACTATAGTTTGATTCATCCTAATGATGTACATCTCTTTCTTTGCTAGGTATCATAGAGTTCCGCGTTATAAGCCATATTGCAAATTTGTAAGAATGGTGTACGTTTGCCAGGCAGGCAAAAAAACTATTTAATCATAGAGCTATAGAAAAGCAAGGATGCTGAAATTGGGGTCTTATCCAAGGGCTCGGAGAAGAGGACAAAAGAGAGCAAGCACCCCTCCTGCCTTTCTTTTCGGGGATCAGGGGGGAGAAGAAGTACCCTTATCGAAGTGCTATAGCTTGCTTTCCAAATATTAATTTCATTCAATGAAGGCAAAGTAAACTATTCAGGTAAGCATCCTTTGATTGGGCCAGCCAGCTATTTCTATCACTGTGAGAAATATAACCTCTAATAAGTATTGTGGGATGGAGATGAAAATTTTTAAAAGATGTGCTCAGGGACCTTTCAAACTCTCAGCTCTCTTTGCTCACCTATAGTAATTGGTGACCTTTAAGTTTCTGTTGAGCCCTTTCGATGCTCTCTATCCGGTGTCCATGTTCTTAGGGAATGTTGTGCCCTCATTAGTTGAGGTTTCAGGCTACCTGATTTTTAGTAATACTGTTGCAGGCAGGGGCGGATCCAGGGGGCGTGGTCCATGGTCCTCCCCCAATCGGCAATGTTTTCTATAGCAAACAATAGTGTTAACAAACTTCATATGAAAAAGAAAATTAAGGCTCCCCCCCCCAAAGTCAAGCTCTGGATCTGCCACGGGTGCAGGATCGCTTGAAGAAATGTATTATACAGTTGTTATCTTTTTACTCTGTGGACAGAAATACTGTAAAGGCTTACTGCGTATGGTGAAAGAGACGTCATAGTGTTTCCTTAGAAAACTGCATTGATTCATATACCCATTTGGGTGTCTATTAGACGACTAGTGGCATAAAACAAGCGATGTTGGGATTTCCATTTATATTCAACAAGACATTCTCTCTCTTTTTATAAAAATACCTAGATTTTTCCTAGCCTCAATACTCTTAACTTTCTGTAATTTTGAGCCTAGAATTATTCTTAAATCATTCGTAAACACCAAAAGCACAATTTCGCCTAAAAATTATAGGAATATATTCTAATCTTTGTTGATGTTTTACTATATCATAAAACTAAGCAAGAGTTTTGGTTTTATATGGATAATACGAAAGTACATCTAAAAGCTGTATTATTCTAGGATGCAAAAAATTTCTCATGTCCTGATGAAGCTCGAGCCTCGCATTATTCTTGAGTTGCTCTTAATTTTCAGCGATTTTGAGCCTCAATATTCTTATAAACTTTATTCTTATAAGAAAGAGTGCATTGATAAAGCTTGAGTCTTGCAGTATTCTTAACTTTTTCTTAAAATTCAGTCTATTTTGAGCCTGGATATTCTTATGAACTTTATTCCTATAAAAAGTATGCATTCAACTACATATACCCATAATGGTACTTACATATTCTTCTGTACACTAAACGAAATTGTCCAAAGGAGCGCAAATTCGTTTGATCTGACTTCACAAGTAACGAGCTTTGAACTCAAGAAAGTAGCAGACAGGGCATTTGCGAACAAGTCACTGGTTGACAACTAGGTGAAACAGCTGAGAAGGCAGTTCAAATGTAAACATGTGATAAAAGCTGCTGCCTAATTTCTGTTATCAAACTCATCTGGCCTGCGGAAACATTCATAGCAGCTGATTAAACAAACAAAAGAGGAAGGAAAGTTTCACACTCCGTATCTCTAAAGCCATTTAATTTATCCAGGTTAATTCACAGTTGATAAAAAACTATGCAAATATGAGAGCTCCAGGGTACTTAATAAATCAGCCAAGGAAACTGCATTATACTGTTCAGATACACGCTTTTTATAAGAAACCATGTTAGTAGGAATCTTCATGTAGACGGCCGAAAAATTAAGGAACTTACACTACTGTCGGAAGAAAGCCTAAGGAACTTTGAAGTTTGAAAAATTTTTATAACTGCAAATAATCGAGAAATAGAAAGCCGGTTCCATTCATTTACAGCCAAAACTCCTGTAGTTTCATTTTATAAAATTGCTTTCCTACCTTATTTGTGCTTATATGCTTAATTTCTAGCCAAAATTAAAGTACAATTCAGAACTTTTATGTTTCCTTGTGTCTGCACCAATTTTATGGTACTATATGTGCAGTGAAAATTAAGGAGCTTTAAGGAACTTTTAGTACTAGAACTCTGCAAGAAGAGGCCCAAAAATAAGGAACTTTTAGAACTAGGCCTTGAGCTAGGTTCCCTTATAGAAAGAGTGTAGTTGTTTCAACCTTTGCAACGAGTAAATGAGAACAATTACCACAAATCTATCTAGGTTCAAATTAGCTATGGTTCTTTACTAGTCAATAGCAAGCAAAGGCTATAACTTAGAACCTACTACTATCTGTTACTGTAGTATGCTATGTAGCGAAGCATCCACGCTAGGGAAATTTTGCAGTTCATAGGTTCAAATATTAATGAACTCATATAATATTTAAAAATTTAGCGCCCAGGGTTATAGAGATGGTGATGCTATCATGCAACACTAGTACGTCAATAAAGTTGTTGTACCACTTATAGGTCGTCCTAAAAACAATTTGATTTCACCATCCCTACTGTTGCCTGTCTTCAATAACCTTACGGCCTGGCTACATGAGGAGGGCTGGTTCTACTACCAGAGGGCTGGTTCTCTTACTCGGGATCTCGTTAGCAATAAGAAACATATTCAAATTGACACATTCAAATTTGATGTTACAATTACAGGGCCTGCTTGTGTGAAAGAAAGCTGTCTCTGTTAGTAGTTCTGAAGCGCAATATTTTACTATTGTACTCTATCTAATAGAGCTGAAAAAGTGACTGGCTTTATCAAATCACATTTACGCAGTCTACTGCGCAGGGATGATCGGTGGAAGGCAAAATTAAATTTCCTAAAGTGATCTCAATAAAGACGCTGTCTCAGGTACAAGGGCCAGCCCTCTTGAAAGGATCATTCCTCCTCATGTAATCAGGCCCATAAATTCCTCTGCGGCAATATAGAAGCCATTCGAATAAGAAGCGAGTGAAGTAGCATTTAAAGTTGATGACTTGGGCATTCAAAAGAATTTAATTCATTCCTTCATGCAATTTGTTCATTCTATCTCGTTCAAAATTCATACCAGCAATAAAGCCATGTTAAATATTTAGACGCCTTAAAGACCAACATAACAATGTATTTGACAACACATCATGTACATATACATTTAGTAAATCATGGGCATACACAAACAAACAACGTACAACAAACGCATCATGTACATGTAGTAAGTAAATAATGAACTGACATATACTAGAAGATAGTAGATGCATATAAACCATATCTACCATTAATTTGAACTGTCAGCCTAAATGATAAAGCAATTCGTATCTAGCTTGTACATAATTACCATTATATTTATCAGATATATTCAAACAACTGCAAGAGTTTCGCAACTTACATGTCTATGAGATCGCATCGATCTTTTCTGTGTCTACGTTAGCCTAGACTAAGCACTCAAGCGTTTAGAATTTCATTTTTATTACACTGTACCTATTTTCTTCGGGAGCCTTTGAGGAATTTGGTCAAATAGATAAGGTTTTTTTGTCCTACCACTAGATTTAAAGGATTTTTATATTTTTAGAGCTAGTTTGTTGAAGCCAAACAAATGAACTAACATAAAGAATTAATTACCCATTATTTGTGCATTTAACAAATGCTTCATTTGGACTTAAATTTAATCGGATTACTTAGCAAATAGTCAAAACCGTAAATTAAAACCTTACCATAGAGTGAGTTGTTTTGCCTACACTATTTGAATAATCATGAACTTGTCTGTTAAATATATAGAAGGATGTGAAAAAATATATTTCTGCGTTAGCTGTAAAGCAATCAAGAACTTTATGGAAAAGCATGATTTAGTGGCTATTTTAGGACATAAAAAGATGTTGAACTTGTCTTATATTCAGCTGAATTACGACGACTACTTCAAAATGCAACTAGGCGCCATGAAACGTGTACTGTCTTACTTTAACTGAATGCCTTCCATATGTTTTCTGAAAATAATTTCCTATCAAGATGCGAGACGCTGAAGGAACATTTGATACAGATACAACTAAAATGCTATACTCCTTGCCAGTCTCACCAGTGACAATTTGAAACAGTTTAGAACAAGGGGCTTTTGTCTAGCGTCATAAAGGAAAGGGTACGGAAGGGAGCAATCCCATTAGCTGTCACTTGAGAGGAGTGCAGTCCCCCATAGTTGATAAATGCCTTGGAAGTAAAAAGCGAAATCTTTCTTTTGAAGATGAAATCTTTCTTTTGAAGACAAAATACTTGATTAAAAACTTTCAAAAAACTTGCACGATTTAATTTATTAAAAACGCCTTCTTGCTGGGCCACTTTTCAGTTTCTTGTAGAAGTAGGTAGACCAAGTTCTTGGTTTCTTGTGAAAATATATGTATGAAAAGCACCCCCTAGTTATCCAGTTACTTCTACATCAATGAAACAAGTAGTGGATTTTGCATCCACACCAGGGGTGGACTAGCAAGATTTTTGGTCCGGGCACAGTTTGAGTAAACTGGCCCATGATTTCTAGAAAGCATAAATCAGTAGGGATAGATAGTGAAAAAGGCTGCAAAGATTTGAAAAATTCACAGTTTTGATGTCGTTCTTTCATGTATACATTGGAAAGCTCTCCATATTATGAATTTTAGCGTTTTCTCCACTTCATGCAGCCGCCCGAATGATCCGACCGGCTAGTCAGTCCGCCCCTGATCCACACTTAAATTTTCCATGTAAAAAGACAATTAGGAAACCTTCACTGATTATAAAGAATTGCTCAAATCTTTGAAATGAACTTGGAAAGCAAAACAGTATATAAAAAGGCGAAGACTTATCATATTAAAACAAGATGAAAAAAAGCGATTTTGGCGGTCCAGTCTCCTAAATCAATGTGAGCATTCACTAGAGAGGGTCAACAACCAAAGGCCTCTTGGAAATCACCAATGAGTTTAACTCTATCTCTGTTTCATAACGGATGGTGATAATAGTAGACAGACGATATGAAAGATTAAGTTGCAGTAGTTCTGGCTGGCCTGAGAGATAAGATCAACCTGAGCTTTGCACTCAAGCCAACAAGACGACGCATGCATGTTAACTCAGCGCTTTATGATTAAAATTTCTAGTCTTTTGAGCTGATTTCAGTTCTTGCAATTTTTGGAAGAGTCTTTTTTATATGAATGCAGTTAAAAATTTACAAGACACTATAAGCAATAGAGCATTTTTACAAGACAACAATGCAGGGAGAATGGAAATGCATTGCTACAATGCAATTGTGTGTGTGTCTGTATATATA
>WIPJ01001650.1:23210-35604 GCA_018155075.1 Cassiopea andromeda
TATACACACTAACATACATAAATACAACAAATGCTAACAAAAGAAATAATTAAAAATATAATTACTTACATGAGATTACAAAAAAGAGATAAGTCATCACAGTGACCTCTCCACAAAGCAATCGCCGAGGTCTCATTTCAAAGATCTTTATATTACGTTCAAATATCTTTATATTAGGCCAGTATCGCCAATGATGAAGTTAAAGATAACGAGAAACATCTTTCAACTCTAATTTTTGCTTATTCCAATAAATTATGGGAATTTTATATATTGGGATAAATGAGCATTGGAATTTAATGTATTTTAGATCTGAACTGGCTTTGGTGTATTGCCCGGTACACAGAGAGTGTATCGTAAGCTATATGATAATGCCTGGCAAATTAAATTGCATATTCCAATAACGCAAGCAAAAATTTGTTCCAAATTACTTTCAAGGAATTAAAAGCATAATCATAACTAAATACGAACTCCCAAAATAAGTAGGTACTTTTAATGCGATCTGTCTTGATTTTGTCAAAGTAAATTCATTGAAATATTGAAATTTCATGCATAACCAAAGGAGTTAACCAGCTGCAAGGGGAAATCCTTAACAGCTGAAGAGCCTCACACAACCTTATTTTCTATAGTCACTTAAACAGCGTATAACAACAACAAAATCTTATTTGACCTCTTAAAATGCATTTTCATAAACAGTAGATTTTCACTACCTTTTCAGCATCCAAATCAATGCTTTGTTATCGCTACAGCACACTTTTCGAGAATTTTCAAGTTAGCAGCAGCTAGCATTTTTCGGCACCTGAAAAGGCAGTAGAATGAAGCATTAACATGTGATTGTAAATGTGAATAGCAAATGGCATCATCGTTTTCAATGCAATGCTGGCATGGGCGTTGGAGGACGTCAAATTTAGAGGAGCTGTAAATTTTCTGTCCAAAATATCAAATAGAGCTGGAGGGCAGGCAGAAAAGTTGCCCGAATTTCCTATTGTTCTTTCAGAGAATTTGCTCGAATGAAACAGATTTCTGCTCAACTTGGGGGAGCTGCAGTCCTCCCTGCCCCGCTTCCTACGCTTATGAAAATGAGCCTTGAGCAGATATTGCAAAAGTAGAATTCAGATTATGAATATTTCAATAGCAGGTCATTGCCAATGAAAGGAAACCAGGATAGCATAGCAGTTAGAGTGATTGTGCGGATGGTCGATGATTCATACCACCTTTGAGTATCAACTGTAGACATGATGCTTGCTCTATGTCTGCTCAACAGTGAGTAGTAGGGCCACCGAGAGAATTCAGAGACCCCAGGGGAAAAGAGAAAGACGAGGCTCCTTGCGAGCAAAATATATTTATAATCAAGAAGTTATCTTCGGAGAATCATTGCTGGTTTACTTTATGAGGCCCCAGACTTTGAAGCATTGAATGTTATGAGGCCCCTTGAGCCTTGAGGTACTGGGGCAATATGCCACCTGCCCCCCTCTCTATGGCTCTGCGAATAGGTGCCTCGTGGTGGACTGGGGAGATAAAGGCAGTGAGGGAAGGAACTGGCCACCTTACCTAACATGCTGATGGCCCAGGATACGTGTCCTCTTTAGTAGGCACCCCCTACCTACGATAGTACACAGGGCCCTACAGGTCTTCGTCTCAACTAGGGAGAATGAGAGTTTGCAATTGGTTTAAGAATATTTAAGCAAATCCTCACGATAGTTTGCTCTTGCAAATAGCTGTAAAAGCATTGAAAGCAAATATATTGACTTGCAATGTGTCATAAATATCCCAGATACAACAATGTAAGTTCTAAACCCAGAGAATGGCCGTAGATAAACTCGAAATGACAAGTTTTTATTCGCTTTCATATAACAACAGAACACACGCTTATGTAACAGAATCACAGAATAATGTCATATGACATAGGAACAACGATGAAATAGTTCAATTATCAACCAAGTAGCTCTTGATAAAGTTCTTGATAAAGTTAAGGACACAACGTGCAAAAGATTTGACAATGTAAGAAGCAAGATACCCTTGTGGTTGGAAATGAATAATTTATTGTATAAATTTTAGAACTACTGTAATTTTTGGAAAGTAAATTATTAAAACCATGCTTGAAACTAATTCTTGTAAATCTGACGAAAATAAATGAATTTTTAACCTAAAGGCTACTTGTGCATCTATGAGCTTATGTACATTTCTCTTAGCTATAAGAAACCACCAAAAAACTGTGAGAAATAGAGCCAAACCAACAATTAGACAGCCTTGATTACTTGGTCCCGAGCTAGCTTTTGCATGAAATCAAAAGCTCTGAAAAAGCAGATTCTTTAAGTATAACCTTCCCTGCAAACTGCACCCTTTATCACTGACTGGTCTTCTCTCATATCAATTAAGTGTCACGTAGAGGATTATTTATCATGTTCAAAGAGTTTTGCAGTGCTCAAAAGCAAAGACGTCGGAGCATCAGTAAGTCAAAGGGGGAGGGGTTGAAATGCGGAGTAGGGCACTTGTACTGATTATTGCGTCATGATGACGTCAGAGTTTTAACTTATGGAGTACTTTTCACAAACGTATGCTCCCACAGGTGTTGTATTTCTCGGCAGGATAGAAGGAATTCGAGCTTTGCTGGGGATCGAATACAGCCAGAAAATGTAAAATAATTCCATCAGTAGATAAGAACACTTTTGCCTCCCTTGCCCCCTACTCTTCAAGGGAAGGGGAAGTGCTGCCCCTTCCCCCCGCGCTCCGGCTTCCCTGCTCAGACGCTATAGTCATCATACCATGCCAAAAGTTTACAGTCTATTTCAACCACATAAAAAATGGCGGTAAATCTTATTTCTCACAAAAAGAATTCCGTTTTACATGTTTATCAAAAAACCCAGTTGCGAACATGCTGAAAGAAACAACAACCGAAACAAGTTGAAAGACTTAGCCTAGAGAACAATTTAAGCTTGATCGCAGTAGCGAGTGTTGTAGCCGAAAGATATCACTGCTTCTTTATAAAAGGATTCTCAGGCACATGGTTATACCTAGTGGGCCAATTACTAATTTAGTTGCCTAAATTAATAACTTTGGCACTTTTCTATGCTTGTTGGCTACCAAAAGATTGAGATTCGGTAACTTTCTAAATGCAAGCAACGCTCTGGAAATTTTAGAAGATCTACAACCCAAAACGTTCTTTCCAGGGTATGTCTAACCTTAGTTTTTCACCTATTTTGCAATTATGATACTCAGTCATAGTTGATGAAAGGAATTAGAGCAATTACAAATGTACACACACCTAATGTTGTCACTTTTGCTACAGATCTTGTTGGATGGCATTGAACTTACAAATTTTCAATACTCAAAGCTGATTGGATTTCATCGTCATATGTTGCCTTTTGTGCTATTTTTGAGTTTCTAGGAATTTTTGCTGATCTACTGAGTTTATCTTTAAAATAGCTTTCTTACAAATGCTATTTTATAGAACAGAATATCATCCTTAATCTTTGTGCGTAAAGCTCAATTTTTGACCTATTGGTGCATACGGCATTCAAATTTAAAGGGCTGATATACCACGAGATATTACGACTACTATAAGACCTAGAGGCGTGAATTAGTCTGTCGACCACTTAAGGACTTCAACTACAACTTTCGTCCAATTTTTAGTTACAAACTTCTAAGTATACCGAAGCTGAGACTGCTCAAAATTTTGAGTATACCTTAGACCTCTTGCTAGAAAATTGAAACCCAAATTGCTCAGAGAAGAATATACACTTAATAAATTCTTCTGTTTAAATCTGAATATTCATGTGTACTGTCTCCATCAAAATGGATCGTTGGCTCCCTGTTTTACACTGTGTTTGTTTAGTACTTTCCCACACCCCCTTCAACAAGCTTCAGCATTATAGGACCTGTTAAAACCAGCTACTCTCAATTAGTCTAGTAAATGGTATACGTTATTTCACGAAATTAAAGCGATACGTCAAACAACATGAACAAAATTAATGCGGACCAAATTGATACGAATTGGCTAAAAAAACAGCGTTTCATGAACATCAGTTAACGCGGATGGAATTGTGACATACGATGTTTACCTCGTGGATTTCTCTGAGCATCAGAAAGGAAAACAAACAGTTTTACAACATACCACATTGCATATATGATTTTGGTTCTCAAGAAATCCTATACTTCTATAATTCTGACAACAATTTTCATATCTTTTATGCTTCTTTGTCAAGTCCATATTAATGCCGAGAAATCGGGATTTTCTTTTGATGAAATGTTTAGATTAACGTTTTAATAATTAACGCGGTACGAAAATTAATGCGAAATATGTTTACGTTGGTGCGACCAAATGGCGTAAATTAATGTATCGCTTGAACTTCCTGTAGCAATGTAACTTGTTGATAACAGCATGAAGTGCCCCCATCAAATCAAGTACCAAAATCATTACTTGTTCTTCCTTGATCAAAATGCTTGCCTTGTTTGTCACGCTTCTCGTGTGTAAATCAGAGCTCCTTCAAAACTGAAGGAGTTATTCTCACAGGTAGTCCTTTAGCTTTGGCTTTTACATGAGCACCTGCAACAGTGGTGATTTCTAAAAATTTTAACAAGGGGGGCTTTAGGCAAAACCACGCCCATAGCTTGGATGTGGCCCAACTACAACCACGTCCATATTTTCAAAGATGGAAACATAATAATTTAGTTTATTACTGATAAAGTACAATCAGCAATAAGAGATGTGTCAATAACTATATAGCAGTGCACAATTGATCATAATACCTTGGAAGCAAGGCTAATAAGCTCTGAAAAGCTAAGCCAATGCACGAATTCTAGGGGGGCTGAGCCCCCAAAATAAGCAGAAATTTTAAAAAGGGGGCCCCGCCCCCCTGAGCTCCCCCTAGAAATTACCCCTGACCTGCAGACATTTCGTTCTCAACGACAGTAGTAATTGCATCAAAGCTAGTCCACAAAGTTTTAGTAGATTCCCTAATTGAAAGATTATTCTGCATTAGATTTGAGCATCTTCTGTTACTTTATGAAGTACCCAGTATCATTTTGGCCCTGCTTAAAAGTTCTTGCAAGGCATTATCTTCTAACAAGTGATAAGGAAGAGCATAAACAATTGCTCCTTTTGAAGCTTTCGAAGGGCCTTCATATGTTCTTGATTACAGAGCTCCAAAATTTACCAACAACTGCTTCCATTTTAAAAATTTTAGAGTACATGGGTTTCATAGATTCATACTTACATTCAACATGCTCTGTAAGTTTTTAAATAATAACAACCATTTTCAGTCATAAAGTTTGGGCTTTAGCGTGACCGAGCCGCTTTATTGACTGAGCAATAATTGCTTGGAAAGGAGTACTGAGTCAGTTCGACTCTTTTACTCTGTTGTCAGGGGTAACACTTACTACCGACAACCTTTATCACCATCATCATCACTATTGTTACCACCATTGTCACTTTTCCATGAGAGAATTTGTTTCTGATTAAAACAGACACATACCATGCCACTCCATTCCTACATCCTTACAATGTACTGCCTAAATTGGCATATTAACGCTAAGACTTATTTCAATAGAAAATTTGGCCGAAAGGCCAATTTGCATTAATTGACTTTTCAACAATGATGGCATTCCTCGTGTATTTACAATATTGACTTTTAAATTCTTCGAAAAGGTCCTTTGAAGATTTTCAACCCACACTCTATTTTCGAGCGTGAAGGAATTACTTTAATCCCTCTGAGAAATTGCGTTCAAAATGGGTTGGCATATCTAGAATGGAGATGTTCGCTCACAGTTGACTCATAAATCAGCTTAGTGTATTTTATCAAAAGTCAAATTAATGTGCAGCTAATTTTGGAAACTTGATATCTCCTTCTATTACCTGTTCCCTCAGGGCTGACATAACTCATTTGTATTTACTAACTTTGGAGTGATATCTAGAGACCAAAGGTACTTGTGGTTAGTCTTCTAAATTAATTTATTTGTTCAAAGAAAATTCACGTTAAATGTCGTTCAATGAAGTACCATTTTAATATACTAATACTTGCATCTGAACGGATTCGACGAATTCATTTTCTGTTACTCCCATATGTTTGATTTTTAGTTCACCAAAAAGTGGCAGGACCTGCCAGAAGAAGTTTGAAAGCTTTAATTTATTTCATGCCGAATGCTTCATAGCTCTTGATATTTTGGAGAAACGAATATATAGAATTTATATTCGTTTCTCCAAAATATCTTTATCCACATATTGAAAAGCTAGGTGTATTGCATCTGATTGTAAAGTTTTATAGAGTATTCTACTATGTAACTTACTAACAACTGTAGATTACTAAAAAGTGCCACTGGTGATCGAAAATGCTGACTTGACCATCCTAATTGAAAGACATATACTAAAATCATCAAGATTTCCTCAGTCACTGGATTCCACACATCGACTATCGCAAATTCTGAATTGAGCTGTTAGTATTTCAAAATGCAGTACAATCCTTTTTATACGAAAAAGCTTGTAAGAATGTTGAGGTTAAAAATCGTTGAAATTTAAGAATAATTTAAGAATAATGCGAGACACAAGCTTTCTCTAGACATAAGAATTTTTTGCATCCTAGTTATAATACTGCTTTCAGATGTATATTTGCACTATCTATGCAAAAATACAAGCTCTTGCTTAGCTTTATGGTGTAGTACCACATCAACAAAAATTCCAATATATTCCTCTAGATTTTCAGGAAAAGTTACACCTTTGGTTTGTAAGAGTAAATTAAGAAGAAATCTAGTCTCAAAATCAGAAAAATGTAAGAATATTGAAGCTCGACTAAAAGTTATGTATTCTTACAAAAAAAGAGCGCAATGAAGCTACGTAGAAATCTTCACTTTACTTCCTTAAAGTCAAAGTTGAAGAGATAATAGCTTTGCTAAATAAGAAGATTTTCCAATTGGCATATGTCACTTTTTAATCTATCCGTCGCCTCCTTTCTTTCTATGACATTCTGCGAACGCCAGTGACTAAAAAGAAACCGATGCTGAAAATCGCATAAACACCCTCTGTTTATGGCTGTAAATTGAGATTAAGAACTATCGAGGCTCAATTAAATGAGGCAGCCTGCTATTCTATCCATTTTCTTTTGTTTTCTTAGTTTGTTTAGATTTCAGTGACGAATATATTTCTAAACAATTCATAGTGAAATGAGGCTTTTTATTACAGTGCTGATTGTAGGCGGATTGTTGCCTATGAATTGCAACCCTGTATAAATCATATTAAACTGTTAATGAACATAAAGCTTTAATAAATGGATGAAATAAAATATGTGTGCTTTCTTCAACTCTTTAATATCAACGAACATCGAGATTATTTAACACGCCTAACTACAGCACTATTACTCACCAAGTACGAAGAGTATCAGTCAAAGAAAAAGTAAACCGCGATGTATCGTTCTAATAGCCAAATCAGACCCCAAACTGCAGAGAGAATCGAGAACTGAAAATCTCAAAAACGCCAGTCTTGCTCTCCTGGAGCATTTAGCAGCTCAGATACATAACTTGTGCCAAGGGATTGGTATGATCTAGACTAGCCTCTTCTCCATTACAGCATGAAGGTTAATGATTTGTCACAATACAGAAACACGAGCTGCAAATTTGCTGGTTGTAAACAAAATACTATCATTTGAAAAGACTTTGTATAACCAGAAAAAATTTGCATGAGAAGTTAAAAGTATGCAAAATTGCTTCTATTCATTATACAAGCATTTGAGATAAATGTTTGTATTTACACATGTTGAGAAGAAAATGCTGGAAAAAGTAAAATCTCTACAGCGATCTGTTGTATGATAAAACAGGTTTGTTTATGTCTATAAGCAAATTTTCAATAGTGATACCTGCGGACTGAAAACAAATGGCCAGACATATTTTTGGAAAAGTAGTGTTGAGACACTCTTTGCTGACTAACTGTGTCCGATAAACTGCCATCTTTTTACTCCATGACATCTCATGCTCTCAGTGCAACAAGATTTTCTGATTGTCGATTAGACACACGGGCTTACACTTTCATATTGCCTGTTAGGTGAACTTTGAATCTAATTCTCTTTAACAACCTGAAATCTCCCTTGTAAGAGTGAAAACGTTGTCAAGTAACATGCATTCGATATACAAATATGCATGTTATCATGTATTTGCTCTCCAAAAGCGACTGGATTTCTTTAAGCTCAATGCATTTGCATGCAGATTACTAGATTATTGGCATCATATTTGAATGGATTATAGATGTGTGTAGCCTGTGCAAAAGTTGCTAGTCCATGACAATATTATATCCGCTTTTCCGCCTAATGTTTAACGTACTCTCTGGATAAGCCAAGCTTAAATGCAGCTTAAGCTTCGCTCACAAGAAGCGCAAAACACTTTTTAGAAGAATGCTTTTTAGGCCTATAGGCCTTACTCTGCAAATGATATCCCAGGTCAGTAAGTTTGTCTATACAACTAGTTTGCCTTATAGAAAAGGATCAGTCCCAAGGGCCATTAAAACAATAAAGCATTTAAGAGCTGGGGATAAAGATGAGTTGGGGCCAATGCTACAAGTGGGGAAGTTTCTCTCAGGTTAAAAATGCTCGTTGTATCGCATACACCGGATATTGTGATTTGGGACAAGAAAGACATGCAGTGTAGAGTAGTTGAGGATACAGTTCCATTTGACATGAACCTGGAGAAGTCTGTTAATGAAACATAAGATAAATGCATAGAGCTGATATCACATAGGCCAACACCTTTACAATGGCTACGCTTTTTTAAAGTACTTGTGGTGCTTGGAGCTTTGGAAGCAATAATGAGGATTTTTGATAGAAATTTACAAAAGATTTTCCCCACAATAACAGAATCAATGCAACCTCTCGAAGATTACAAAAAACGGGGCTCTTGGGGACACTAAAAGTTTGCAAGACAGCTTTGGGAATATGAATGCAAGATTAGAGGACAAAAGTCAAGAGAACGCCTTGCAAAGAACAGAACTGGTTTAAACTGAAGAAGTGACTTATCAAGAAGTGATTTCTTGACTAATTGACATTGACTTATCAATTTCTTTGTAGTGTATACAATTGGTTGATGAGAATTTCAGTAACTTCAATAATACAAACACGCAAACATACATGGACATTAACCTGAACGAATTGAAGTAAAGCCAGCTGCTCTTAGCTTGAATGGGAAGCTAGCCCACATGATTTTAGTAGATTTGTACTTCGGATAGTGTAGCAGAATGTAGCTTGTGTGAAGAAGTCTCGCACCCAAGGTTAGGTCAAAAGGATTATTTTATCTTACAATACACTAATTCCTTGCAAAAACCCTCAATCTTGGACTGCTTGAATTCACATAATTTCGACCAATTATTGCATTTCTAATGGATTTACAAACACAATCAATGATAAATAAATTAACCTCTTCAGCTCCTGTTAATATTACTTCACTCTAGTTTCAATGCTGTCCTAAATCAAGAAGCTATTTTTCATCTGCTTTAAGCCAAAATAAATTGATGATTAGTATCTTTTCTTCTTGCTGTAGTGATTTTCTAGCTAAAGTATAATTGAACAGCCGCTACGTTAGCATAGGCTTCAAATTTTTATTGGCTAACAAAGGAATCACGATCGAAGGATTCCTGTCAATAGTGTTGCAGGAATTCGTTCGAGAAGCACGTGTTGGTGGTAAAAAATGTACTTTATTTGCAAATGAACTGATAACACATAGTTTCGAATAATAAAAAATATTTTGCAAGCATGTTCAGAAGGCTTCAATTCACATTTCAAGAGAGAGCAATTTTTATGTCTTGCGCAGATGAAAAGTTATCGACATTACAGCCGCTACATTACAATTATTTTAAAGCCAACTTGGTAAAGACTGTTGTAACAATTTTGAGTAGCGAGTTCAGTATAATTATAGTTTAAGTGTTATATAAATATTTTCACCGCAAATATTTAGCTAATATAGTATTTCAAGATTCTGCTAACCATAAATTTCAAAGTATACCAATTGTGCAAGACTTGGTACAAAGAGTAACGAATCCACTTTCATTCCAACTAAAGCATTTTGAAAAAGTGCAAATGTTAATCTCAAACAAATGTAGTGTTGGCCCTGACTAGGCTCAGTGCCATATTATAAATTGTGTAACTATGTTGTCTAATTGTATTGTACAGTTTGTGCCTGCTATGCCATATCCTGTCGATTAGTGTGACTCATGTTAAGTTCTATATGAGAGTGCATTTGTAAAATAGAGTCAGTCTTGAATCGAAAGTCACAGAAATCACATTATGATAAACCATAGCTTTTATTTGGGCCTAACTCTGCCTGAACCCGAACACGCCACACAAACATAGTTGTATACTTTGCTGAATCATAGACCACATAGAAGTAGTGTTGGAAAGGAAGTATTTTAGATAGATGAAATAACAAAGCTCTATGAAAGTAGCTCATTGTTGGTTTTATCTTCCTGCTTTCTTAGAATGGCCCAAAGTGCATATTTACTGATTCTATACCGATCATATTGGATATTAGTATGATGTCCTTTTATAAGCAATAAATATTTACAACAACAAGGTATAGCTAATTAGAACATTTTTCTCACAAAGAATGTACTATCAAATACCAACTGCGTCACACTACAAGAAGATTGACAGGACGAAACCGCAGGAGGTATGATCAAGCACTTCTCTCCTGCAGCCAACAAAAATAGCAGTGAACAGTACAAACTAACATCTAACGAAGATAAAGTTTTGTTTCAATAGGGATCTTTCAATCACAAAATCCTTCCAAAGAAAGCTCCTCAGACGTCTCCAGGAACGTAAAAAGAATATAAAATTTAATAACTATGATGTCTGGTTTCTTCCAAGAGATACGTGATGCCATTGTTAGGTAATGCGTTTAAGTTATTCCTTATGTTAATTTGACAATGTATAAAATTAATTGACGGAAATGCAAAACTGATACTGTATTTCGATCTCTTAATTATTGGACTGTTGAAAGTGATACTAATGTGGAGCTCAAGCCACTGTCTTATATATCTCTAAGCAATTCTGTCAAGGTATTCAATGATCGAAGTTTTACTGATAGCGGCAATGGCTAGATTACAAGAGATTTTCGATAGTAGAAGACGATAGTAAATGTGCAGTTTGTTTTTGGATGACAAGAAAAATCATGGATATTGCTCAGTAGAGTATTTGTTGTTTCAAGATCAAACATATTTTGACTATTCTTTTCATGATCAATACTTTTTTTACTCATTATTCTCGAAATCCATAACGCACTCATTATTACTATCAATAGATTGAGGTGGTCTTTATATTGGTAAATTTAGTATAATACACGACAACATTTTGGACGTTCATGGTAAGAACTTTTTCAACTTCATGTAATTCTATACACCGCTTCCTCTACAATCATACACTGCTCTATAAGGTAGCATATAACAGGCTATCTGTAAATCTAACAATACAACATAAGAGTCAAATGTGGATACAAAATAAATTAAATGTCCAACAAGTCAGAATTAGTATAAGGCTTGTTGCGACGACAAAAATGCAAAAGCTCCACATGATGGCAGTGTTCACGATTCTCTCTGTTGTATTTTTGCATAGTTTTGTATAAATAAAGGTCGTCAAGCATTAAGAGTAGTGATCCAGCAGATTTGCCTATTGTGCCAAGTGTAATGCAATGATAATAATGAGCGGAATATTTATGGACGATAATCTTTCAGCATCTCAATGATGTTGTTATCTTAAGCGTCCTGTATTTTACCCCAAAAATATAAAATAGAAAAATCACAAAATTATTTAGGAATAATAATATTTTCATTTATAAGTATCTATAAATACATATAGTAGATATAAATCAATAAACCAAGTAACTCCATATTAAGATGTTGCTGGATAGTGAAATGCTCCAAAATTTAGAAGCCTCTTCCATAAGGGTCATTAATTCGCACCATAACTTTTACAAAATTTGCAGAATTTAATGTATATTAAGTCAAAGTGCGAGAACAATAGGAAAATTTCTGACTGCTCTCCAGATCTTTCTTATCTATCGAGCAGAAAGTTTACAGCCCTCCAAAATTTGCAGAAGTTAATGCATATTAATGCAAAATGCAAGAGCAATAGGACATTTTCTGACTTCTCTCTACATCTCTCTACTGTTGCAAGCAGAAAGGTAATGGCCCGCCTAAATTAAGAATCCTCCTACGTTCATGATTAAGAACATGGCTACGTAGTTCCAGAGGTCTCCATAAAAATAGAACGAGCTAACTTTACACAGAGCTGAAGAGGTTGATATAGTTATCACTGATTGGGCCGTTTGAAATCCAATAGTAATCCAGATTATGTAAGTTCATAAATTAGGGCGGCTGATGATTTAATCTCTTCTGCTATCCAATGCGCATAAGCTGGTGTCTCATGGAGGG
>WIPJ01001650.1:38026-54287 GCA_018155075.1 Cassiopea andromeda
GGGGGGGGGCTCATGGAAGTCCCACTTCCTAAGGTTGTGATAACTTGGGTTCTCAGCTTCTCTTCGAAATATATATTGTCTTTCCCTGCTATCGAGTAACCATGTCATCAGATAAATTTCACACCATTTTACTTCTTACTGAGTGACCAGATCATCAGATAAGGTGTGTTTTGAGTAGGAGCATGGAATGGAATCTTAAATGATGTGAAAATTATAAAGTTAATTAGAGTTATGTCACGGGTATTTCACTTTCAGAATGTTTTGAATTTGGCTCTAAATTCTACAAAAAGCTAACAAAGTACTTAGAAATAGCTAATATTAAAGAATTTCACCTCGATCTGAAAAATAACGACCAAGATATAGGCATATGAATGTTGACATAGTTAATCCTCCCTGGTGGAGGAGTTGCGTAACGGGTGAATGATCTAATTATTTAGTTATTTATTCGTGTTTAGTTGTTTTTTTTTAAATTTTTTATGTATAATGGCCACATGGTTGCTATGCAATTCCATGCACCATTTGGTACTCTCAGGTACCAAATAAACGTCCCCCACGCTTATTAATGTTTTGATTTTTCCAACCCTCCTGGACCTTATTTGGGCCCCTCGTTTATTAATTTTAAGGAAATTGTCTTTTGTTAAAAACACCTCATTTCATTTCATTTTTAGTACTGTTTACGCCCAATTTTCATGGCAAAATAGTGTACTGCTGTATACATTTTAGTTCTATGCTTTATGACAACCTGTTTTTGTTCTTTCCGTCCTTGTATAATCATTTAAAGCCTTTCTGCAAATTCAAACCCCACCGTTTATTTTGACCCCTCCGTTTCTTAAATTTCAGAATGTTGTCCGACCCCCATGTTCATTAGAACCCCCTATTTATTTGGCACTTGAAGGTATTTGTATGTTTTGTGATTGTTATGCGAATAAAAGAAAATGTTGACATAGCTCCTAGGAGAAAAATATAGTGATTTAAATGGCAAGTTTTCAAGCATCAAATGGTCGTATTTCGTCAAATTTTCACAATATTCGCCTAGAATTTTCAACACATTTCTATCTTATAGTCCTCTCTCACTCTATGCAAGACGTCATCACTAATGCACGCAATTCGGGAATATCGTTTTTGTTATCTCATTTTATGTTGATTTAAAACCAAGAAATGCAACCTGTACATAAAAACCTTTGCTCGAAAACCTGCATCATTTATCACTGTCAACCAAAAACTTAAATAGTACTCGGCTCTTATTTTTCACAGCTTTCTGATACACGTTTTCTTTATAAGAAAAAAGTTTAAAAGAGAATGAGGCTCAAATGGTAAAAATCTTAAGAAAATCACGAGGCTCTATTTCGGGAAAAGTTATGAAAAATGAGGCTCCGGCAAAATGACGGTTTTCCTATAAAAAAACGTGTATGGTATAGGTGGTATAGCTCTCAGGCAGGGCCGCATTTAAGTCGGTTGGGGCCTTGGGCCCAGACTTGATTTGGGCCCCTTGAATACACCTAAAAAGGTTTGTGTCACGTGTATAGTACCCAGCACCCTGTTAGCATGAATTTTTATGGACATGGTTGCAAGGTAAGTTTGTAAGGGGACTTGTAATTCACTGGTTTTTCGAAATTTTGCTCGGGGACCCATGGGTAAATGTGTCTCTGCTCCCAGGAGCATTGTCGTGTCTTGTGCAAGTAAACTTGGTAGCCCACAGCCTGGAACCTGTTTCGTTGTAATATTGTGCAATGCTAGCAAGATTTGCATAGCAAAATAAAGCTTTAACCGTCCAAAGTTACTGAACAGGCAGATTTTGCACTTCCAGGACATTTCCTCCATATACATGCTTGTGTTGCACAGCCACCACTTTTTGCCGAAGCCGTCAGTAATCAATTGGCTTGTAGGCACTCCATTGGCTTGTTCGAAAAAACTGGCAATGTGATCATCACTTGTCTGCAATTCTTGGAACTAAGTAACTTGTTAGTAAATGTCTTCTACAGTTTTTTAAATTCGATTTTACCTTCGTTTCTTCCAATTCTTTGGGGCTTGGAGGGTGCCTCTGAAAGAACTATAGTTCTAGCAAGAGCATTTAGGACCGGATGCCCTTCCTGACGTCACCAATGGCCTGCGGTGGGCTTCGAACCCCGGACCACGTTGGTCTAAGTCGAGTTCTCCACCGCTAGGCCACGGCTGGTCTAGTAAACGTCTTCTACATCCCCTCTCTCAAAAGTCCTTCGGTACACCGCTTTTGGTAATAGACACATATCTGTATAATTTGAAGTACAACTATATGTGCCATGGTTCCTGCAGTAAAGTATTACCTTGCTACTAAGCAACTGAATTATAAGACACTGCAGCCTGCCAGACAGCACCACACCCACCCAGATATAAGAAACCAATCACCTTGAAATTTTAATTTAGGTTTCTTATAAGTAATTTTGATTGAGAAAATTGTGCTTTTTCAAGCATTTCGTAAACCAAACTTTGAATTCGAATATTCATTGTCTAAATTTGGCTTAATGTGACCTAAGTAAAAACCAATTTCATGGTTTCTTTTGAACATACTTGTATATTTCGTGAGTTTCTTTCTGGAAGTATTAGAAATCACGCATCCTGTTTTATTTTTGTCCATTTATAAGAAACTAGGCAGCCTGGTTCTACAAAGGAGTTTCTTAGGTAATACTGTAGCTATGGTCAACTACTTCATAAAGTATAGTCTAAGTTGATGCAGCGAAGTAATTCTTAATGTAAAGTCATTTATTTTGCTATTGTAGACGGCGCGAGCTTGAGATAAGAAAGCATTTGCTGTAAGTTTTACTCTATGGCTCTTGTTTCGGGGGTTTGCGTTGAGCCTTCTCAGCATGCTCTCATTATTTAGTACACATGTGTTGCATATTATTCAGTAGAGCTGGTGCACAGTCGTCTGTTGAGTTACTGATAGATTTATGATAAATGTTCTTGGAATTGCGTTGAATAGCTTCCATTTGATTAATGAAAAATAGAGTTAAAATTACAGCAAGTTCCTTCGATCTTAAGTTCGCCCAGTCTAGAATATAAACAAGAAAAGTTGAGAGTAACTGGTGGAAGACTCTGGTGGTGCTTTATTCACTGGTTCAAAAAAATCAATTTAACGCTCTGTTAGGCCACCTCTAAATAAATTGCAGGGTTTGGAGAATTGTAATCAGATTTTCTCAGCTTGAAGCACTGAAATGCAGGAAAAAGATTACTGCTTTGTTTTAAGCTATATTTGCAATGGTAGACCAATTTCTTTGCAACAGCGATCTACTGTTATATAGGTTGCATTTGAAAGACAAACTTCAACGGAGCATTGTAAATGTAATGCGCCAATAATCCTTTCAATTGCACGCAGGGTATCGAAAGTAATTAATTAATACAGCAAAGAAATCATTTCTCGACCGTTTAGAAACAGCTTCACACCAGATAATAAATTTGAAAAGGCAAATAGTAGCTGGGAAGTACCGTTATACTATTCAAATTCTCTACTCGTCTCGGCCTTTGAAATGAGACTTAGCAAAACATAATCCAATAATTTCGATAAAATACATTTAAAGATGAAAATTGCAGTAGAGTTTGCTCAAAAATTGCCACGACAAGAAGTGACACAGTTGTTGCGAAAAGATTCGATGAACCTATGGGAAATTTGAGCAATATGTAGTTACTTGATTCTTAAAAAGGAATCAAGAAGCTATCAACAATCAATAAGTAAGATTAATCCGCACACAAGGACTTAATCCAATCACTTTTGTATATGCTAATGAGCTCTGATAACCGTGTTTGTTTTGTTTTTGTTAGGATAATATATCTATACATATATTAATCCAATTTCTTTATGAGGAGTAAAATTCATACTAAACTTATTGCTTGTTCTGCTAAGAAAGATTCCTCCTTTTAAATTGGTCAATAAGCAATAAACACCTGACTAAAAATATGAGAAACTACCCAAGACAACTTATTTTCCGGCGTTTATCATTGAAAATAATGCTTCCATTTTCTTTAAACTGAAATTGCTGTAACATCATGCTGTTGAAAAATCTTTATGAATCGAATGTGCAGTAATTATTTTGTAGTTGGGTATAGCATTTCATTACACTATGAATTTCTGCTAAGGAGATGCAGGTTTAATGACTGTTATCACAGTATTTCTTTACTGCTTTCTGTCCTCAATTATAAAATTGAAAAGAGATGTTTTTACGAAGCAATTTGCAAATTTTGCTGCGGATTTATTGTACAGGTATCTTCAAGCATCTGCATCGTGCAACGGATGCCTTATGTAATATTGCGAGGAGAGAAACTACTACAGTCGAAACATGCTGTAGGAATTTAGAAATAAAAATCCCATTCTGCTACTGAATATTTACTGATTATCTAGACTTTTAACGAAATGTATTAATGAATACATAGGTTGCAAGAAGATAGTAAAATTTTATTCATCACATACCCAAATTTGTTTCAGAGTTCATAATATTCGAAGCAAGCTGATCGCAAAATCGTAGATTCCTTGAATACCAGTGCATTACTCCCTGTAAAAAATACTTTCACCTGCGTAATTTAAAGCAAAGCAATGTCATGGATCAGCTAAAGCTAAGTGCTGTCTGCTTGCAATAGAACTTTCGCCTGCTCTTGAATTCTATTTTGTCAATGGGACGTGATTGATTGACAGCTCTTACAGCAAGATGATAATCCCTAGAAGAATGTCACAACCATTGGTAGTACGCCGCTTCCAAGTCTTCTGCACAATTTCTTTGAAAAACTCTTCAGGTGTGTTTTGCTTGTACTTTCAATAGAAGACCATACCTCAAACCAATTTCTGTAGGAAATTACATTAGCAACATGTAGTGCTTGGTAATAATTGATGTCTTTGAATACTGCACTCCTTCATTATACAAGCGTAATGAATAAAGGTGATAAACACAGCGTAGTAATGCGTGCTGTTCAAAAGTTCTTATGGCGTATTATCGATTAACAAATTAGAAATACCACCAAAACCTTGCGTGTTCATGAAAATGCAACTTGTAAGCAACATCACTCTACAAACAAACCAGAATCAACGATGAATCTACACAATTTGATTGCAAACAGTAAATTGACTGCGCCTTTGAACATGGTGGTCTGCATAAGGCACTTTATTAAACAAAAATCGCTGATAGTGGCGCAAAGGTCGTATTGTGGGATTCACTTGAACAGTCATAGGATTGTCAGAAGTCATTATTGCAAAGAACGAAACGTGACAGACTTTATAAGCCATAACACTAATATTTCTTAAATCAAATATATTCTATGATGGCATAACCATTTTAATGCGAATGTAAGAACCTTCATCGAGCTTTGATACAAGTTTTTTTTATTAGAAAACCATCATTTTGCCTGAGCCTCAATTGTCTTAACTTTTCCCGAAATTGAGCCTGAGATTTTCTTAAATTTTTTAAAAATTTTATTGACATAAACTGGCTAAAATAGGTTACACTTTCGTCATTAATCCTGTATACTCGAATTTGAATTCTATCTTTAACACTTTGAATACAATAATGATGAAATAGCGATTTTTGGCCAATAAAAACTCTAAATTTTTGAAATTGAGCGTCACGATTTTTTTGAGATTTTTATCATGTTAGCCTCATTTTCTTATAAACTTTTTTGTTATAGAAAGACGTATATTCTAAACATGCTCTAAACCAGAAGGTAGATTATACTTTTCATCAATTTCAATCATTAAACTTAATCATTGAATCTTCTGCTTTTGAGCCTAGGGCTGTTCGTAAGTTATTCTTGAGTAACAAAGGTGGAACTTCGCCTGAAATCATAGAAATATATTCAAATCTTTGTTGATGGTTTACTTCATCACAAAACAAAGCAAGAGCTAAATACAACAATATATACTGTAGTGATGATGCAAGAGCTAATCTAAGAGCAATATTAAAGCTAGAATACACAATAATTCTAAGCCTTTATGAAGCTTGAGCCTTGTACAAGGCCACCGAGAGAGTTCTGAGACCTCGGGACAAGTAACTTCGAAAGATTGCTGTTGGTTTACTTTATGAGCCCCCCAGACCCTGAAGCATGTGGTGTTATGAGGCTCCCTGGAATCTTGAGGCTCTGGGGCAATTTCCCCCTGGCTTCCCTCTCAGTAGCCCTGGCCTTGTGCTATTCATGAATCATTCTTATTTTGCAGCTTGCACCTCGATATTCTTATAAACTTTATTCATACAGGAAAAGAAGAGTGTATTAAGATGTCTTGTGTATGCCTATTGGTAGTGTGTACTACCTAGTTTCTTTTATATACAGCTATGTTTCGGCTTGTGTAGCGTGCAGCTAGAGTGTTTTCAACAATACATGACTTAATATATTGCAAACTTCCATTCCTGAACATAACCTGCTGACATGGGGACCATCTTATATGCCAGAAAATATAGCGATTCTGCGTGAAAATGATAGGAAAGAATTCTATTCTTTCTTAATATTTTAGCAAAATTCTAAGTGCAATGAAACTCACACTTGCTTCATTTTCCGAAAGAAACCCAATTAAGTAAACATGACAAAGCTTGAGTTCTGCATAGTTCTTAAATTGTTCTGAATTTTAGCCGTATCTAGCCTTAAGAGCTTTATCTGTTCTCATGTTCTACACTTGTTGTCATATTGTACTGCAAAACTCGCTGTAAATTATGTTTCAAATCTAAGTCTCATACAGTCTGTTAAAAACTTTCCAACAGCAAACACTATTACCTGGAAAATACCATTATACTTTAGGTGTAATAGGAATAGCGATGCAAATTCCTTCGCACAACCTTTGTAACGGTAACACGAGCTATATTGAGCAGCCAGGCATTCAAGACAACGGTTAAAAATCATGTTCGGAGTCCAGAAGCAAAATATCAACTTTCAGCTTTTTGGACACGTGCTTGCCAGAAGAACGACAAATGAAAACCTAAACTGCTGCTCAAACCCCATGCCTTTTTCGGAGGTAAGCCATTCAAATGTATACGTAGGTTTTAAAAAGAGACTATTCACAAGCAGACATTTAGAATGGTCTTGGTGTGCCACAAGGTCCTTTCATTTATCTTCCTTCCTGTTTCATTTAAGAAACCAACTTTCTACAGTACAAAAGAGCGGAAAATTCTTTTGAGATGCAGCATGCCAAAAGGAATGTTGCCGTTTTTTCTTGCATGAATATTCTATATCCTGCATCTAATAGTTGTCTTCTATTTTATCGATCAAATTTTTTCTGTTTGCTTCTCTTTTCTGGTCACACTGTTTTGCTTCATTATCAATTTTCCGAGTTCTATCTTACTTTCCTACCTTGCTGTATGAACGTTGTTTTTCAAATATTTAAATAAAAATTGCATTCAACTTAGTTTAGTTCTTTTGTCGTTAATATTTTAAATGGCACGAAAACAGTAAAGTAAAATGACATCGAGGGAAGATATCTACCAAAAAATTGACTCCCCTAATGTCCTTGTCCCGAAAATAGGCAATGACCAATCCCCCTCAGAGTAATCAATTTCTACTGCTCATCAAGCAAGAACTACAACCAAGAATTGAAAATTGAAAAACAGTTGCTACAAACTCCAAAATATTGACAGGGACACAAAAGTGAAAAGAACATAAATATTCATGTTAACGTCATCACAACTTATGGCCATATATAAACTAAGCAAGTACTTTCTGTCATCAAATACGTTCGAAAGCCGTGAGCATTCCAAAGACATTGAAAAGCAACTGAAGATAGATGAAGCTCAAAAGTTAAAAGGATAAGCCTCCAAGAAAAACCAGGAAACACAAGAAGCACGTTAAGACACATTCTTACATGGACCTTTATTGGCAAATTCAGCAAAGCAAAGCAATTAAGGCATATACTAGCCAAGAAAAATTGATGGCATTTCTAGCTCAATGCCTGACGTAATGTATGAAATCAAGAATATTGCAAAAACAGAAGGAATACTTGGAATAACATAATTTGCATCGGAGAGTCATTTTTATCAATGTCGACTTATTCAAGGAAGCTGAAATGCCAATGCTTAAGCAGTTGAATACTGTCTGTATCGATCAAATGGCTGCGTTGAGACAAATATGACCATACCAGTTATTGAACTCAACATCAAATGTACTTCGCTCCTAGTTTCAACTGCAACTGGGCATTTGGACGCCAATTAATCGTCCAATTACAAGATACTGTAATTGGAGATATGAAGTTTTTAATACAGTGTACTGCTAGTCGCAAGAAAGCCTATCTAACTTATAAGATGCTAGATGATTTTGAAAGAAGAACCTTGGACAACAGTTCTAGATACTGCTTAAAAGGTGCTTTACAAAATGGGAAATGACCGATACCTCTTAACTACTTCTTCTAAAGCCGGTAAATGTTCAATCCATTTAGCATACAAACAGTCAAGGGCGTAGCAATAGCGGGTGTAGGAGTGCCTCATCCTCCAAACATTTAGCTTGTCGGCAAACTTGCAGCACACCAATAGTGCTAGTCGACATTGGAACACGAGGAAAGCCTTCTTTGTCGGCAAATTTGGTTTGAGGAAAGTCTTCTTTACCCACAAATTGGGGTTGCCACCCCTCCAAAAATGTGCTTTAGATACTCCCTACAAACAGTGATGTGGCTGTGTGAGGCATTGGAGCGTTACGCCCCCTACTGTTTAGCACCCTATGAATCATAGTTTGTTCATTACTTTTCTTTCTAGTCATAGCTGGTCGAATTTCTGCACAATGCCTGCCCCCAAAAGAAAATATCTGTTTACGTACTTTTCCGTTTAGACTATACCATTTTCATACGAAGAAAAAATGGAAATTTTCTCGGATGAAAACGGCATAGTGCAAACGGTATGGTATTGTCTTATGCTATGGTCTTCATTTGATGCCGGATAGGAAAATGCTTCATTGTAGACGGTATGCCAAAACTCCATACCGTTTTCGTATGAAAACAGTATAATGTAAACGGAGCCTACATCTCTGCATACAGGTCCAGCTCAGCAGGCTTTTCAAGCCCACTCCTACAGCGCCAATCTCATGTGACGTTCGTGACATTCAAAGAGGACAATCTGAAGTGAAAACGGGAAAATGCTAGTGAATATACCAGAAAACTAACCCCAAAATATCTTTGTCATCAAATTGAATATAGAGCCTAAAAATGTACAAATCAACTTTGCATCTAGCAAGAGCTATTTTTAGTATTTGGTTTACAAATTTTGTGCCGTACGCGGCATCATACAAAATACATCATCAAAGTAATATTTTGTCTTTTGAGATTCCTCTGTTTTGCTAAGAGCCAATCATTAATAGTTTAGGATGTCGCTATGCTAATACATGAAATTTCAAGGCAATATCAATAACATAGCTAATTTTCTCACTTTCTAGAAAAATATGATAAAATGTCTCGTGACGTGCGTAACAAAATGCATTGCAGGTTGTAATTTTGTAAACAATCACAATCAAACACAAAATTGCAAAGTTCACGAAATATTTTTCAACTGTGGTGTTAACTTACAAAGCATTGTATTCTCTTCAATACTCTGCTGAGTTCACCTAATTTATAACCTTCGCTATAGAGCTGTTTTTACACTCCAGGCTGATATTTGGTGAGAATGGTCCTACAAAATACGCAAATTTCCTAACCATCAATTATGCTATCACACAGGCTGCCACTAATGCGATATAATCAGTGGCAGTTTTAAGGGGGAGCCAAGGGGACCATGGCCCCATATTTTTGGTACGCCAAAAGGGGCCCCACACCTAAGATAGTATAGAAATCACAAAAAATTCAATATACCCATTATTTTCTATGTATGTGTGGTTTCAATAGGAAAATGCAATGCATGACCTCAAGGAATAAAAATTTTAACAAACAAGCACTTGAAGGGTAATCTTGGTTAACAAAATATGATCAAACAAGGGCTCCACAGATGGCTTCAGCTTCAGGCCTCATAGTCCCTAAGCCACCACTGATTATAATGGCAATGTTGATATAGCGTTATTCACAAGAATGGTGCAGGTATCTGGAAACTTCAAAGAATTTGTTGAAAATGTCTTATTAAAAGATAAAATTAGTCAGCAAAATTATTATCTTATTACAAGATACTGCTATTGATATCAGAATCCAAATAATATCATCAAGTTAAAAAGATAAGAAACTATCCATCTATGGACATCACAAAACAGCAAGCAAAGTACAATGATTAGTAAGAATCTGCACAACACAAGATCTACAAGATTGGCCTGATATACAAAAATTTATAAAGTCCTTATTCCCTACAGAAATGATTTGATTAGGGCCAGTACCTAATAGATACCAACTGCATACACGTTTTTTTATAAGAAAATCATTATTTGCCTGAGCCTCAATTTTCTTAACATTTCCCGAAATTGAGCCTGAGATATTGTTAAAGTTTTCTTAACATTTACTGAAATAAACTGGCTAGAGTGGTTTACACTTTCGTTAATAATATTGTATATATGAACTTGAATTCCATCTTTAACTTGTTGAATGCAATAACGACGAAATATCGATTTTTGGCCTATAACAATACTTAATTTTGGAAATTGAGCCTCGTGATTTTCTTACGATTTTCTTAAGATTTTGACGATTTGAGCCTCATTTTCTTATAAACTTTTTCTTATAAAAAAACGTCTAAGAATTTTAATTGATAATACTCTGCGTAAGAAAGATTTTATTGACAAGAAAATCCCCACTGTCAAGCAATTTCAATGCATAGGTCTAAATATGCCTCATTGTACCAATGCAATAAACAGTTCTGTTACTACGAAGGACATTTGAGTGGCTACTTTTCTAAGTATTAGAAACATTTTACCAATATTATAATGGTCTGAGTATGAGTCACATATGAGTTTACATTGACCCTTCAATTTTTCAGGCATTTTCTGTTCAAAAAAGAAAAATTTGAAAATAGAATCACCACATGCTAACACACCATTATTGCACCATTTAGGGCAAACAGCACGTTTATGTCAGGTCAAATTATGCCAACCTTTTTGGTTACAAGCCGATCCCCCAATATTATCATCAACTTTTGGCCTCTTAAATCTTGACTTATATTCAGACAATTATGGTAGCCAATTCAACTACTCCTTGGTGACTAGTAGATGGAGCTGGAAAACTACACCAAACCTAACAAATGGGAGGAGGGTAAAAGTCTTCTAAAGATAGAAGGGGGCTACATATATTCTAAACATCAACAGTTTCCAAACACTGTTTGAAATTGGGTGTCCAACAGACAATGGCTTCGCAAAGATAGGAACACACAACATTGACCCATTTGAACTCTTTTGCTGAGAACTTTTTGTTGTCATTTACATGCTAGTCAAATGTCCTAAAAGTTGAAATCTCTCCCAAATACTAATAGTCAAATAGACTAGAATAAGGATGGTTGGAAAAGTCCTTAAACTGAAGCTAGGACTTCTGGCTAGGGCTGTCTAGTCACAGATGTGGCAGTCAAAGATGTTCCAATAAGGACAATGCTTAAAGCAACCATAGTAAACTATCAAATGCTCTGTGGTATTTGCTCTCAAGTTTCTAACAGATGCTCCCCCTCATGAAATTTTCAAAAATTTTCCAACCAGGGCATTTCTATTCCAATCCACCCACCTACAAATGTTTAAGCAAGCTCCCACTGAAGACAATCTTGAGAAAAGATATGTTGGTGCACCAGTAAAAACTATTTTTAAGAAAATCACAGTTTTATTTTGTGAATTTGGGAATGCTAATGTTTTTATAAATTTGTGGCAAAGAACAATTGCATTTTCTACTACACATCTGGCCATTTTCCAATTCTTATTTATTCCAACCCTCCAATTTGAGGCCTTTGGGACTTTTCCAACCACCCCAGTTATTCTAAACTCCCATCTGTTAGGCATTCAAGAGTACCCACAATCTTGAAACAAACTGATGAAAGACAGTTTGAGAAGTTTGCATTGAATGTATTGACAGGACACTTTTAAGATAAGGTACAATATCGGAAATTGTGTTGACAGTAGAGAGTATTACTGACAAACTTACAAAAGGATGACAATTACAACTTTCTCAATAGAACATGCAACCTTCACCAAATGCAGGTGCAAAATTAACTCTTTCAATCTTCAACTTTTCAATTTATGCTGTGGCCCCCCCAGTTTGATAGAAACCAATTCTTTTAGACCATTCCTTTTAAATAACAATGTTTTATCTTCATACAGTAACCAAGTTCTTGTGTTAGCAAATTAGCCTTCTAATTGATGCAGAGCTGAACACTGATTAGAGAAGGGCACCTATCAGTACTGACCAGAGGAGGGGAAAATTTCTAATGCACCTGACTAAGAAAATTGTTGCCAATATTAGAAACATATGATGGTTATGATGATTATTATTGGATAGTATATCACGTGTTTTGTTGCTACAAATTGATTGGACAAATAGACGCTGTTCTAGAAACTTCTTGATTCTCACATGGTAGTTGTTAGGTTCGATACGCCATTGATATTATATTACATTGTTATGTTCATGTTGTTTTACACAAGCGTTTTGATGGCTTATGCTTATTGTGATTGATTCGGTAGAAACCCAAATAACTTTAACAGCCAAACTGTCTCATAACGATAGCAGGTTTTCTTAACATAACATCAGTACAGTCCAATACAAATTGTGTAAAAATGACTTCATTCTAAGGCCAGATTTGAGGACGAGGTTAAGATTGGCAGTCATACAGTCCTGAGCTTCTTCCAGCTATGAAATTGACTACCAATTTGAGCAAAAAATACAGTACTCACAAGAGTCATCCCTTTTAGCTAGAGTGTCACAATACTCTCTAAAATTTACCCAAACACAAAATATTTTCCAAGCTACTGATATTTTCCTTGTTCTAATACTTTGTAAAACAACAAAGATTTAATTTACAACTGAATATTTTCACAACACTTCACCATCTTACCAGAACATGAAGGAACTTGACTGATCACTGGAATCTTCTTCTGATTCACTTGAGTCAATATCATCAATGGTGAAAACTTCCATATTATCAACTGAAAATTCTTCACTCCCAGCAAGGTTAATAGAATTCAAGTCTTTGCCAAATACAGCATAATTTCTACAAAGTGTAAAACCACCTGAGATAGTAGACACTGATTTGTGTTCATCTATCATGAATTCAGCTTTAAATTTAGACTTTTCTTTTTTCCCAAATGCAGGACCTTCTGAGGAGCCTAACTTAACACATCCTCCACTACAGAACTTTAGAAATGGTTTGGTGTGCTGATCATTTTTAAGGCTGAAAACAAATGCCTTTGGATCCTTCATTGTTGCTCCTGAAAGCAATAAGAGCTAAAGCTAAAGTCCAGAAAAAAGACTAATATCACATAAATCATGCAGCAGCATATAATTAAACTTTATAATAAGCTACAATTTATCTCTATTGAACTCATTATGAATTTTGATGTAGCAAACCTCAAGATGAACAGGATATACATCAGAATAGAGCTCAAGATCGAAAATAGATAACACTATATAAATGATGAACTGAAATCTGTAATACTCACTAGTTCCTTTATTCCAAAACCGAAATGTAAAACCACCAAATATATTCCCTGTATTTGCCTTAACCAAAATCAAAGTTGGTGGTTTATTATCACAAAAATAATGGAAACAATGTGCTCCATCTTTCTTCAAAGAATAAATCAATTGTATTTGACCTGTGCATTTAGTTTCAATAAGAAATCTATGAAGACATGCTTTGTATTCCATACAATTCCTTAAAATGTCAGATTTGCTAAATGCACATAATGATGGGCTTTTGTGGGCAATCATTTCCAGTTCCAATCTATCTTCATGCCCCTCAAATGCCAACTGTAATGATGTCTTAATAAACTGCTTTATATCATCTGTTATCTTTGCATACATTCCACTATTTTTATTGCTGCATTTCAATAAAACTTCATTCAATTTATGCTTGATATCTCTAAAATCTCTTTGACTAACACTGCACAAAGCATCAAATTTCTCCAAAATTCTTTTACAATCTGCATATGCCTCTTTAATCTGCTTAGAAACGCCATCTCCAAATTGTTTACTGAGTGAGTCTTCTATATTGCTACTCTTTTCAAGAATAGAGCAGATGTTTTTCTCTACCTCTGTTCTGATGTCACTTGTACCACTCCTGACCTCTAGCATTTGAGCCTTGAGGCCATGCTTCAAAGAGTCAATGTCCCTTGTCATTCTGGTGTCAAATTCCTCCTGTTGAGCAGCAAACTTTTCATTGATAATTCCAAAAACATCAGCAAACTTTTCAGCTAGAATATTACCTATATTTGCACCAAACCCAATTGGACATCCCTCAAGAACTTCTTGTGTAGTACAATTAACGTCTTCAGTTGCAGAGGTTTTATCATTTTCCTTTGAGTTCATATGCATTAGAACAGTCAATGCCTTTTTCAAACTGCTGATTTCAAAGAAATTTGCTTCTATCATTAATTCTTCTCCCATTTCACAAAACACTTTTTGGGGAATCAATCCATCTCGTAAGAAATTCAAAATGTGCTTAAATCTTGTGCCATCTCTGTCTATGTAGAAAAATCCATCATTACTCTGGTATGATTCTAGCTTCCCTGTCACAAGGGAAAACAACAAGCTATCTTTTTCCTTCATTAAAGTTGACAGATTTGTTTGAAAAAATACTCCTCCAACATTCAGTTTCACTACTTCATTGGGTACATAGGGTATACATAAGTCTGCCTTATATTTCTGTTGCTCTCTGCTACCAATATTTGTTATATCACCATCCAATGAAAGGCAAGCCTTGTTTAAGCATCCAACTACTTCATCTATCATACCAGGACACTTCAAAACAGACAACATGCAGCTAGAACCTTCATCAACACACTTTCCCTTTTCAATACTTGCAGATACAGCATCTCCATTATGCAAGTAGTCAACTAGACTATTAAGGCCATAATACTCAGCTTCGAATAGCAATTCATCCTTGCATTGTTGAATAACGTAATTTGGTATATGTCCATGACGCATGTAATTTAAAATATGCCGAAAATGTACTCCATCTCTGTCAAAGAAATAGCAACCATCTGCACTTTGTTTAACATTGCCCTCTCCTGAAAAAAGTTGAGTAAACAAATTAGGCCCATACTTCTTGAATGTTTCTATCGATGTCTCAAACAGTTGACCTCCTACATTAAGCTTTACAACATCACAATCAAAGTTGATTCTTGCTGCTTTGTTTTCGTTAGCTCTGATCTCCTCTATCGCGCACATGACAGTCCTGTAGTCTGCTTCCAGAGCTGTACAAACTTCAATTAATTTCAATTTTGCCTGCTCAAGAATATCTTTCGTACCCGTCTTGCTGGCCTCCATAATTTCGACAAGTTTAGACTGTCCAACGGAGATTGGGGATGTTGCAGCAGCTTCCACAGACTGTTGTCTATTACAGCTGTCCGAGAGATCTAGGAGGGAGCCAATTGTATCATCGAGATTCAGGCAGTGTTCTTTGGGCTCCCTTCCTTCATTCCTGTCTGAACGTGGCCGCAAACTCATTTTACTTTATGACTGTATGGAATCTATAGAAAAACAAACGTATTTGAAAGCTAGAACTCCCAATCTCATAGCACGGCAGTCTCATATGTAGCCATATTGCAGGCACGAGCGCTACGTTCGATTTTACTGTTTTGGTATTGTCCTTCCTAGCCTGTGATGCAAATTTTGCTACCATAGCTCGAGACCGATCGACCTCCAGTTTACGGTTAGTTTACGGTTAGTTTGCTGTAAAGGCCTAAGTTTTCCCTTGTTTATTTACAACTGCTGTGGGTAACAGAAGCTCAATAAAGCCAGAAAAACTGTATTCCCTAAAAGTAGAACACTAATTCTACAAGCCTATCTACTTTTCATGTCTATTACCTATGATTTTTATTGAAAGCTAGTGCTTTCAAAAACCCTACCTTATGTGAGCAACTTTTTAGTCTCTGATAACAAAAAGTGACTTTCCATCAGGCAAATCTCCACGTACAGTTGAGATTATTCAATTCTGATTTCATTTGTTTAGAGAATACCTATGAGTGAGTGTGGCAAAAACTCATGACGAAATTTAGTTGTCATTTTCTTTGAAAACTGAATAGGTGAAAATGGCACAGAATTGAGGACAGGGGTACAGAACAGAGACTTTCCATCAGGCAAATCTCATCGTACAGTTGATATAATTCAATTCTGATTTTATTTGTTTAGAGAACACCTATGAGTGAGTGTGGCAAAAACTTTTGAGGGATATTG
>WIPJ01001650.1:72210-84006 GCA_018155075.1 Cassiopea andromeda
AGTACGTCTCATCAACAATCCAAACCTCACTTATTCTCTACAGTCTCTCTCCCATCATCGTCTTGTTGCAGATCTTTCCATTTTCTACCGCTATTTTCACGGACATTGCTCTCAGGAAATCAAGAGTATTATTCCTGATCCAGTGGGGCGTGTTCGGACTACCAGAAGCTCTACCTATTCACACCCTTCCCAAGCTACACTACCTAATCCATGAACTCTATCTCACAAATCATCTTTCATTCCCAGAACTTCTCAACTGTGGAACTCATTGCCACCCACTACTTTCCCTGAATCCTATAATTTGTCATCTTTTAAACCTAACATCAACAAACTGGATCTTGTCTCCCTTTCAACTTAAACTTCCCTCGTTTTCTCAGTTTTTCCTTTTTCGGGGCTTTGTTATAGGCCCTACGGCTTTTCCCCGCCATTACTTACTAAAAAAAAATGAACGTACTTGCAAATAGAAATAAAATACGTCACGTCCTTTCTATGAAAGAAAAATTAATAGTACCACATTTAACCATTTTCAATGTAGCAACTAACTCTCCCAGAAACTGATGAAAATGGTTTTTTAGAATTGCAATACTATGCACAATTTAAAATATCGTAAAGGACTTTCATAAGTTTTACGAGCGAGCCATCGATATAAGACATAAGATGAGATCTACATACATTAGCCATCGAAGTAAAAAGTTGATAAATATAATCATTGTAGATTATTGCAACTGCTGCAACACTTGCGTAACTCTTTACGTCTCAGATGGTTTTGTTTGCATTTGCACTGTCTCGTACAGTCACCTTTGCAGCTACATTATATCAGCTCCTGAATTGACTTGGCAGCTTCTGTAATTTTCATCAAGTTGCGACAGATAGTTATTTCAGTCACAATCCAGCCCAATCGTATTTTACATAGCTATCCATACCATATCAAACTGAACAGAAAAGATGGTATTCTCACTTTCGTGGAATTAAACAACCATATCAAAAGACACTTATGCGAAAAAGACTACTTAGAAGAAAGGAAGCATTTCGTCCCACATTCCAGTGATGAAGAGAAGGGAAGAAGTATAAAGTTAAATTTAGAAAGAAAACAAACAATAGCAATAGAACTAAAAATTGTAATACAGAGACGGATAATGAAATATCATTGATGTGGACTAAGTAAAACTGCATACTAAACCTCCTGTCTACTGCATCCGCCCCTGTCTTCATGGCAGTACTTCTATGATCTCTCTTTATCAGGTACCTTGTAGGTGTATAAAGTTATATGATGTCTCTCTGTACATGAGCAAATGTTGAATACAATCCTATTGCGAGGAGATATCACATGGCAGCCACTCTTAAGTCCCTATTAAGCGCCCCCCGCTAATTAGTTTTTTGAAAAACATCAACACAGAACATTTTTATTCCAGTTTCTCATTCTCGAGTCTGTAGTTCGATCATATATTACTACGTAACTTGAGAAATCCAGGCCTTCATTTTCCCTTCAATTGAAGCAACTTTCAAAACCCATCCATAGTCTAGAAATGTTCCCAACCTCCCGTCTACTCCAGCCAGTACCTAATTTAACATGATTTCCAATACCACTGTCTCTGCAAACCCCAGAGTGCATCCCATGCAGATCCTATGCCGGACATCTTTCTCAGAATTCTGTTGTTACGCCATACAGTAGCAAACCCAATTAAAAAATGGCATGGCTAAGTCATCGCAATTACGCGTGCAAAAGTAAAATTGAGACAAACAAGCTGAAATTCTAAGGAAAGGAGAAAAGGGAAGCTCCAAGGAAATTTTTGCTGACCACGCCTTTCAGACGTAAGAAATGCCTTCTCACTATATTCATCTAGCTCAAACTTATCGAAAAATGGACTTTGGTAGACTTTACTAGCTTCTTGGACAAGAAACTGATCAAATTGCTTCATTTCTCCCAAATAACTATTCTTTCCAAGACCACTTCTTGAATTTCTATGACTACTGCTAGTGCCCAAGATTCTCCCCTCTATTTTAGACTCAAGAGAAGGTAATATATCATGTTTTTATTAATTTAGATGAACTCAAACGTCAGAAAGTTTGGATAAAAGAAAATACAAGATCTATCACATTTTAATAGAAAATGAATCTATACAAATTAAAAATTCGATAACAAACAACCTGAGAATCTTTAAAAAAGATTACAGTTTTTCAAAACTGCAATAAAATAGCATATTTACACATATACATGCAAAATTTGATACAAATTATAAGCCTATTTTCATAAAATAAAGAGTATGAATTCTAGGATAGAATTCTTTTGAAAACATTTGAAGATTAAACATAGCATGATATTTCCAATATTCAGATATGCTGAACTTTATTTCTAATTTCTGTCTCGGATTACACATCTAGTCTAGCCAATTATGTCACCGTTCTCCATGCATTTGAATCACCAATCTTTCTTGCTTGCAGTCCACTTTATTACTTTTTCGTTGACTTCCAGTTCAACAGTTTATTTTACAAATATACCTACAAGTGCTCTATCAAACTCAAAAACTGCACAAACATCCATTCAAATCAAGCAGATTCCTTTTCAGAAGCTCAAAAACAGCAAAAATGCTATCATAGACAGCAATGTTTCTTTCCAGTATGTGTCAAGAAGATATGTGTAATTGTCAATACAATGTTTATGCGGCTTTGCGCAGCAGGATTTCAACACCCTGATTCATTTAGATCCCTTGGAGTACTTTCTGCTGGCGTTGCTGTCTTTGTTGTGGGTATGGAGATGTGTTTGCAGACTCCCTGATTGTGAAAATGTCTTTCCACATTGCCAGCATTTATATGGCTTTTCTCCTGTGTGAGTGCGCATGTGCCTTTTTAAGTCTGTTGATCTTGCAAATGCCCTTTCACATTCAGAACATTTGTAAGGCTTTTCACCAGTATGATTCCTTATGTGTCGTTGTAGATCAGTCGATCTCACAAAGGCTCGGTCACATTGGTCGCATTTGTATGGAGATTCACCTAAGAGGCAGCAAGACAAGAAATTATCCACTAGGCGTCCATACGTCTTACCACTGCAATGATTACCACAACATATGTGCAGCTATAGTGCAGTGGTTTCTATCTTCGACTACCAATCAAGAGAACTGGGCTTATATCCACTCCAATGCCCTTTGAAAGCAACGTATTAGCTTTTTCAGAACAATCAGCTAACTGCATCATCGCATGGATTGCTATCCAGCAAGCTTAAACAATATTTTAAGATACTTTCGCGTCTCGCTAGGATCGTTTGACAGTCCGAGGATGAAAGCTCTCCAGCCAATGGAATAGGAACCCAAGAATAGTAAGTATCCGCTACTTGCCTACTTTCTTACTTACCATAATGTATATTGAATCATCAACATGTCACAACTAGATGATCAAAAACATTGAATGTTCCCTACTCCCGTGTACCTCTTCATTAACGCTCTAAAGCTGTCTAAAATCACCCGATAGACTACTCAATCTATATGGATAAAAAGTACATTAGCTATATTAAGGGATCATAGCATGTAGCATGATATAGCAGCATCACTCAGTAAGCAATAGGGAATTCTGTGGCTGTAACAATGAAATGGATAGTTTCAGGTAGAGGCTCACTTTTCAATTTTGATATGAAGATCCAATGTTAAGCCAGTACTGTTAAGGGAATGGTCATCTTTAAACCTGGGTACCAGTGCAGGGGATAATGTCACATAATCAACAGAAAATTCATATCCCACCCTGACTATTGAAATATTTTTCCTAACCCACAATAGCAAAAAGTTTCATTGCCATGTCACAAAGATCCTCCGCTCTCGTATCCAGAATTCAAAATGACCACTTCCTGTAAGAAGACTTATTCTGTTCACCATTAATTTGTTTGACTTGTCTCACAAAAGTGAATTTCTATGAAAAGCAGCTTTGTATAGCGAATAAACCCCCTTTTGAAAATATTGCTATTCAAGACGAAGATTTCAAGAAAATGAAGAGTTTTAAATTTCAATGCCTGGAGTGTCTAGAAGCACTATAGATCAAGACAGTTGCCAGAGCAAACACCTTAATTGTAGGCAGACTTTTACCCTAGGTATTAGGCTTGCCAGAAAGTAGACAACTATTACACAAAATTTTCATTCTTTTTCAAGAAAAACTACTAAAAGTTGCGATTCAAGTTCATCAAGAAAGTTTCCATTATCAATTGACAGTTCAAGAAGCAGAAAAAAGCCCCAAATTTGAAAGATACTCTCTAAGATGTGAGCAATTAAACATCAGCACTCCCGCTCAATTCATCTGAAAATCAAATATCACCTGATGAGCTAAAGATTTTTGAGCTACCAGAAAGGCAACCTGACTTGAGCACCCATAACTAGTGGTGTAGAGCTAGATTAATAACCTCGCCAACCAAGCCTGATAGAGCATCACTGGAAAGAGAGAGGGAATCAAATGTATCAGATGCGACGGAAATCTCCGATGAGCTAAAATTTTTCTCGAAAATAAACAGAGGGTGAAAAGATCCCAAGCACTAGCCTTCTCATTTCTAAACAACTTTTTGTTTGATGCCGATGAAAAGCTATACACAATCGTTTGGTCTCGATTTTCTACTGGTCACTTAAAAGTTAGGCGAATTTTCAGCTTCATATTATTGAAATATACACCTTTCACAATGGAAACCTTGGATGATTTAAAGCGATGGCCCAGTCATGCAAGAAGCAAGCGTCTTCCATCAATGGTAGGCAAAAATTAATATAATATTTCATTAGCCTATAAAAAACTCACCAGTGTGTGATCTGATATGACGTTTGAGGTAGCATGGGTATTGAAAAGCTTTACCACAATAGGAACACTTCCAAGTTCTACCAGTGTTATCTGGACACACATATTTGATATGTCTCTCGAGATAGCTCTCATAAGCAAATATTTTTCCACATTTGTAACAAGTAAAACTCTTCTCATCTAAAATATTAATGAAACAATAAAAGGTGCTACGCCACACACAATTCAAAGCGATTAGAGTTTCGGTCTATGTGTTTGGATGTTGTATAAAATTGAACTGAGTTTTGGATTCTGCCTAACTTAACTGAAGAATATCAGAAAATCAACAATAAATGGGTTTAGCATAGGCCTCGTGCACTAGCAAGACTTCAAGAGAAGGGTGGAATTTAACAAACGTATTCTACATATAACTAGTCCTTGGGTAACTAGGCGTACAGCTAGCCCTGCAGTGCCTGGAAGATTTCATCTTACAATGATCTCCATATAAATGAATTACAGCTAAATATGCAGCGAAATTAATCTTAGTTAATAACTGTAAGTAATTCAAAACTTGTCCCTATTTGCATTATGTCTTGGTAATATCACTTTATTTACGGAGTCCTTCCTCGGGTGCAGAGATGTGCTCTTTTGGGGGTGTGGGGTGGGACATCCTCTAATATTTTTGAAATTGCAAGAAAGTTGGTCTAAGTCGGCCAAGCTGCAAGAGAGTTGGCTACAGTGTTTTCTATGAAGCTTTTGTTTTGTAGTAACAGTTTTTTTATCAATAGTAGTTGGTCAAGTCAAAGCACTCCCTCCTCAATGGAAAATGTCTCGGAGCATCTCTCTCAGGTGCATGATGCTGTTGCAATGTTCTAAGTATTTGCACTTTAAAAATACCCTGATATTAAGGTTTCCCTTACACTACTGTTTGATATCATCGTAATTGGCAGGTGAGGTGAAGAAATGCTGCTGTTCTAGGAAAAGCCTAGCAGTTTGCCAAAAACTTCGATTGCTTTGAGAATTATTCATTGGACAACTATTGTGGGACATTGAACTTAAGTACTTGCCATTCAATGCATTCTTAGCCATGGTATTATTTATATAACCACATTATTGCAATGCAGTGCAACAAATCAAATGCATAGGTATGGATTTATATGAACATTTTGACCAAACGAAACCGCCAACTTGTATCATATGATCATGTCGCCGAAGATAACAGTAATTTAGGGCCTCCTTTATGTTCCTAATTAAGCAGCGCATGTTAAAGAGGGTCTTTATCTTCGGCCATCGGCATGTGAGGTAGGGCAGCAAGTTCCTTTCCCCACTGCCTTTGTTTCTCTAGTGTTGCCACCATTTACCCAATCGTTGTTGAGTGGAAATTGAGAGAGCATTCTGTTAAGGTTTGAGTGCGGTTGGACTGTCGATCTTCCATTCTGCAAACAAGTGCTCTATACGCTATGCTATTCTGCAATTATTGCCAGAGCCACGGGGATAGGAGCAGTGGAAAAATTGTCCCAGGGGTTCAAGCTCCAAGAGGCCTAATACCATCCAATGCTTCAAAGTCTGGAGGTCCTCACAAAGTAAACCAGCAGCACTTTTCCAAAGTTAATTTCTCGACCTAGAAAATTTCCTGTTCGCTTCGCTCTCAGGGAGCCTCGTCTGTCTCTTTTGTCCCGGGGCCTCAGAGTTCTATCGGTGGCCCTGAACATTTCCAGACATTCTACAATAAAAATACTCTTACATCTGTTGCAAACAAGGACGCTGGAGCACAGGTGCGAAGGGGGAGGCAGCGTCCCTCCTGCCTTTGAAGAGCAGGGGCAAGGGGGGCAGAAGTTTCCCTCTTATGCAGTCTACTGATAGAATGTATTCAAATTTTCTTCTTGTATGCGATCCCCTGTAAGGCACAGCCTCCTTGTATCCTCAAGTATCTATCACCTGTCAAGAAGTTCAACAATTGTTGGAAGCATACGTTTGTGAAAAGTAACCCTTAAGTTATAATTCTAACGTCATCACAACGTCATAATCGGTAACTGTGCCCTTCTCCAAACTTCAGCCCCCTCCCACCCTACTGATGCTTCTGCGTCCCTGGTAGCAAACAATGATTAAAGAAGATAATGAAATCTTTCCATACCTAATCCACTTGGTGGTCTAAAAATCTTTAAAAGATACCATCTATAAAACTCTTCTCTCTGTTCTTTCGTAAAAGCTTCTTTGCCTTCAATGTACAATCTTATACTCTCCTCTTCAATTCCAATTTCAAAAGCGATTTCTTTTAACAAAATCCGATTATTATCTAAAAACTGCTTTATATTCTTTTTCACAATATCAGGGTTTTCTCTAAAATAAAATGGATACAACGTAGAGATACCTGTTTAGTCTAAAGCTACAAGTGAATTTGCAAGACAATGCTAGGAACAGGCCGGTCGGGCAATTCAGGCAAATGTCGGCTGCACAAATAGGAGAAAATTTTAAATTCTGACAATAGAGAGCATCGCAATGTATAAACAAAAGAACTGGCATTAAAACTGTGCATTTATCAGAAATTTGCAGCTTTTTTATCATTTCTGCCTACCGATATAAGCTCTCTAGAAATCACTGGCCGGTTTAGTGAAACTGTGCCCAGGACGAAAATTTTAGCCAGTACGGCCCTGGCTAGGCAATGAAAATAAATTGAAATCAAATGCTTAGAATATGAGGGAATCCATAAAATAAGAAGTATTAACGCTGTGTTTATTGGGGGAGGGGGTGCGGAACGTCGGATATCATCAATATTTACGGAATTGTAAGACAGTTGGTCATCAGAAGCCAGTGATGCCGCACGAGGTTTAATGACATCAATCTGAGTGACAGTTGTTGGTCAGATGGTAAGAATGATCCCCTCCCCAACGGAAAATGTCTAGGCACATATCTGAGTAGTATAAATCAAAGTCTATCATTACTAACTGTAGCATTTGCTGCAATTTTTCTTCAACATTCTCCGAAGCTATAGAGTCAGCCGAAGTCAATTCTGTGGTGTGTTCAATCTTAGCTTGGGTGCCTCTCTTGGAGTTGTCATCATTCGTCAAACTCCCTCCCTGTGCAATCTTGCATTGTATATTCTGTAATCCATCATCAACTAATTGCTGCAATCTCTCCTTATGACCACTTAATTCAAACCAATACGATTTCTCGGCTTCATAATTCCAATGGTAACTATCTATCGACGGAGTGACATCAGGAGTTTCGGTGAAGTTTAAGTAACTATCTCTATGGCCAAATCTTCCCATATATCTATCTGCTTCATTTTCTTCATCTAAAAAGAAACAAGATGACGTGCTTCTAGCAAAAATAGTTTTCGAATATGAAATATTGGTACAGGTGTCGAAGTTAGAAACCTAATGTAATTGAAAGAATCTGCATGTAAATTGCAGTTATGAGAAATCTGGTGTCGAGAGAATCAGTTCTCAAAAACGCACATTTAGGGGTGTTGAGGTACAACACTCCCTAGGAAAGATTATCAGTTGGTCCTTGCCTAGAGAAAAAGTCGGACTATGGCAAGTCGAGACAAATGATTACAAAGCATGAAATACAAGAGTAGGAAAGCAGTCACAAAAGTCAGCGTCCGACGGCAAGACTCTCTGCCCTGTACATTCCCAGTAGTATAATTCGGGGGTAATTGGGCAAAGTGCGCGTTAGGTGCCATCAAGTTGGCAAATAGTAGGCAAATTTAACTGACCAAAGGCAAAGTACTCCGCAAAATACTCAACTACGTCAAAAATACTCTGCAAATTCAGTACCGGCACCCCCTGAGTTTCTTGAAAAGCAGTCACTTGCATTTCTATAAACGCGACACAAATTTTTCATGTTTTCAGGTGATACAGAGTTACACTTATATGGTGTCCTACCATTCTGCCAGTAAGTCACTGCGCAGCTACAGCGTACACTAAGAATTACCTATAGAATCCAAAACTCAAGCTTCGAAACCCTGTGAAAAAAGGATTCATCTACAACTATCCATGTCAAAAATTTGAAAGTGATGTTAACTGAAATGTTTAAAACTAAAAATTATGAAAACCCAGAGTTCATGAGGGAAGTTTTCCAATTGCGGAACAACTCCTATTATCTTAGATATAATGATGAATTCCTGCAGCCCAAAGTAAAAACGGTTTCACAAGGGATTGAAACTATACGTGTCAGAGGACCAGAATTGTGGCAGACATTCCCTTCTCATATAAAAAGCTCCACTTCCCTGAAAGACTTCAAAAGAAAAATTAGAAATTAGAATCCCTCTAATTGTCATTGCCGTCTGTATAGACCCTATATACCATCGCTGGGTTTTTTATAACTTACGTGGCTTAAATTAGCTTCATTATATTTTATTGTAACGTAGCTATGTTTAGCGACAACGTTAAATAAAGTGATTATTATATAATATTATATTGCAAGATAGCAAGCTCCTTTATTCTGAGAATGCATATGCCCAACTCCTAGAATTTGCAAACAGGGTCGAAGCGAAGGGAAATTGTTAGGAGAGGTGGACAGCCCCATTTACCAACACAGAAGACTTCCATCGCGGTTAATCAGTAACTCATCGACAACTAGCACTATTGGTGTACTGCAAGCAAGTTTTGCCGACTAGTTAAATGTTGAGGCTGGTGCACCCTGGCATTACCTATAGCTACGGTCGTAAATAGTGTAGATTATGTGATTAAATATATTATCTGTCTTGAAATTCAAATGCTGGAATTTTTTCGAATATTATGATTTATGTTCTTTACAATTGTAAAAATTTTAATTTTGAATAATGCCACATTACGGCCAAGTTTGGTTCTAGCTTAAGCCTGGTTCTCATATGTCATAGACCGTCGGCGTTCGTCGCCGATGAGAGCCTTGCGTTGCTTGCGCTATATGAAAGCATCAGATCTTAACCATCGCTGATGATCGCAGACAGTCTGCGATCATTGGCGATGAACCAAAACAGTATGCTTCTTAAACCTAGTTCTCATCTATCGCAGACCGTCGGCGATTATCGCCGATGATCGCCGACGCCCTGTGATATATGAGAATCAGGCTTCAGGGCCGAGGGCCCGCTATATCTGGATTTAATTGGAGCGCTAACCGGCGAATGCTGCAAAAATGAATTGGGTTAAAGCAGTGAAAATTAAAATGTTAACTTGCTGACCGTAAGTTAATTGCGGTCAGGGAGTGCACTTGAACAAGCAAAATTGTAAACATCTAAAACACGGTTGCTGAAAATTAGAGCGTTATTCGATAAAGATTTCTGTTTGACCTACTGATAAAAATTTACAAAATTTGCGAGGTAATTGAATTCACATAGCTAAAGGATCTTTGTTTTTGCAGAAACTGAAGCTTGCAAAAATTAAACATTAGCTTGATGATAGATACATTTAAAATTGAACTAAGGCTGGCATTCAATACAACTCTGCCGTTTATGTGCAAGTAGCTGCAGAATTGTTTGCAAAGACCTTCAAGATAGCCTATGAAAATCGAGATGGCGAAGAGTAACTAATACTGAAAGTAGCCTGCAGCTCAAGGCCCCAAGTATAAACCTTGAAATTTTGATGGACAGTTATTTCGATGCAAAATGTATCCAAGGAGAGGTTGTGGAAGGAGCAGTTGCAAGAGGCATTTTAAAATTCATGCTACATTTGATAGAAACAAATTACTGCTCCATGCCTCTCATAAAACTACTTCACTCCTGCAAATGCACGAGTTGGAGAAATGCTGAATTATATCCCAGTTATTTACCTAGAAGTGCATTAAACGTAAGTAAAACAGCTTACCTTCATCATACGAATCATCGATAAGCCAATAGTATTTTCTTCTGAAGTACTGTCTAACTAGGAAAGATCTAGGCATAATATGCAATAATATCTACATGAAATCTCCAACCGTCTTTTTCCAGATCCACTATCTTTGCACAGAGATCCCTCTACAGATTGCAAATATTGCAAATCATTTGACTAGGGAGCTCACAACTTCAACTGCATAGTCCACTCATTCAATGGATGGAACCATAGCATGGCACTATTCTGCTGCATCTAGTATCTGACAATCCATCATAATAATTAAAGCCAAAGCAAAAATATTATAGCCTGGAGGAATTTTGATTTGAGAAATTTCAGGATTTAGCAAATGGCGACATTCAAGGACCTGCATTTATTTGCTATTGATTTCAATTTGTTTCTATTCATGTGAAACCAACGTGCGACCTTTGAATAGCTGAAGAGCTTTCCCTTTGATGATGTCAGATCTAGTTTCGACGGTGATTTTTTCGGAGACTGATCTGCTCAAAATTCCTGCAGATCAGCCTAGAATAATGATCCTTTCCTGCACTTGTTTGCTTTTTCAATAAAAACAACTTGAATTTCTTGACTTTTTCAGCAATCACTTGTAAAAATCTTAGCTGTACGTTCCTCAAAGCAAGCTAATGAATAAGAGTTGTTCTCCTCCGCTGAGCACTTATCTGGTTGGCTAGCCTTGAACCCATTCATGAAAAGGTCGTAAACAAAAGCAAGAGCGTCTCTGTCCTGTCACGCATCACCTAACATGTTCAATAAAGCTGAGCAGAAAGAAAGAAATGCTGGTACTTAAGCGTTTAATTATATGTCCGTATAGCATATTTCTGGCCTTGGATACAAATAGTGAATACTTGCACTTTCCATCACCCTGTGTAGATCGGTGCAAATTGCCGAAACATCATTTCACATTCATGTGGTTAGAGTCAAAAGTGCAGCCTGCCCACTTGCGCAGCTTCCTTATCTAATAAGAAGCTGTAACATTTCTGATAATGCTTAATTAATTCGGATAAGAAAGCCAAAGCATATTGAGCTATTAAAATATCAAAATAGATGCCAAAACTGCTGGAATATTGCTAGAAAAACAATATATGGCTATTGATGCAAATAGGAGCACCTCACATGATTGGCACAAATGGGGAAGAAAGTGCGAATTAGAGACATATTAATGGGACATTTGAAACAGGATAGGGAAGCAGCGCCTAACATATTGTAGCACTGCACTAAATATCAACTGATAGATACGACAAGCTTT
>WIPJ01001650.1:105527-119676 GCA_018155075.1 Cassiopea andromeda
ATATATATATATATATATATATATATATACACTGTACATATACATATAGGATGCAGATACTATCTTATATACAGATAAACACACTTTCAACAACAAGACCAGCACTTACCTCTCTTGGTGGAGGAGAAGTAAAAGAATGATCTAGTTTCCTCTCAATTGCAAGCTTCACATCATCTATATCGATCTGTTTCTTTGATGCATGAAGGGAGCATGTCCTTGCATCTTCTAAAACATCAGCTATGTATCCTAAGAAGTAGGTCAAATGTATCTATAAGGAAGGTGTGCATAGCTGTGTATCCAGCACAAGAAATAAACACATGTTCAACTACGTATAATTCATTTTGATATACTACCATAATTGGATCCAAACATGGAAAAGCATCCTGAATGATTTCTTTTCAAGCAAATAAACCAGGTCTTCCACAAACTTTGGAACATCAATTGGATCATAAGTATCTTTGTCAAAGATTTTGAGTCCAAAACATTGTAAGGGAAGAATTCGTACAATAGTAAGCTACGAGAAGTGCTGCAATCCACTTAGATTGCCTGTCACTCAAATTAGGCTTCTGCGCTGCTCTGAAGAGAAGACAATAGCAAGATGCAATGATCTGAAAAGGATTTCAAAAAGATATATCATGCACATTTAGCGATTTTGCATACTCCTTACAGACTAGCTAAGATTAAACTTACTATAGCTAAAATCGAGCAGTTGGTTTATAACTCTGGGTTCGTATTCATTTACTCCCATTTCCTTAAGAATAGAGGCCATAACTTGCGCATCTTTCGGTGAGGTTTTGTTTGAGTCCATCCCAGCTGCCATGTTGATCTTCATGCAAGCCTCATTTTCAGTAAAATGTTACTTTCAGAAAAGGAGGTTGTTTCCAATGGCGGCCAGCAGCGTAGATAGATTTATACCTGGAACTGAAAGGGATTGCTCTGTTGCAACCAAGGAGATAATTCTAAGGTTGCTTGACGACTTCGAAAATACTAGCAAGTATGAAGTTCATGTTTATGTTCCGTTGAGCTTATTTAGCGTTACAAATTATAAGTTGTACCCACTTGAATTAGCCTATATTGCAAACCTTTTCAACTTTCCTTGCTTTTTAACTAAGAAATTTGTAAAGGAACAATTTCCATGTCTCCCTCCCTATTGTTAAGTAGCTCATAAGCATACAAATGTAGGTGCATGCTTGCAGAATCCATACCCGTGCCAATAACTAAGGCATTTGCAGCCACGTATGGAAAATTTCCAATCTGGTACTGAGTAGTATGGTGGTTTTCAAACCTCGCGCGTGTTAGCAAGTTGAGGTAACGCGAGCAGTTAATGTTCAAGTCACCGGCAAACTTCACATTCAGGATCGCATCTGGATTCTACATTATTTAGTTGTAGAGCTGAATGTTGTGGGCAGAGATTGCTCATGTCAAGTAGCCGATCTCAAGTCCAGTATTCAGAACAGTAGAAGCATAACAAATTGTTCTCTTGTGGGTGGGCTCTCTTTTTTCTTAATTACCAATTAGTTTCATTCATTATGCTTTGTACCTAATTTACAGATCGATTTTTACAAGATGCACTAGTGCTAGTTTGCTATGGGTGTTTCATTGACATTCTCTGACTCATCTTGTCAACCCATTATGGGATTACATCAAATAGTTAACATTGGCTTTTTTGTTCAATCAATATGTTAATGTTTTGCCATATTCTTCACAATTAACTTTTATGTTGCATCAACAGGCCTTGTCATGAGACAAATACAGCCTGTGTGGTAATTAGCACTGGTGAATGACTTTGTGTGCACTCACATTGCTAAGGAAATCTTTGCGTATGCATTCTCAATTCAAATTAAGAAACAAATAAAAGAATTCTACAGTGCAGCAAAGATACAATTACTCAAGTCAGTATGATCAAATAAGGAAACTACCATAGTTTAAATGATAAACACAAAATCAATTCTTCATCATCAGACAAAATGATGCTCCTGAAAGTCAGAAGTAAATGATGTTTGTGGTCAACATACTAGATTGTAAAATATGAAGATCAGCTAACTTCCATTACCTTTCCAAATGACGGAATCAGAATTTGAAGTCACCAGAAAATGTTCAAGAGCACCTTTTTGTGAGTGCGATCAGTCATGTGCAATTTGATTTGCATGTATGTGGGCACCTGTGATTATATGGGCAAAATAACAAAGCCAGCATCAACATCCACCACTATGATGTTGAACATTTATTTGAACAATCTTTGCAGTGTTTGAACTCATGTGTCACTGTGTATCTTTGTGTTTGTTGTGTGTCATGTGACTTGAATTTTGCATTGTAGTTTGTCGTTCAGATTTATTGGTTCAGTTGAGGTGACAATTTTGCTAATCCTCGACACATGTTGTTTCTGTTCCTTATCTTACTAGCAAATTTATCAGGAATCACAACATATGATTCAGTAATATTAAGCTTCTTTGATAGAAGAACCAAACAGCATGTGTTTATTGACATCTCAATATTTTGCATGTTTCTGACTGAACTTAAAATATCATCAAGTTGATTGTTTATCTTTGCTCCAGGGAGCTTATTGATAATATTGCAGCAGTAGCAGCTCAAAGAGGCCCAAAGAATGATTTAATTCAAACTGTCTCAGAGGTAACACAATCTCATATATTGTGAGAATTTGCAATATGTCCCATCTTTTATTTTGTATTGCATGTTCTCATTTTTGCCATTAGAATGTTTGGGACAATGCTGGATTGCTGCTATATTAATTATGTTGTATGCTGTAATTTTTTTAAAAAAATTTTCTATCTTAGCTTTGCATTTTGTTTATCTATATAGTTACCTGTAGTGTATTACCTTTACCTATATGCTCACTAACTGAAGTCTTCAGTTTTAACATGCCATTGAATTCTCATGTATGCTAGTTTGAATAAGATATTTTCTGATAATTGTCAGAAACAGTCTATAGGTGTAGATTTTAATATTTGTCTCACACCTATCCATACTATATTCTAGACACTCAATGAACATCTTTGTAGTTTTGCATTGTATTTTAATAAATCAAACTTTTTTCAGACAGTTGAGAAGCTCATAAGTAAGGACCATGAAATTCAAAGTGCTGTGAAAGTAGGTAGGTTTCCCAAAGACAACTCTTTGTGCTTGTGTTCTTATGGCTAGTCTCACCATGTTTTAACATCTTGTGCTGATGATTTTCATTATGATGGAAATAATATATAGAAACTGTACTAATTTTGTTTCATGGATTTATAAGACATCTACCCTGGTCCATAGTTGTTGCCTGAAATAAGCAATGTCTGTACATCATATGTGGCTTTACTGGCCATCTGTATGAATATGTATTTGTAACCATGTCTTACATTTTGTTTTTCTTTTTCTGAGTAGCTGAACAGCAAATTCTTATACAACAACAAATTGTTCAAATACGGGATGAAATTTCAAGAAAAGACCAGGATATATTGCTATTACAAAGCCACTTACGAGATGCAGAGCAAATTTTGGTAAGCACTCTGGAGTACCAAATAATTGGAGGGGGATGGGAATGGGAGACTCTGGAGCTTCCTGAAAATTAATAATGAGAGGGTTAGAAAAATGGAAGATATATAATTTTTGATGAGCTACTTTCATGCTCTGTCATACACTAAAAAGAAGAGAAAGAGAATAGTGAATAATATTGATGTGACTGATTGAACCTGAGAAAAAGCTCCACATCTAGCATATAACCTTCAATAGTGGTTTTTCAAGAAAAATCAGGAGGACAAAGGGACTGAATTTGCCAAGCATTTTAGTACACATGTGCTCGACAAATAATGCCTAGGAATATTTATCAATTACACATTTTTTTCATAAGACAAATTGTATAAGAACATTTAGGATTAAGCAACAAAGTGATTTTCTCATCAAAAATTGTTCATTTGGCCTATGGTTTTACTACTTTTGCTGAAAATTTGCCAACTTGATGACAACGGAGGAGCATTTTGCTCCATTATCCCCCTAATATCTGCTACCACCATCCTTGAAACTAAAAGCTGAAATAAGCTTGGGAAGTTGGGAAAATTTCAAAAACTAACAGTCATGGGAGACAATTATTTGTCATTGTAAGGGAAAGCAGGGAAGGTCTGCAATGGTTAAGGCATGCTCTTTAATGTTTCTCCAAGTAAAGGAAAGTCAGGGAAAGAAAATTGCTTAGTCCTTACAACAATTTCCCTATTTTTGAATAATTTTTCACACTATGGTTATTCTGTTTGTTTTCAGTGACTTTATCACTATGCATAGCAACTATTTATAACCTATATTTTGCCAACACAGAATACAATGAAATTAGATATGGACATGGGTGTAGGAGACAGGGAGCATGTGCCCCCACTTCTTTACACATTTGTATGCAAAGTGCCTCTTTTCAGCTTAAAAAGTGCCCTTTTTGCTAATAAGGATGCCCTAGAACGCATGTGCCCCCACTTTTTGAATGTTTCTTACATCCCTGGGTATAGATGAGCAATTATTTAATGAGTCTGACTCAGAAAGAAGATATATTGTCAAAAATCCTATTATATGTGCAATATCTTATAACCTGCACAAAAGTCTTTAACCTATTTCGATCTGTTTTATTTTTTAGGCTAATGCCTTATTTGAAGCTAAGAAGAAGTTGAATGCTACAAAGGAAGCAAATAATGGTATCATTTTTATTGTTGCCATTTTCATTAACTTGTCAGCCACCATTGATTATAAACCACAAAGAAATGGAGCTTTTATACTCTGAAACAGAGGTAAGGGATATTGTTGGGGGTGCAAAACTCCAATTTGCCAACAAAGAATACTTCCCTGGAACCCCATTTGCCAACAAAGATGACTTTCTTCAAGTTTTATCAGCAGTACAATGTGGACAAGCAAGGGCAGATTCACAGCTGGACTTTGGTTCTTTATTTTTTAGTTTTAGTAGGCTGTTATACCTAGCTTATTCAGCTAATTTAGGCCTACTATGCATGCCGCTTCCAGGCATGGGACCCCTAGTTTAATGTCCCTTCCAAAGGACGGGAGAGTGAGCTTTTCGTAGGGCAGAGAATAGCAGAGAAGTTTGTCTACTTCCGGCAGCAATAAATCTCCCATTTTTTGCAGGAAAATGTTCGCAATTGAGAAAAAGACCAAAGAGGGCATGATTCTGAGGCATAGTTGACAATTTGAAGCAATAAACAAGTTTCACTTCACTGCGCCTTTAAAGTATTCTGTGGTCTCTGCGAGCACGTATCTGATTAAAATGAGCTTGCAGAAAAGATAAACTGTAATATTTCGCCAAATGCCTGCTAGTGGCACTTGGATGCTCGCGCAGATTAATGAGCTCTGTTTGGAGTTGCCATTTCAGTAGGCCTGCAGATCCATGGGAAATGCATAATATATTGTATAATGCTCTTAATCAATAACCAATGGTCATTTATCTATCTCTCATTTGTAGCTGCTGTATCTTCTGAAGACCTTATCAAGTTCGCTTTCAGAATAAGCAGCTCTAATGCAGTAGAAGCGCCTCCTGACTGGCAGCCTGGTAAGTAGTACTAAGTGGTCATTCACATATTACATCACACTTATTTTGGCATTTTGAGACACCCACCCACCCCCTGTCACACTTAATCACGAGTTCAAAACTACACACCAACCCCCCATTGTATAACGTCACATAAATTTTAATAGGAAATCTTTCTGCTTTTCTAATAATTTGCTTATTATGTATTTTTTGTATTGAAAATTGTGAAAATGAAAACGTGAAAAGGCCAAAATAGCATCAAAATTAGACTGGCAGATTATTTTTAGACCTGGAGCCAAATTTGAGGCCAAGTGTGCTATATAACGAGTTGTTTAACATGTGACATTACACTCCAAAAACAACCCACCCATCCTTTGTCACATTTTGTCACAAACACCTCCCACCTCTTTTGCATGATGTAATATGCGAATGGCGCCTAAGGAATCAATTTAAAGGAATTTGATGTTCATTCGGTTAGAAAAACAAGCAATGCTCACTTTTTTCTCATAGCTACTACTAAAATCAACTTAGCAAATATGTAATAATACGTTACGTGCTGTGAGAATGTGATATCTCACATGCATGTGTCCACACACATGCAGAATCCACTATATGACCGAAAGATCGCCCTTGCCAACAGCACTGCCCTATGTTGAACTGCACATGCCAAATACAAATTGATCATTGACCCCTTGCAGATTCGCAATAATCATACCCAGGCTAGCACAGATTCACGATAATCATAGCCAAGCTAACACAGTTTCGCAATAATCATAGCCAATGTAGCACATACTTGCAATACTCATAGCGACTGTGGCACAGATTTGCAATAATCATAGCCAAGGTAACACAGATTCACAATAATCTTAGCCAAGGTAGCACAGATTAGCAATAATTATAGCCGATGTGGCACAGATTCGCAATAATCATAGTCAAGGTTGCACCTACTCGCAATTACCATAGAAAATGTAGCACAGATTCACAATAGTCAAAGCTAAGATAATACAGACTGGCAATAGTCATAGTCAAGGTGCCACACATTCGTATGCTGGACGTACAAAGAGAAACAGCACAGAAAACTAGCAAAGTACGTTCTAGCCTGAAGAATTTTTCTTGAGGGCCCTCGAGAAAAATTCCTCCGGGTATAACCGAAAGTAGGTTGTAACAGAGGACGTTATAACCGGGGTATTTTCATATGGGTGTACATGAACCTTTTGCCGGGACTTCCACTCCAGTACATTATATCCGAAGGATGTTGTAACCGAGTACGTTACAGCTCGATTGTACTGTACTAGTAATAGCTACCAGCTAAGTGCGTACGTCTTCATTCACTGTATTGTAGATTAATACAGATCAATTTCTGAAAATTTCTTTCTTCAAAAAACCTTGATTGTCATTTTTACTCCTACAGGTGATCCCAGAAGGCCTTACCCTCTAGATTTTGTTATGCGAAGAGGCATTCTAGGCCAGCTTTCACAACAATCACACTCAGGCATTCTATCTGATGATGAATTGGGAAAGTCAAGACACTCCTCAGTTGTTGATGAACAAGCTACCATGAAGTCAGGTGCCAATGAACCACAAAAGGCGACATATAATATTGGTAATGTTTTCAGCTGTTGTTTCTGCTTTTGTTTCTTGATTTCCATCCTGTTATTTCTAGGAACACGTGTACACGACGCAGGTCTCGTGTAAACGAGCCACCTTTCCTTGGACCGTATTGTTGTTGAGGCGTTTTTATGTAAACAGGGTCTGGGGCAAATGAATTTATTCAATATTGTCTCTCACAATTGACTGCAAAATACGCTCTTTTTATAAATATATCTAACTTTTTGCCGAGCCTCAATATTCTTGACCGGTGTGATGGCCCAGTTGTTAGAGCGTCTGCCTCACAATCTGAAGGTCGAAGGTTTGAGCCACGGCCGAGTCATACCAAAGACTTTTAAATTGGTACTCGCTGCCTTTCTCCTCTGGCGCTCGAAAAATGAGAAAGGAGTGGGGAAGTTAAACACGCGGAGCTACCAGTGGACAAGCCCCCCGCTGTAGCCTTCACTGCATTCGCAGACGCGTGGCCTATGGCTATAGAAACGGAGATAGGCGCCGCCCTGTGCGCCATTGGGCGCAGGAAGGACTTTGACTTTTGACTTTGACAATATTCTTGAATTTATCTGATTTTGAGCCTAGAATTATTCTTAAATTATTCTTAAATACCAAAGGTGTGAATTCGCCTAAAACTTTAAGGTATATGTTCCAATCTTTGTTGATGTGTTACTGCATCATAAAACTCAGGGTCTTTTACGGGTTTTGGAAAGTTATGGAAATTAAAAATGCCATTTTCCAAGACCTGGAAAGTCTTCGAAAAGAGAAAAGACTTGGAAATGGCTATGGAAAAGTTTTGGATTTTTGTTTGCAAAAAAATTTTTAAAATATCTTAAAATGGATGTAGCTTAGTATCGTATTTAATAATGTATATGTTATGTTTGTTCATTTTACTATTTATAATGCAAAACATTTTCCACCAAAAGATTATAAAATATATCGTCGAAAATAGCGTTTTTCTATTTTTGAGGGTTTCAAAATGAAATTGAAAATGAGTTACATATTTTAAAATTTGGCTATTTGGCTTTGAAAAAGTTTTAGAAATTTTTTTGAAGGAGTTGTATGAATCCTGGAAACTAAGCATGAGTTAATATTTTGTATCAATAATGCAAAAGCGAATTTGAAAGCTGTAGTATAACTAGGATAGAACAAAATTATTACGTCTTGATGAGGCTTTAGCTTCGCATTATGCCGTCTTTCTTATACTTTATATCTCTTAATCAAGAAGGCCTATTTAGGAGCTGTTTTTATGAAGCGAGGCAGCCCGGCTTGCCGAACTGCTTCATCTAATTGGGATCTGTCTCCGGAATAGAATCCTTTAATAATCCTACATGTTTTTATATGGGAGTGGAGCCAGCCCAGCAAAGTGAGATCTTTCGAACGCTAGGTGGGATTCCTTTCACGTGGGATAAAATTTCTCCTTATAAAAACAAGTAAGTGATCTAGCCCGGCTAACCGGGCTTCGATTTTTTGAAGTCGTTTATCACGTTAGGCTATTGTGGCATTGTATATTCAGTAATTTCCCCACTATATTCATCAGATTTGATGCTATCTACTACCGTTCTTTTCGTGTTATTTACTTATGAGACCTGAAAGTACGGCAGTTATTCATATGCGTACCACATTTCCTATCTTAAGCCCTACGACGTTTGTTAAAAGTTCTAAGTTCACGAAGTTCACGACGTTTGTTAAAAGGTCGCCTAATCGGGCGTGGTTTTGCTGAGATCAAGTGCTTGAAAAAAGGGTCTTCGTCTTATAATTAGAATTTCAAGATGTTTATAAAATGTTCTGCAAACAGGAAAGAAAACTGCAGATAATTATGATTCATTAATTCCAAGTGTTTCATGTATATTGGAAGGCTGCGTTAATTTAGAGTGGCGTTGAAAATGAATTTGGGATTACGTACTTTTTTATACATCAATATTTAAAAAATTTTTCGGCTTTTGAGCCTTAGATTACTCTTAATTTACTCTTAAATATTGATGGTATACCTTGGTCTGAAAATTAAAGGATTAGATTCTAATCTTTATTGAGTCTTGTTTTATCATGAAGCAAAATGAAAGTAGAACATTTTAGCAAATTTTGCTTCGATATTGAAAAAGTAAATCAACAAGCAGTACTACAGCTCAAATACACAAAAATTGTAAGTCTTGATGAAACTTGAGCCTTGCATTACAGTAAAGACCGGTAATTAGGGACCTATAGTTTCGAATTGAACCTGCCCTTGTTCTTCTGTAGTAAAGTAATTCCAGTAATCAGGGTTCTGGTTCTTAACACAACGTCCAATTCAAATGCTAGAAAAAAGATAGTTGAGCATTTAGCATTCAAGTACTATGGCAATATACTTAACCACCCAAAGAAGCTTTGTAGTTCAAACCATATCTATGAGCATTCTCATCTCAATTTTGCATGCAATTTACTTGCAGGGTCCATGAAGTGGGTTAACTGGCAGAAAAACTGAGCTTATTTCCCAGTGGACAAAACATGAGCCATTTATAAGAACCTAGTTTGAATGTCAGGCTAAAAAGGTTCTAGTTATTTGAAATCATAATATGCCATTTCAGGCTGTAGGTTCTTATTTAAGGAAGGTCTTTATGTGCGGGTTTTTACTGTATTCGTTGATTATTCTTAATATCCAACGATTCTGAGCCTTAATATTCTATGAAGTTAATTCTCAAAAAAGTGTGTAGTGTTCTTGAAGTAATTCCTAGCACCTGTTTGAGTACGTCTTTTTTGTCAATCTTATCATAAGATCTACAGTGTTATTCATTAACTGGCATTGAAAGAGCCTCAGCTAGCAGCCTTGGCCTAGCGGTAATGCACTCGGCTCAGACCAACGTGGTCCTGGGTTCGAAGCCCACCACAAGCCATTGGTGAAGTAGGGAAGGGAATCCGGTCCTAAATTCTCGTGCCAGAACTAAAGTCCTCTCAGAGGCACCCTCCAAGCCCCAAGGAATTGGGGGAAACGGAGGTAAAATCGAGTAAAATTGAAAGAGCCTCAGCATTTTTTATGTTTCAAGAGTATTTCCTTTCGTTTAGAGAACTAACCATTCTAGAATCAGATTTGTTTTTCTTTGTGCCAAAGCACCGAACTTATTTCTCAAGGATGCATCTGCGCACTTGTTTGTACTGAGATATTTAGTAGATCTATTTTCCTTTAATGCTAAACATCTGATCACTATTCAATTCCCACCCATCCGATCACACACATCTTTGAAATAATAGCTGCGTTGATTATTCAGCCATTAATACTTGATCCTGCCTTTGGTTAGTATTACAAGATGTTTATTCTCACGCCACTTATCAGCATCTCTTGTTGGGTCTTTCATTCCTATTTGCTTCATGTATCTTTGATCAAATAAATACATACATTAGACTGGATAGATATATTTCAATTTTTCTGGACGGTAGCTCATTCAGCTATGCTGGTTTGCAAGGGGCCGCCTATTTACAAAAGAAACGAAGAACTTGCAAAAAAAGAAGGAAAAATACAAATATTTGATAAACTCTACAGTTAAAAGTGCACACAACCATTTTATATATTGTAACTATTCATAAGTATAACTTAAAAGATTTCAGGGATGGTACTCGTTTAGCATCAGCTGAGAGCATCAGCATCTGTAAATACGCTTCCTCTCTATTATTCATTTATAACTGTCCATATAGGTTTTTTCATAAGAAACTACTTTTTAAGAAACCTAGTGCTAGATATTCTAAATGCCCGCTAAACGCGAACATAACCTGCAAATTAGCTTTGGAAAAACAAGATTGATGACTTCACATGTTGCTGCAAAGGACCATTTGACCCCCTGAGGGGCATGGTTGGATTGCAAAGCATGATTGTCAGCATTTGATAAGCAGCCTAGTACTAGACAGCCTAAAATTTAAGAAACTTTTAGAACTTAAAGGATAGAGCTAAGAAACTTTAGACAAATAGCACTTCAAATCTTTACCTGGTTTAACGTAAAGCTGTACCAAAACAATGTGAACATGATATTGCCTTAGAGTTTAGCTTGCACTGGTGTATTTTGTATGTTATAGGATAAATAGTTTGCTACATTCACCTTCTCTGTACGCTTTCACAGCAATTTAGTTCGCTAAATTAAGAAACTTTTGAGAAACTTTTAGAACTAAAATGTGGCCAAAATTAAGAAACTTTTAGTACTAGGCCTGTTTGGCTAGGTTTTCTATAAAAAAAGTGTAGTCACTTTTTCAGAAGTGTTTGTTGAATACTGATTAAATAACAATTATTTTAAAAATTGAAACTCAAAGTTCAACTCAAAGTTATTTGAATTTTTCTTGTGGACCTTTTCATTCGAAAACAGCAGCCAAGATGGCCCTATCTCTCAGATTTAGCTGAAAATTAATACACTAATTAATTTCTTTACTAACCAGCTGTGTCCAGTTTTCCTTCAATTTTCCAAATCGTGCCTGTTTCATGGACCATTGAACTCTTGCAAAATTTGCGTAAGTTTTTGATGGGCGCAGACTGGCTAAGAATTTTGCGCCAGATGGAATGGTCTTGCATTGAAGTACAATTCTCCCAACATCTTGATACTTCCATTTCTAATGTATTTAGGTATGCAAAATTCAAAAATTATATCAAAATTGATATATAGAGAGTAAGCCCTTCGAAGATATGAGGCTCACCATTTCTTCAATTTATATGCGCATCTGGGATTTTGGTGGTTTGATCCTTTTCTATACGCTTCTAATATGATGGAAGATTTTTTTTATCTATTTTTGGATAATTGTGTTTGATAGGCTTTTAGTAACCGGATCATGTTGGTAGCTTTCATAATCATTTCTACAGGAATGTTTTTGATATAATCTTTTTTCTGCAGCTCAAGCAAGCAATGCCAATACTTGGTCAGTTTCAGACCAGGCGAACGATGTATATCAACAAATTGTAGAAAATAAGGTATATTTTTATTGTGATTATTTATTCTTAAAAAGTAATTTTCATAAAAGTTTTTAATTTCTAAAATGGAGATATCTGATCAGTTGATTGACCAATTCTTTCTTTTTACTATATATTATATTATATATTTATTATGTTTTTTTGGTTATGCATTTTATTTCTGCTATTTCTCTTTACTTTTTGTACCTTCTACATATTCCAATTCAATTTGAATCTCAAAAGTACTGAATTCGTATTCCCAATGCAAGATTTTTATTTTCCTTACCCACCCTATAGTGCCTCATTTCCGGCCCATTCTTCTACATTCTCAGATTCTGTTTTCTTTGTTCCAATGGCTGTGTTCGTATTTTTTCATCTTTCCAAATGACCCTTAGCCTTTATCTACTTTGACGTTATTGTGAGATCATCAACTGGTATAATCTACTATTTATGGTATAATTCTTATGTTCGTTACCTTTGACCTTTTTTTACATAATCTACTTGAAAAAAATTGTTATCAGTGATTACTCTAGAATAGTGGTTCTCAACCGGGGTCTATGAAATATTCCTGGGGTCCACAGCAAAAATTTAGCAACTCGGGAGTCCACATTGAAATGTTTGTGGTCCATGAAGCAGTTTCACTTCACAACAGATTTTGTAACAACTGAAGCATTCTTTGCAATGCATACCGTGTCGAAAAACATGGCGAATGTGTGTAACTGATTCTTTCTTATTTTCTTTATATTCCTCTTGATCTATCCTCTCACGAGGTGATTTTATCGAATTGATCTGCATTTACTTCCCAAATCCAACACCTGTCTCAGAATTGTGTAGTATGGATTGATCACTATTTGTAAGTTTGTTGTGATAGGAAGAATCAAGCTTCTGTATTGTTAATGCTAGCCCATTTTAGTCAGCTTATAGTACTGGTGTGCGTCTGGTGTGGTTGTCTAGAATGTTGGGGGGTCTTGATACTATCTTTCGACGTGTATGCATATTAAATCTGAAGTTATCTGGTTAATTCTTATATTAATGTCATTTACTTTGTATATACTAATTTCTTAGATATTGGCCTGAATTAGCTGTATTTATTTATATAGAGCTATGTAGCGCCAACTGTAAATAAATAACTTATTATTATTATTTTATTATTATCCTCATTTATGGGATAGTTTATCAAAAGTTGAGGCATAGGCAAAAGTGGTTTTCCTGTAGCAAATAGCATGTTTGCAGTAGATTAGTACTCTTTAGTCCTGATTGAATGCCCCCTTCATTTAATAGTTAGAGAAATTCCACCCAACCTACCTATTTCAAACCCCATGTTTATCGAGCTTTCAAGAAATTTCCAGCCCCCTACTATTCCAACCCCCTTTGTTTGCGACTCAACAGCAGGGGTAATTTCCAGGGGGGGCTCAGCCCTCCTAAAAGTTATTGCATTGCCCTTGCTTTTCAAAGCGTATTGATCTTGCTTTTAAAGTGTTTTGTATTGCTATGATTAAGTATTCACTGCTATATAGTAATTGAGACATTTCTAATTGTTTATTATACTTTATTAGCACTAAACTAAGGTATCATATCTGGGTCTTTAAAACTATAAGCGTGGTTGCAGCTAGGTCACGCCCAAAATATGGGTGTGGTTGCACCTAGAGCCCCCCTTGTTAAAGTTTTTAGAAGTCACCACTGCTCAACGGTATTCGCTATCATTTAAGTATATGATTCTTCTTCACTTAGCTATATAGTCCTGTAACCCCCTTCTAGTGAAAATTACAAGCCTGTAGAGACTAGAAAGACGGGGGGCATCCCCCATTAGTGCACTAATGTTGTATATAAATCAGTCTAGATTCTGGGTGGATCGCGCCGCAGATTATGGCATACAGAGATCCTGATTTTGTCTAGCGAGGGCGAACTTGAACCTTTTCAGTAGTAGCAAGAGTTGTTGTAGAAATTTCAATTTGCAACTTAGTTTACAACAATTAATTTATAATAATCACTTACAACAATCAATAAGTAACAGGAGAATTTGTCTTTGCTTTTACCTTTTCCGTTCTATATTTTCAAAATTTGATCAAAACTAGATTGAAAGATCTGTTTATCCTTCTTGAAATGAATATCAATAATGAAAACAAACATTATAT
>WIPJ01001650.1:138989-150079 GCA_018155075.1 Cassiopea andromeda
TATATATATATATATATATATATATATACATGTCTGAGATTTAATTCCAACCTCAGTGCTTGGAGGCAATTCTACGGTTTTGCTTCGTTTCCACTGTAATGCTATCCAATAAAGATATCATGTCAATGAATTAAGTAAACCACTACAAAATAATTCTAGAAGAAATGAAAACAAATTGGCTTTTTCAAACGAAGCAGCAAATAATTAAAATGTTATATATAACTAAAAAAGCTGCTAATTGTAAGATTACGCGATGTTTTTAGTTCTTTCATGGTTCATTCTTTATGACAGTGAATTCGTCAAATGTTTCCATTCCAAGTTATGCTGTCTTTGAAGATCATTTTCACAATCAAATGTACATCCATGCTTCTTAAACTTTCTCGTTTAAGTCAAACTGCACTAGTTAATAAGGAAGTTCTTGGAATTCCTGATTCATCAAGTGGTGTCTTGAAACTGTTTGTGGTTCCTGTTGCAGCTTCCACACTGTTTGAAGGAGCGTACCGCAATGGAGAACCAGGCTGTTGAAAACATTGAATACATCTGGCAATGAAGAATCTCTGTGAGTTCCGAAACCGGGTATGCATCTTGGAATAGATAAACACATTTACACAACTATTTGCTGTGTAGAGTATCTTGAGAGCAGTGTTCAATTGGACCAGCTGATAATTGTATTTTATACCATCGTTATCCAGCCACGAAAAAGTATATGTTAACTGAAATAGGTCTTTTGGAAGGATGCACAGCATGAAAGTGGCCGCCATTATCTTCAACATTCGAAGTAGCTTTCTCTTGCGTTTTATGGATTGTTGCTTTCCGGTTTCAGACAGAGATAGTTCGTCACTTCTACTCATTCTTAAGTAGATCAAAGTGTTGGTGAATCCAATGATGAAGACAAAGGTAACATCTTGGAGCAAGAGGAATATCACAACTGGTATTGAGTATCCTTTGTCAGCCACATCCTTGACAATGCAGGTCGTTCCTGAAGGTACTGTCAGTGCCAGGATGTAGTAAATGTAGGACGCTATAGAGAAAATGATTGCTAGTATTACTGCTGCGTTTATGCTACTGCTGCTGTATGTCCTACCAAACGGCTTGACAATGACCAAAAATCGGTCTACTGTTATGATTTGAATGAGACAAGCAGATACAAGAGTTGATATTGGACCGAAAGGTACCAGCACTTTGCAACCAATCACTCCAAAATCCCACTTCTTGTATTTTGTCAGCTCGAAATATAGGAACGTTGCTGGATTCACAACTGATGATATCAAGTCGACGATTCCTAGATACAGGAACAATCTATCGGGTATTGATCTGCCATTGCGAAGCTTCCAGCCAAAGAAATAGCAAACTGACCCATTCCCAAGAATACCAACGAGCATGATCAAGCAAAGTGCTACGACCAGCAATATTGTTTTTGCATTGTATGAGGAGGTTGTGTGCAATATCTCTGAAGATGTTGCTGGCGTATTTGTCGCATTAGCTGGCCAAGTACTTAAATTGAAATGTCTTGTTTTGTTTTCCATCTCTGAAATGGTGATCTTTATTGACGAACTTGCTAGTCTTGATGACTGATTTCAAATGCAGCTTACTATTTCGTGATGGCTACTTGTCGGTGGTCATCAACTGATTGCTAGGTGTCTGGTGCATGAATATATTTGACGATGAAAAACAGGTGCTTCCTTTCACGAACGGGTTCTTCTGTAAGTGCGATTGTATTAATGCCTCATCAATCAACGCAGGAGGTTCCTTCGGGTTTATTTCTTTTAAAGCAAGCAGTTGTATGCAAAATAGTCACCTGCAACAAAATACTACAGTGATTTCATTGCATTAATATATAATAAAATAAACAAAAAAGCGATCATAGACTTTAAAACACTATACTGAAAACAGCAATTCGTGAATGCTAGTATATTCAATCTACTATCTAGGATTGAAAGTTGAAAAGTCCATGATTCACTGTGCAAATTACCAGTGGCGGACTGGCTAAATTGTTCAGCTTGGGCACAATGTGACCAAACCGGTCCATGAAGTGAAGAAAACGTATATCAGCAAGCAAAGATATCATTAAAATAATTGTAACTTTCTGATGAATCAATACAGTAAATATCAATTCTTTTATATATACATTCCAAAGGTCTCTATACTTTCGCAGATTCTTCGCGACATACAAAACGGCTTTATATCTTTTTGGATCCACCCCTACAATATCCAGCGTTTTTCCTCTTCATGCAGCTGTCCCTTGGGATATTCAACCAAATGGCCATATCAGTCAGTCCGGCCCTGAAAGCTACAACGTGGAGGACTTACTTTGTTCAACGTTAAGCGTAAAAAGCCGTACCGTGCATATAAACTAGGACTATGCTAAACAATTTTGTTACATGTAAATGTTCTGCACTATGCTCAAAATACTTTTTCCATAGTTACTGATCATTTCATTAGATCTAGGAAAAATAGCTGCCAGGTCATCAATGCAGTATAGTAAAAGAGCCAATGATCTCCTTGTTGTGCTTTAGAAGCATCTTGTGATTTTTTCATGCTACTTCGTTATTGACCAGGCAACCACTCTATCTATGCCTAATTCAATTTCATCTTTTGTTTCACCTTTAAATATTTCGTTTTCATTTCATTCCAACAATGCAGGACCAGAATGCCTAAAAATAACTTAAAAGTACAACCTCTACCTCTGACTTTATCCAGAACACATGAAAACTTAATTTTGAACACGTTTTGATATGCTTTTTTATCCACAAAGTTTAAAGTCTATTCTTTGGGGTTTTAATTTTCACTTGCTGTTATTGCATTTGTGGAGTGCCCTAATTCTTCACCTTTGACAGAACCACTTAAAACTATATATCATTTTGAAGCTTGTAGACTCCTAAATTCACAAAATGCCATAATTTTTTTCATATAAGAAAACATATTAGACACCAAGGTTTGCAAACAATAGTTATTGAAGGAGAATTATTTGTAATTATTGCTTTGCTGCATAAAATTTGTCTGATACCTAGCATTTGAGTTTAACTCACTTTTGTGCATAGAAAACATGTCAAGGATCAAATTCATATGCAGGACGACTGCCTAGTTACAATATACTGAAAATGAGGCACTCCACAATCACCCAAGGTAGAAAACAGGAAATTGTTTGTTGCCATGGAAACAAACTTCTATATCACAATTTTAGAAGTATAATTGGGGACTCAGCACCTAAAATTACATCTAGCTGGTAATTTGAACAACGTTGGACTGAAATTACCGTATTTTGCATTTTGGAGGAGTGACTTGCAATTAATGGCTACCAAGGATATATTTGCTCAATTTGGCGAGGGAAAACGCAATTGAAGACACACAGTCCTGAATGGAAATGAAAGATAGAGGGTATTCTATTTCTATGTGAAATATGTGGCTGTCACGTTTCACTGGCATGATTTCACGCAAGTGCGAAACAACATTAAGAGCGGTATTGTTCATTTTAATCAAGTCCTTCTCACATACAATGTCAATGGGGGTTAGTGGCGGTGCTACGGGGGACCACGGCCCCCCAGAAATTTTCTTGCCCATGTTTTGGCCCCCCACTTTTCTAGAAAGATATATAATTTTGAATTTTGAGTATAGTGTTTACTGCAAATACTTGCGAACTAGGACGAGATACAAGGAATGAACATGATGCTTCTAGACTGTTACTACACTGTAACTTATACAAAGCGTTTATCTAGCTTCTTTCTCTTTTGGCTTAGCATGTAAGCAACAACATATAGTAAATTTCTAAATGCTAATGGAGATCTTGCATTTGTATTCTCCGTTATGTTATCGTCCTGTACTCTTATTTCTCTGTCATTTTGCCTGCTCTCCTTCATTTACATTGCTTATTAGTGTATAAAGGACCAATCTCTGTGCTCAAAAGGGCGTTTTTTTCTTAGGGTACAAAGAGTGTGGTCAAGACATTTCTTTCTTCTGCCTTACGCTCAGGGGCCATGGCCCCCAGATTTTTCCGACTAGAACCGCTCCTGATAGGGAGGTTGTGCATTTACATCATATCCTTCTTATCTACAATGTCAATAGCGGTATCGCATCCTTCCTACCAACAATGTCAATAGTGGTATTGTGTATTTAAATCATATCCTTCTAGCCTACAATGTCAGGAGTGATATTGCGCAGTTACTTCACATCCTTCTAACCTAAAAATTGAAGCTCCGTGTAAAAGCCTCTTCTAGTACAGTTTCATTACTAAAGTAAAGCACCAAGCATATGCTCAGGGGATTCAGAAACTGGCTAAAGGCAAAGAGATGATTTTTCATCAAAGTACAACTAAACCATGAGCAAAGTAGCAGAGCGGCTAGGGTCCTTGTCTACTTTTTGGAAGGTCGATGGTTAACTGAATGCTTGCCACTCTCAAACCTTGACTGAATGCTTTCTCTCTGTCTACCCAGAAACGAATGGGCACCAGGTGGCAACACTGGGGAGGTAAAGATAGCAAGGAAAGTAACTGGCCATCCTTTCTCAAAATCGCGAAGGCCTAGGATAAGTGTCCACGCTAACAGGCAGTCCCTTACCTGCGAAGTGTATATGGGAACCTACAATTAGGCCTATCCTTTTTACAGCAAAGACAATGTATTGAAAATGCTATTTTCTAACAAGATGCACCACAGGGAGAGTAGTATTGGACAAAATGGCTCTAAACTACCAATAACTGAAATACTATTCTTTCTCTTTTCCAGAAAAGTCATTTGCAACATCTTCCATTGAATAGCTATCCAAATCAGATGTTCAGTTTCAGTGTAATCCAGCATAGTGCCATTTAGATAATTTTGCTGTGTGTTGGCACTCAAACCTTTTTTCATATTATTGTCTTCTTCAGTTTGCTTATTGAAGTGGAAATGGAAGCATTTCGTTAAAAATCTGACTTGCAATATTGGGGACTATTCACATATTACTCCACGCAAGGGGATGGGGGGCTCTTGGTTTTGTGACAAAGTGTTTTTGGGGTGTGATGTCACGTTTTTTAAGAGAGAGAGAGGGAGAGAGAGAGGAAGGGAGAGGTTTGCATGAGAATTGCTATCATTATGTTATATAATGACTTGCTATCTTATGACAGTCTTACTGTAGCCAATATATGGATGTCTTCTTTAGATCTAGATAATCAATTTTACAAAGACTTTACCTTTTGGCACCCTCAGTTAGTATTGTAATATATTTACCCAATTTAATGACTGTCTACTATGCTTAGCACGAAAGATGATGTAGTGAAGTCTTGTGATGATTAATAAAAAGGCATAATAAAAACATTATCACGACAGCAGAAAAATATCCTATTGAAATTCATAATGTGAGCTCACACATTAGGGGGCTGTGTGAGTAGTTTTACTTACTGACAGTATGTGACAAGGGGTCGTTGGGTGTCTAAAAATGCCTAAATTAGTGTGACTTAATATGTGAAGCGCCTCTTTCTAGATGTGACCCCCTCAACCTTTTCTCAAAATTGGCAATCCCATATAGTGCCAAGCTCTAGTTGATAAATCATCTCTCAACTTTCCAGTACGTGTATTGCATGCTATGGTAGCTTTAGCTTTTACCGCACATGTAAACAAGAGTGTCAATTTAATCAATGCCTTTAGCCCATATCACAAAATAGTGAGTTCTGTGCACTTATCAGAAACATTAAATCGAAAGCAGTATATTTCAATGCGAAGCAATATGTCATATCTTCAATGTAATTTTATATGTTACTAGCTTCTTCTACGATGTTAAAGGTCTCAAAGTTGTCTTTGTGTGTTCTTACAAAAGTAAGAGGCATTTCTTTGTCATAACTGCTGAAATTTCATTGACAAGAATTGCATAGAGTGAGCATTTGAAACTTGTTATCACTTTGATGTCCTCTAATGGCACTAGCAGATGTTGTATTTTCATTCAATTTGTTTTGGATGCCAGACATTTTGAGTTGAGTCAACCACATAAGAAAATGTGGGTAGCATTAGCAAAACAGTCGTCAACATAAAGCAAAGCGTCGTGGAAAGAACTAAACTCAAAATTTAACGTCACTAGTTTCTCGTTGATTAAGTTCTTTAAGTTGTGGTCTTTGGCATCTAACAGGCTGAAATAGAGTTCAAAAAACTATCAAATGTTGACAGCATTTTAAACTTTCCGTTTCAGTAGATCTTCGATTATCCGAACCTCTATTATCCGTCCATTCATTGATAAGGCTCAGCCATGAAAATGCAATGAATGTCTTCCGTACGTGCTTGAGATGGCTTATATTTTAAGAGAGGTCTACTAGCACTAAACTTTTCCTGGCACATCTGTATGCAGTTTCTATTTGGTTGCGCGCTGCAGCGAAATGATTCTTTGAGAACTGACTTCAGATTCTCTAAATTTAATAAAAAATTAATGAGAAAGCACCAGAAAGCAAAACTATCGATTTTTATTTCAGATAAACAACTTTTGAGATTTTTTTTATCAAATTTTATATTATTTACACTTTGACATTATATAATAGGGTTGATCACTTTTATCTTCCTAGAAATATTGGCACCCTCGATCATCCGTATATTCAGCTTATCCAAACAGCTGTTTTAAAAATTTCAATCCGTGTTGTTCGGATATTCGAGGATGTAATGTACCACACTCTTGAATTCTAATAAAGGTTTTCTTTTATGAGAAAGCCATCATTTTGCCTGAGCCTCAATTTTTTTTAACTTTTCCCAAAAATGAGCCTAAAAGTTTCCGAACATTTTCTTAATATTTGCTGAATCTAAATTAACTAAAAATTGGTCAAACTTTCTTTGTCCATCTTCTTTACTCGACTTTGAGTTGCATCTTTATCATTTTGATATAATAATACTAATGTAATATCGATTTTTGGCCAACAGAAACATATAATTTTGGAAACTGAGCCTTGTGATTTTCTTAAGATTTTGGCCATTTGAGCTTAATTTTCTTTTAAACTACTTTTTTATAAAAACACATGTACCACAAAGCATGGCCAAGGCCTCATTAAAATATGCACTGTGCATGGGAGCAACATAGTTGCTAAGTACGGCATATTTTTATTCATAGCTTCAAGAAAAAGTATTTTATTTTCAAAAGTGGTAATGAAACTAGTAGGAATACGCCAGATGTTAAAAGGCAATTTTCTCCATAAAAGTTCACCGCCGAAGCAAACTTTTGACTGCAGACATTGGTCAATCACTTAATAGTTGACATTCACTTTGTAAACTTCGACAAAACAGAGGCACCTATTTTTATTTCAGCTAAAATATATTTTAATTAACTTCCTGTCTTTGAAGTGCAGCTGGTAATCCTTAACACGGTTAAAGTAGTTTGCAATTTTTAAACATTCTTTTCATTGAAGCCAGATAGCCAACAAACTTTATCGATTGGGGCCATTTACACTTACGTCATTAATTTTGGCATATTTAGACGCCTACTCACCCTCTGTGACACTTTGTCACAAATTAACAACTACCCACCCACTCCTCAATGTGATGTCACATTATGAAATTCAATAGGATATTTTTCTGCTTTCGTAATACTGTCCCTATCACGTCTTTTCTTACTGGAAATGGTGGAAATAAAAATATCAAAATGGCCAAAATGGTATCAAAATATAATTGTCCTAGTATTTTTAGTTGTGGATCCAAATTCGCTCTAAATAAGGGCTAGACTTGCTTTTTGAGACCAAATGTGCTAAATCTCAAGTTGTTCAAAAAACGTGACATCACACTCCAAAAGCAAGACGTCCACCCCTTGTCACACTTTGACACAAAAGTCAAACGAGCCCCACCCCCTTGCGTGACGTAATATGTGAATGGCCCAATTTCCCGAGCACTTCGCTCTACCTGATAAATGATTGGTTATGAGGGTAAGAAATAGTGCTATTAACATTTGGTGCTCAGTTTCTGTCTCTTTTTTGTTTCATTAGCCTGTTACAGGCATTAGGTGGGGCCAGTTAAAGTCCGGTATTCATGCTTTAACTTTGAAAATATCAGAAACTTTAGCCAGATACGACCTCAATTATTGCAAACTCACTTGTATTCTCTGTTTAGACCTCTTGATTTTTGTCGGTGTGCAGTAGCAGTTAACAGCATTTGACCGTTGCAAGCTTCTTATGCAAAAAACACCTAATCATAGCTGATTTTCGATTCATTCTAGCATAGAAATCGTTTTCACTAACATCCCAGAAGAGAGTCAAAATTTGCATGTTTCCCGTTCGGAAGGTCTATGGTTTGACTCTGTCAGCAGGTTTCGTACACAAGTAACTCAAAAGAAAACGCAGATGATACAGCATAATGGAAAACTGAGAACCACCTCTTTTTTTGTAGTAAAAATCAAGGCCTTACACTCTCAAGAAATATTCAACTGTTTCTAGGAATGACTTGAACTGAGAGTAGAATAGCTTCTCCATCTGACTGTATCTAAATCGAATGCAGCATTTTAATGGATTATTTCCTTTGCTTCAACTTGAATTACCATTATGCATCGAAAAACAAAGATTTTATAAAACTGCAATATAAAGACAATTTTATGGAACGATGATTCAAGAAATGTGGAATTTAAATGAAGAATCTTCAATCCTCCAATATGTGTTATCTCTAGTATGATAGCAACAAATTATAGGCATTAACTGACAATTTTAGGAGTAGAGATTTTAGCTATAAATCATAGCCAGAGCAATGTGGAATGAGGGAAACTATCTTTAAGAACTCTCTTTCCAAGCATACACCTTTTCATCAATACATTCTTTCAATTCCTTGTCAGTGAAACACGAGACAATGGAGCTTCTATCTCTTGCAAATATCTCATTTGTGGTATTTGAATAACAAATACTGGAAAACAAATAGCTTTTACCTCATTATCTAAATCAAACTTTTTAGCTAGAAACAGTCAATGGAGTTTGTATGATGTTTTATATTTCAGATAGAAAACCAAATAGAAATAATAAGGTAAGGAAAAACTCCTAAAGAAAAGGACAAAATACACCTAGCCCTAATGGATTGCCTCTTCAAATTTGTACTTTCAGACTCATAGAAATGCAATGAAAGCAAAGGTAGCTATACCACTTATCACGATATCGCTAACCAGTATTATACTTACGGCAAAGAGCAAACCAGCTGTAAAGTAAACGGGAAGGAAAAAACAGTGTGATTGATTAAGATCCTTTGTGAACAGGGACAGTTTTCAAGAAAAATCAGGGGGAGTAGAAGTGCTGAATTTGCAAAGTACTTTTGAGGTAGCCAAGTATTTCCCAAGTACATACTGTCCTATAAGAAAAGATTCTACAAAAAAAATTGAGACTCAGGCAAAAAAGCAGTTTTTCTTACAGAAAAAGAATGCATTTAGCCATTGGTGCATTTAGTAAAGTTTGCCACAAAGTTACAAACTCAATGATTTGAGAACAATTTACTTCCCCTTGCCCATCCTCAAACTATCTGCTACTGTTTGTTAAACATCCCCATTAGTGCAGTGTGTGTCAAATTAAGAAACACTCAAATCTAGTAGGATGGGAATTTTGAGTCTTGCACAAGAGTGCTGATTTTGTAAAGGATAGAACTCATGCATTATCCTTAGAATATGCAAAATATCCAATCAGTATTCAACCAATAAGATTATGCTTATGAACATGGTATAAGTACCATCATTATGAAGTACTTTTAGGAAGAGATAACTTAGTAAATAAATTTTATTGTTATTGGCAGCCTTTATCATTGGCAGCAAAAATTAAGCTTAATCTATGATGAATCTGGCATACCAACTTTTCAATAGAGTCCAAAATCAGTTGCACAATTAGTTAAGAGCAACAATGCACGATGTGGAATTTCTGCAACTCTGTTTTAGTTAAGAACAATTCCAGGGCTCTATTAGATTGCTTAAAGAATGATACTGGCAAAGCAGACACAGTATAGATCATTTACTTGCAACTCTTCTGAATTGCACTTTTCCTCAACAGTGCTATTAATTGCAGCACAAATACTGGTGATCTTATACACAGCAATTACAGGTTTTATTGGTCATTTGTCATTACAAAGTAGAGACCTCATACTGCAAGACTATCTACATGTGTTCACTTTGCCTAGAATAATGCTGATATGTGGACATTAAAATAATGATGAAACTAATATATTGTATAGAAAAGTAGTAAAATAAGATGTTTAAGAAATATGACATGTTGTTAACTAGTACTTCAAAGGAAATCAATATACTTCGATATCTGATTTTGTGAACTCCCATCTATCGTAATGGAATTAGCCAACAAGGCATATTGAAGATGAAGCACCTGACAGATATAGATCTAAAAGACCAGGTGTGTTGCCATAACTTTTGTTAGCTAAAATTTAGCAAGTGTGTACCCAAACACTTTAATGATTGGCAGTTGATCAGTTGAAATGGTTGATCTTGATCATTTGCCATTTTTATGGTTCATGAACTTACTTTCAGGTGCCAAATAAACACCCACACCTCCACTTACTAATTTTTTTATTTTTTGCCAACCCCTTTGGACCTTACTAGGGCCCCCCATTTATTAACTTTAAGGAAATTGATGTTTCTTACAAACCCCTCATCTCAATTCCTTTCTTTGTTGGTGCTATTTACACCAAATTTTTATTGTTAAATAGCATGCTTCTGTACATATTTTAGCTTTATGCTTTATGACAACCTGTTTTTGTTCGTTCTACCTCTGCATATAATCAGTTAAAGCCATTTCTTAAATTCAGACCCCCCCAATTATCAACAACTGGAATTTTTTCTGACCCCCATTTATTAGGAGTTATTTGGCACTTGGGAGTAGTATCTTACACATCATTGACTTCAGAATTTAACAACAGACTACTCTAATGGCACCAATGGTGATGACCAATTCTTAGTGGGATGTGTTACAAAGGGGTCAATTTGGTACAAGTGGTGGATTGCACAACAGGATTTTCCTTATCAAATTCTTGGTATTATGCAGAAGTGAAGAGGTTGATAAGACATTTTTATGTCTAAAATTGCACATCTCTACCTCAATTGGTTTCTGAGTTATGACTGGACAAAATGGCAAAATTTTGACATTGCAACCTAATTTCTCACAATTTCTGCCCTGTAGTAATAATGAT
>WIPJ01001650.1:156081-176268 GCA_018155075.1 Cassiopea andromeda
AGCTCCCATTCTATGGTCAGAAAACATATTTCTCTCCCTCCACTCGCTGTTAGAAGATCATTAGCTATAAGACTTGCATAAGCATGCTTGTTCTCTAGAGTCATGCGCGCACCCTCTGGCACTGCATTACGCTCCCAAGAGTGTGCGCTCCACTATTTGAGAACCGCTTCTCTAGAGCCACTTCATAAGAATATGCTAGGCTTCTTACACTACCAATATCTAAAGTCTAATATCTAGGCATCAACACTATCAATATCTATTATGAAAAGCTTTTTCAATGAAAATAAATTTCCAGTCTTCCCATCACTTCTAGTAAACGACGTATTTATGACTAATTGTTCCAAGAAAGCTCTAAAATTCAACACAAATTTTGTCCAACAATGCTCCCTAACTGAAACCATAGACATTACAAAATCCATCAAATGCCGCTTTGCCAGTAATACAAGTTGCCCCCATTTGCACAAGTTGCCCCATGCCACTTTGCCAGTAATTGATTGTGATGCATTGTACAATGAAGAACTGCTCGTTCTTTCACTGCATGGCAACGATGCCTATACTGAATCTTCAAATAAGGACATTCTCTCCGCAACAATCTTTTACATGCACTCTACAAACAGATTTATCTAGCTGCAGAGATTTATTTATTTGACGTTCTTCTTTTTTTAGTTTGTTTATTCTTATTTATCTTTGTGTTATTTTTAAAATTTATTCATATTTATCTTCACTTCCTTTTCGGTAAAAGGTTTCATTCCAATAGGGATCAAGAGCATATTCACAACTTGTAATAAAATTTAATTTTACGTTCCTGGAAACGTCAAAAGGGAATTTCTTTTGAAATTGTTTTGCGACTGAAAGATCCCTATTGAAATAAATCTGCAGTTTCGCTAGTTATATGTTAGTTGCATTTGTCACTACTTTTGTTTGCCGCAGGAGAGATGTGCTCTATCGCACCTCCTGCGGTTTCGTCCCGTCAATCGCCTTGTAGTGTGATATAGTTGGTATTCGATAACTTTTGGAAAAAATGAATGAAAAACAAATAACAGACAAAACATTTATAAATATCTTACGACGCATTCCAGGTTGTTCTTAGGAAAAATTTAAACTTTACATAAACTCCAGCAATACAGGAGCACAACTAGTAGAGTTCTGGGGATCTTGACCCCTGCCATTTCAGAAAGTTCCCTTTTTGCAGTGCCCTCTCTATTCAAAAAGGGAGTTTCTCTATCATGGAAAAAGTGTGGTTCCAAAACTTCTCCAAGGGGTTTCGCTCTCGGCCCTCTTTTTTCCTTTCTGTTCCGTGAATAGACACATCTATAAAAACTATTGACCTTCAGAGTAACGGTATCAGTAAACTTCCCACTGAATTTACCCCACTTATGAATCTGCAAAACAATATTCAAAGGCCGTATCTTCTTTTAAAAGTTTAGTGTGCCCTTTTTCGTAGATTATACCCATGCCCTCGATAATCCTAGTTGCGCACCTACAATGCTGTGTTGAAGAGTTAAATTCTGGCTGTAGATGGGATTGAACTGCCTGCCTTTGGCGAAAAGGGGTAGATAAATGCTGCTTCCACTAACAATTGCACTTTTGGTTGTGTTTCGCCTATGCCTAAATCTATCATCTTACTGCTATTTACTTCCCTACACCTTTAGGCCTCTAAATAATAAACATTGGCATTGCACAGTTTTTTATTACAACTGCACAAATTCGTTTGGAATGGCAATCTTGCCAAGTCGATGTCTTCCTGACTCAAGGCAGGTTTTGAAGTCCATTCACTTTGTGAAAGCGATAGTTTGATTGATCTTCCAGCAGAATTGAGAAATTCACCCAATAATATTTCGTTTAAAAAGCAATTTTGTAGAGTTAATGGGATAGACTCCAAAAATGAAGCTGTTGAAAAGGAGGTGCCTCAAGCATCATGTCTAGGACCACTTTCGTTTCTATTATGCTTTTCTACGTACGCTGATGACAAGAGTCTTTGCTCTAGGTTAAAGGAATTAAAAATTTTTGAGCGGAGCTATGAGCGAAGATCTCAACGGCCTAGATCAGGGGCCGGCAACCTGCGGCTCCGGAGCCGCATGAGGCTCTTTCACCCCTGTCTTGCGGCTCCATTAGCTTGCCAAACTTTAATTACGCTTCAGTTTTGTGGCGTACATACTTTATATCCTGATTTTGATGCACACCACGTTTTTGACTCTTTTTTACCTTTGGTGCTAGTGTATTTGGGAATTTGTACTTGCAAATTAGTCAACCATGAAGATTCCCATTGCAAATATTATGAGTAGGTAAGAACCCCATTTGAAAGTAGAGCACCTTTGCTTGAATCTTCGATGCGCAGTAGAAAATTCCTGGACATGTGGTGTACAAAATAATGCAATTCAAGCGAGAATTTGGGTTTTGATCAATTGGCGGCTTATAATTGTCTTCATAGAAAGTAATGACGAATCATAAATGGAGTGACAGGCAATTTATTGAGATTTTAGAAGATCTCATATCTTGCGAAAGGACATTCTCCAGCGTTTTAGAGAATGTAATTCTAAAATTTTTTGGGGCCAAGCCCCCAGAATCCCATCTCCCCTCACTATCTCTGTGGAAGATGTTAATGCTACAAAACTTTGAGCTTTTGGTTCAGATCTTTGCCGCACAAGAGTATCCCCAATCCACGTTGGTAAGCCTGGAACTATGAATTATATGTATTATGTGCTAGATATTTTGGTTTTAAAATCCGGCTTCCAGCAATGTTTTCTTTTCAGCGTAAAACTGGTTAAAATGGCTCTTTGAACATTCTGGGTTGCCGACCCCTGGCCTAGATGCTCAGTTGAGAGAGAACAAGCTCTCCAAAAATGTTACCAAAGCCAAATCGCTATTATAGAAGCTACCCCCCCACCTATAAAGTAGGTAGGCGATACTCTGGATAGGAGAAAACAAGTTCGATTGATTTCTACTAAAGTTTCAAGATCATTGGGGATATTAAACTATTCCAAAAGTTCACAAGCATTTATTCCAATCCGAAACGTTGAGGATTCAATTCGCGAGCATCATAGAGCCCCACTATAGATATTACTGTGCAGTATGGGGATGCTGTGGGAAAACCGAAATATAAAAACAGCAAAAGCCACAAAAAGGCCCCAGAAGAGTCCCTAATTCAAAGCTTGGGTTGGGAAGCCTTTGATAATCTTACCATTAGGAACTAAAATCTAAGACGTTCAAATGAGCTAATAATTTGGCACCTCAATATTTAATCGACCTCTTCACAAGAAACTACCATTCCCATTCTTCTTTTCATACCTTTAAAAAAACTTGCTCTAGTCAAAGGAAACCAAAGAGCAAACATCAACTGGGCGGAAATACTTTTCGAATAGGGGTACACAAGTTTGGAGTAGTTAACCAAAGCAAGCAAAACAGGCATCCTCCATAAGTCACTTTAAATCTCTTTGCAAGAGTTAATTGGGTTATCATTTGTATTTTCTCTTCTTTGTATATTTTCTAAGCGATTCTTAGTGATTCTTAGCAATTCATATCAATTGCAAGTATATTTTTCTAATAATATCTTTTATATTTAACTACTTGTAAATGAGAGGCCCCTTGAAAATTTCGCTTCAGCTGGAGGCCTGTCTTGCTATATTATAGCAATGAAATGAATGAAATGAAATGAAATGAAAAGGTATGGATTGAAGGGCAATCCAGTAAAAAGCATGGTGTGAAAAACAGGAAGAGAAAAATCTCCCAGATTCGTAAAGCATTTTAGCAGTTTCAAATCAGTAGCATTTAAAGCAAATTTTGTAACATTAAAACTGAGCAAGATTTTTTAAGATTAAGAAACTACTTAAGAAACTCTTGTAGAGCCCTACAAAACATGAAAAATGATTTAAAGTTTCGCAGAAAAAAACATAATAGTAGGCAGAATGGCATTATTTTTGAGGTGCAAATCAAAGAATAGTCTACCAGTTGGTGAGATACGTGCACCATCCCTGGCATCCTTCAGATCTTAGTTGTAATTAGTTACTTTGCTTTGGTGTCTTTAAAATCATATTCACAATTAGTTAATTTATATAAGCCAGTTTTTAGAACTTTAATATGTAGACTTTTAGCATATCTTTTTTTGTAAATTTTTAGCTTTTTGTTCTTGCAAATAGATGATCTCTTGGAAGTCAGCAACGCTGAATGGACCGTCTGTATATAACTGAGCTTTATGTATGATAAGTCCTTTTCAGGGAGAACGGGTGAACATTTGTAGTTGATTGCAATACAAAAATAATTTTTGTGACATTGCTAGGAACTTTTTGTACTGAAAGAGAAGCTGCTTTGTACCTATAGAGAATAGACCCAGTAGAGTTCATTAGTGTGACATCACGAAATGTTATTTTTAGAATATCTTGATTTTGGCCTAAAATTTTGAAAAAGCACTTTAAAATAGTCTTTAAAATAGCTACTTTTGAAAAATTCCAGCTCGGTCTGAAAAACATTGACTGAGGTAAAGGTAATTGAATACTGATTTAGTTCCTATTAAATCATTGCGTTTTCAGTCTGGTTCTAAACGCTTAGAACCAGGAGAGAAATACAGTGGTTTGTATGCCAAGTCTTCTGCCTTTACATGGCTGTATTTCAGCCTACTTTGACAACATTTGCCTAAAATTGTCAACATATGCCTATTTTCAGGTGCTATTTCATTCCATGTGGTTAAAATAAATAAATTTTTAAAATAAATTGTTATGACTTCATCGCTAATGAACTCTATCCAAAATGGATGCGTTTGCACATATGGAGCTCTAAATGCCAGCCCTAAATTCTAAGATACTAAAAGTAATGACACCTGTATTTTAACCCATAGATCGTACATCCAACAGAAGTACTGTTGAATGAAAGGCATCTGGTATTGCCACTATGGTGTTTTCATTATCACTATCTTTTAAATATATCGATAACGCACCCACAATATTGCAAAGAATTTGGAAAACTCTAGAAGTTTGGGCTTGTGATTTGCACCAGATTACACAGAGTACTTCAACTCCATCTGAACATTTTGCTTTCGCTTTGATTTACCTATAAACGAGTTCATGAAACTAAAGGATATTGCAAGCTTGGTACGATGCATTGATCAATCGTCCTATCAACTTTCAAGTCCCTCCCTTACTGGAACTGTTGGGAGCTCAATTGAAATCCAATCTAACAGAATATTGTTATCTAGAGGTTGAAGCTTTCCTTGCAATATTGAAAATTAAGAATAGCTCTATAGATTGAAAATTAACTCTAGTTCTACAAGAATTCTATGTGCTTAGTCTTGCTGTATTTAGAAATGCAAGACTAAAACCCGGCATTTAGAACTGTGAGCGAAATGTCAAAATGAACTTTGGTTGTCATGGAAGCATAAATACATACAGCTGGAGCTTTATTCAGAGGGCTAGGTAAAATAAGCTCAATATGAAATCCATTTATTTTATTTTTTGTTGACTTTGAAATTCAAGAACAAAAATCCTTACACTAACAAAATCCAGTTGCACAACTAGGGGAGTCCTGTTGGCCTGGACCCTTGCTCTCTTCAGCAAAAGAATGAAAGTGCCAATTTTGTAGTGCCATCTTTATATCAAAAAGGACGTTTTCCTTAGATTGAAAAGGGATGGTTCTCCCAAATTTTCTGGGGGCTTTGCCCCCGATCCCCATTTGCCCTTCGCTGCCGTTAATAAAGGCTGCAATCAGAATCATTGGATTTTAGAAGTAACAATACCAGTAAATTTTCCATAATATTTTCTTCATTCATAAATCTGCAAAACAGTATTCAAAGTCCGTATCTTCTTTAGAAAGTTTTAGTGTGCCTTTTCTCATGGATCGGATCCTTACCCTCTAAAAGTCCTAGCTGCACGCCTGAAATCCTATTTACTTTAAATAAAAAGAAAAGAAAAATAAAAAGAAATGGTGCTCTACCGAGGGATTTTGCTTGGGCCTTACAGGTTCAGAAGGTGCTCTCTAAGAAGTTTTTTGAAGTGAGAAAGTAACTCTTGGACTCAAATGTTGTAAGGAATTTCATTCAAATTTTTGATACCAGAGAAGTAAAAACTTCTCTTTGCATACTCTAGCCTGCTTTTGTGGTCGACATCAAAAATTACAATAATCACGTTTGCAAAATGTATACTCATTCAATAAGAATTTGATGCGGCATATTATGGGTAATTATAGAGTGGTGTTCTCAGCCGAAAAGATTTCCCGATTTACTAATGTGGCATGCAATTACAAGAGCAAAAGTGGAGAGAAAAATAACCAAACATTGCTGGGATCAAATCACTGCCTACCTTCATGTCAGTACCAAGGCTTCAGAAGACTTTAGATGGTGCAGACATTTGTGCAGGAGCTTTGGTACAAATGCCAAGCATCCTTTTTTGGTTCTTGGTACTGTGTTTTGTGATGAATCAATACCACGAAGTCCAACATAAGTTGAAGTATAGTGGGAAATTGACATTCCTAATGTTTTTTGCAATAACTTTCAAAGCTTTGCAGCTTCAGAAGAGCAAACAATACCGTTTGTACACCAGCAGCCTTGCAGAGGTAGCACTGCAAGACGTGAGCGAAATTAAATTGATATACTCAGTTGCGTTTCTGAGTAAATCAGCGACAGAAACAAGTATGCAAAAAGCAAGCCTACCATAGAGGGAACTCAGGCGGGCTCAGCTCTCATTGTTGAAACTATGAATACTTTTGAGGAGCTCAACCCTCCTTTATCGAATGTACCTTAGGCTGGATAGGTTCTTGCATATGCATTTGCCAAAATGTACGTTCCTGTTAATAGAAGAAGAATAAAACAGCCCTATATTGGCTTTCTCCTTATTTTAATGCTTATAAATATATATATATATATATATATATATATATATATATATTTATATAATAAATAAGTGTCACAAGACTACTAAGTTTTGTTTGTGAAATAGTATTTCGCTTTTTATTATATTATATTATAAGTTATAAGTTATGATGAAGAATATACACATGTCATGTACAAACTTTCCCCTTCAGGATAATTTGTATACCGTAAATCCTTGAATAAGCCCCCACCTCCGAATAAGTCCCACCTGAAAATAATTTTTGCAAATTAGCCCCCCTCGATTAAGCTACCATAGGGTCTTATTTAAAGGAAGCATGCTTTCAGAATAATATCTTAGTTCAAGAAAGCCCCATAGGAAAATAGTTGTACAGGATTTCCTTTTTTAAATGGAGACTAAAAAGCAAACAGAAACGCGACTTTTGTAGTGATGATGAAGAAACCATTATTGACTACTAAGTTTTGTTTGTGAAATAGCCTGTTTTGTAATTTTTAATATAGTTGATGAAGAAAAGTATGTTGTTTTTCTATGTCAACAGTTGAAGAAAGCGCCAAAGTTTGAAATTAGCCCCCTTGATTAAGCCCCCCACCCAAAAGCTCATTTTTAAAAATAAGCCCCCCTGGGTTTAACTTGAGCATTTACGGCATATTGCACATTCATGGGCTGTGGGGCATAGTTTGGAATAGAGGCTTCCCATTGTCTCAGTTTGGGTGTGGCTGCTGTGTCCGTCTTGAATTGAAAATGATAGTCAACTCTGAAAGAAAGAATGGGTTTTACATCCTCTAGCCATAAGGCTCCAACGCCTGCGATACACAATGAGCTTTATTTATTAAGCTCTCTTGCAGATCATGAAAGAGCTAGACAAACACAAATGTCAAGTAAATATATACCAAAGCCACCTCAAAATGCACCATGCTAGACATCAAAATTATGGAATGAACCGTACAATTATACAATTCGGCAGGATTTCAAAACCCTCATTACACATTTTCAGCTATCATGCTTTTCAAACAAAAGATTGGCCTCTTTTTTTAGCAGTTTCGAAATAGCTATGAGGTTGCATTATCATACGCATTCCATCTGCTTTTAAATACACGTATTTCTTATAAGGAAACCGTCATTTTGCCTGAGCCTCAATTTTTGTAACTTTTCCAGAAATTGAGCCTGAGATTTTCTTAAAGTTTTCTTAACTTTTACTGAAATAAACTGGCTAAAATAGCTTACACTATCGTTGTTAATATTATACACTTGGATGTGAATTCCATCTTTTACATTTTGAATGCAATAACGACGAAATATCAATATTTGGCCAATAAAACACTAAATTTTGAAAGTTGAGCATCGTGATGTTCTTAAGATTTCTTAAGATTTTGATCATTTGAGCCTCATTTTCTTATAAACTTTTTCTTATAAGAAAACGTGAAAAAGAACCCATGACCGTGAAAGATGGTTGACTGAGGTAACGTTTCGATGGGATGGTTCCATTTGGAACCGTAACAATTGGGTAAGGATAGGCCTTGCGTTTCCTAGAGACAGGTTCCATTTGGAAGTAATGCTCGAAAACTGCGCAGGAGATATCTGCTTAAGAAAGTAATAAAAGGGCTTAAGAAGAGCCCCAATCACTTTGCTTAGAGCTTGATTCACTTCATATCCAGATCCATTTGGAACAGTTCCACCTGTTTCCTCAAGTACGGTTCCATTTGGGAACTATTTCGAAAGTAGACCCAGTTGGAACCGATTTGCAGTTCGAAATAGAGCCGTTCCAAGCAGTCCCGTGGAAAAGCGAGACCTATCCGTACCAGGAATGTCACGGTTCCAATTGGAACCGTTCCCGTGGAAACGCTGCCTGAGAATACTATAAACAACATCGATGCTATTGTTGCGTAGGCATAAGATTTTATTACAAAAACGAAAGGGTAATACAGCTTAGCTAGCCACACCAAGGAAAGGTTACATTAAAATGGTAGCTACTCAACGAATAACAACAGAAATCTTCTCAATAGTCGTACACAAGAATAATATATATGAAAATAGTCAAACGCTAGTCAGCCAGATTATTAAAATTCATAAATTGGTGAGCAAACTGTTTAGTCATGCGGCATTTTGAGGTTATTTTGGCCCCTAAAATGAGTTATCTGCAACAACTGTGGTTAAATAAGCATCTAAAAATAGCTGCATAATGCTCAATGGCTCTAATTCAAAGTTCTCCAATGCAATGTAATGCAAGTCAATGAGGTATTAGGCCAAGATCTTAGAAGCAGTGCGAAATTTGCAAGCAAGCCCTGATACTGGACGGTCTTCCAATTTTACCAAGCATATTCTTGTACAAAGAGCCTACAATATTCGCCAAAAGTGCTTGAACACTTTGTACCATTCTTTTCTGCAATTTGCTTTCATCTTCCCTCCCCCTACATAATGTTGCATTTTGGATAAAATATATACGGCAGTAGGAAAACTTCTCATGAAAAACGACATTATTCTATTCATTGGTATCTTCCTAAAACTGCAGGCAAGGGAAGCTGTGTTGTAGGAAATTTACGGAGCACACCTTTTGATCACGCCTATTTTGCATTGATGACAATAATGTCCTTGTCATTGCTGTCAAGTATCATTGGAAGGAGAAAGCCAACATAAGATTGTCGCACTTTTCTTTTTTTGATATCCTTCTTTTTTTGATAGGAATGTATATTTACCTTCTCCTCCTTTGGTGAATGTATAGTTAAGAGTTGATCCAGCCTAAACTATTTTCTATGTAGGGGGCTAAGCACCCCAAAATCTCTCACAGTATTAACAAAGGGACTGAGCCTCCCTGAGCTCCCCTCGACTAATAGGGGAGTAGGTACCTGTAAGGTACAAAGGCGGAAATGTTGAGAGGATTGTGTTTTTTACCATTGTTTAAAGTGTCCCAAGGACTTTTAGCGACCATTGTGGCTTACGGCCTAGTTCTCAAAATTTCATATTTTTAGACTTCTTTTACCCTGACTGTGACAGTAAAAGTTTCTTAGCATTTCCTTTATTCCAACTCTATGTCTAGTGCCCTGAAAATAGTAAAGAAGATTGAAAATATCATATCCAGAACTGTTCCATAAACTGTTGCAAAAGCCAAGCTCAAGATGATTGCTTTTACAAATGTGCGAATGTAGCATCAATCTAGAAGCACTGCATCAACTTCCTAAATTCTCAGTTGCTTGCAGTGATAGAAACATTAGAATTTGAAATACTCGTTTAGGGCATCGTCCTGAGTAGAGCAAGTTATTAAATCTTTTGGCCCTCTGTATGCAAGATGCTTATAAGGTGGCTCCTACAAAATAAATGCGTAATAAACAATTTACCAAACTTTTCTCTAAGAAGTGTCAACTGAAGGCTGGTCTCATTTGAAATACACTTTTGTATCAGAACTTCTACAGTGGGTACCCAAGAGAGAGAAGCAAGCAGCATCTTGTGCCTAAAAGGGAATTCCGACCACAACCAGATTTTATGGTATTTTGGTTAATGAAATGGTTTGTACAAAACAAAAGTCCATTCATTTAAGAAGAAGTCGTCCAATACACATTGGACTAAATACGCCAAGTATATGATAATATTGTCAGCAAATCAAGTCTATTAATTGAAGCATATTAGCTATGATGGAAGGTATCTGGTAATTCTATAGAGCTCTAAAGGTGGAGAGCTGAATGGAAGGATACATTATATTATATTATATTATATTATATTATATTATATTATATTATATTATATTATATTATATTATATTATATTATATTATATTATATTATATTATATTATATTATATTATATTATATTATATTATATTATATTATATTATATTATATTATATTACGTTATATAGTATACTGTATTATATTATAGCATATTTCACTATATTCATTATATCTTATTACTCTGCATTCGGATGTGCTATATTACTCTATTAATTACTGAAAAGCAATTGAATCCAATCCTATGAAATAAGTTTCATTTTTTAAATCTACAATACTTTACCAATTAAAAATCGTCAAAATAATAGCTTCATTATATTTAAAAAGCTTTCAGCAAGAAATTTTAGCATCTAACTAGCGATTTGTATCAATACAAGCTTGGAAATACTTTCATTTTGGCATGGTAGTTGCTAATGTTAATGCAAGCAACATTGATTTACATGTCTTATATGACATTCGATTGCACAGCTTTTCTTTTTTATATTTGCTCTTTTTTATTGCTTTTAAGAGTGATTTGGGTAAACGGCAGTCCGTTTTTATTTGTAACGAGTGTCATTTTTGTTGAACAGGGAATCTGTGATGAAAAAGATGCATATTGTGCCGCAATTCAAGCCAGGGCCTATTTTTGAGTGGTTTGACCACAATTTGTGGTTTTGGAAATGAGTATGGTCTTGAAAATATAAAAGTGTGGTCAACTTTCTGACTTTCATATGCTTCTTATTTTGCAAAAGTCTTTATGTAAATGTATGCATATGTTTCATGTAAATTTCAACAACAGTGCAACGTGTATTTCGATGTGGCATCAAACAAAAAAGGTTCCGCATAACTATTAGGATTGTTTGAAGGGCGTTATCTCCAAGAAGGCTCAAGTAGGGTGTGGTCAAGCCCTATCATAGGATAGGATGGCCTTTGAAAAATTCCTTAAAATAGGCCCTGATTCAAGCACGCAATTGAAGGTGACACAGCAGTTGAATTTCAGCTGTCTCAGAGTATAATAGCTCTCAATATCAAGAATTAAAGTTGTTGATGGTAGTTTAGTGGCAATTCCTGCGTTGATTGCAATGGCTAGATGCTGATATAGTGAAAGATAGAAGCTTATTGGGACAGCTCATCAAAGTTGAAGGCAAAATTGCGTCTTCTCAAAACTTGTCTCTACATATATTTGAATTTTCCATTGTATTATAATGTAAATGGTAAGTAAGCTCAAACGTCTTTGAGCACATCCATTTCTTATCAAAGTGTACGAACGAAGAGGATAGCTCTTTTCCATATCCGTATGCCCTTTGAGTAACGATTATTAAACAGAAGTAAGCTATAATTTGATACTTTAAAATTTCCTACTTTTGATTGGCCTCCTCTTGCACCTTCGTAGTATGCCTCTGCCAGCGGAGCAACTTGTGTTTTTTGTACAAGCTAACCGAAATCTTTGCAGCATCAATTCAGTTCCGATGTAAGCATAGCGGCTATCTTACTATTGATGCGAAGATCTTTACATGTGCAACTCACACCATACAAACAGGCCCAAAGTGATGCCTAACGCTTTTCGATGCTCTAAAAACTGTGCCAATGTGGTTTCCTGCCACATAATTATTAATAACTTTGTAGCCACAAAGTGGAAAAGGCAAATTATATGGTAGGTTCAAGCTATAGGTACTTGCTTCAGATGTCAAAATGCCATGGTAAAGCAGGGTCTGAAATAGCTGCAGAATTGGCTCACTTTGTGGGGTCGCAGGTTGAAACTATGGATCTGCGCATGGGGAAAGCTTGGATTGGCAAATAGGCAACATCTCATTACTGGAAGTAGCTCATCAAACCTAGCACTAAACGAATGTTATGATATGAAATAAGCATCGAAATTTGTGAATAAATCCAGGGATGGGCTACTGGGGGCTTGGTGGACTGCAGTCCTTCTAAGATTTTACTGAGTTCCTTTTCCATTGGCATTTAAAACTCTATGCACTACAGGCACTTACATAACTTCCATGACCTTTTCTATTAGTTTTTTAGCCAATACGATAGATGATGTCCGTTAATTCTTTGACTTTGCCCACTATCGGCACAGCACTAGCCCCCCCAAGGACATTTTCTCTAGCGCCACCACTGAATGATTCTAAATGCACAGAACAGCCCACGGCAGTTAAATTTGTTGCAATATATGGTTTTTATTGCACAACTTCATAGATTTTGACTTATCCCACGCCCACAGTATTATGTCAGTGAGAGATAAAACCTAACTGCATTTAGAAGAGCGTGGATATGCATTAAATTCTTATTTTAAGTTCTGTAATGAAGTCCTTCATTATGCCTTGTTAAGTTTCTTGCTCAGCTAACAACCGTAAATAGTTTTCCAGAGTCTTACCTAAATATTGGAGAAAATAATTTTCAATTCACTTCTTTCATGTAAAGGAACGTCGACAGATATCTCTAAGGTAATCATCGCAAATATTTAAAGAGTTAGGCCATTTCATTCAAAAAGAAATAAATTAGATTTTGTATAAGATTATTGGGAGCAACAGCATAGTTTTTCAATAAATTAAAGATATTTACAAAAGCAACGATATGATTTACAACAAAAGGAGAGTAACTTTTGAATGAGAAGCATAAGCTTAATCCTACTTTCCTTCAAGAGTTTCATATTTGTTGAAATATCAATGCTCCAGTTTGAAGATAAAGATAAATATTTTGGCATCAGGTGCAGAAGGTCTTTTAAATTGCATCAAAATGTGATCCAGTGAGCATTGAAAGCACCCAGTAGCAAAACTTCCAGGTCTGGCAAAGTAGGAGAAATCGTCTTTCCTACGCCATTGCTACAGCTTTCACAAAGGTATTGCATTGATCCCAGAAAAAATTTCGGACATTTTATTTTCGGACAGAAGATTTGGGACCAAAATTTAAAGATCTCATGCTAGTTTGGATGCAATTGTCGGACAAATGCATAAGATGACTTGAAATTTCGAGCATTATCCTAAACTCGATATTATGGTTACAACATCTTTAACTCAAGTCTTCTTTCACTGCCAAAAAACTGGATTCCCTTCCTTTACTGCCTGTAACGTCTCTCCTACGGTTCAAACCCAACTCAATGCCCTGACTGAATGCCCGCTCACTGTTCACCAAGCAGCAAATGGGTACCTGGTGGCAACACTGGAGAGATAAAGGTGGTGAGGAAAGGAACTGGTCACCCTACCTCATATGCCGATGGCTCTGGATAAGAGTTCTCTCTAACAGGCACTCCCCTACTCACGAAAGTATACGAGACTACCTTTACTTTTATACCTTCTGTCCTGCTTCAAATACTAACTATTCTTGTTTCTGGTATAGAAATTGACAGTTTGCTCTACTGAATTACTTCATTTAGTTTCTTTCTGGTCTTCATCAGGGATTTTTATAAGAAAGATTTAGAACTGCACATAAAATCCAGCGATGCTGTGTTGAAGAATTAAAATGCGGTTGCAGATAGGATTGAACTGCCTGCCTTTTGTGAGAGAATGGGTAGATAAATGGTACTACCTCTAGTAATTTTATTTATGGTTGCGTTTGTCCTGTCAGCACATGCATAAATCTAACATTCTTACTGCTATCTACTTTCTCACACCTTTAGGTCACTAAATAATAAACTTGTGAACTGCACACATCATTTGAACTTCACAAATTTTTTAGAGCTCACATTTTGTGTGGAACTTTACATTAAAAAAACCCTGGTCTCCAGGAAACTATTCGCTACTTAGCTATATATTTCATTGTAAATATTTCGAAATTAATTAGCTCCAACTACGTTAAGTACTCTTTTCGCTCCTCGGGGGACTAATTTATTTAGACAAATTAGTAGGGGGCATGGTAAAGAGGGACTTGATAGATATTTTCCAATTCTTTTGTAAGAGAGCAACGATGACAAACATGGTCCTGATCTTGATTGAAGCTTCTTTTCTTTCATTTCGATGCTACCAGAATTATTGAAGAAGACAAAACCGTATAACGCAGACCCATGTAAGCAGGGGTGAAGCCCCAAGGAAATCCTTTTGATCACACCTTTTTACCCTTAGAAAGGCCATTTTTGAGCGCAGAGATTGGCCTCTTGTAGATGAAAAAGCTGTGTAAAATGAAAGAGTAACAGTGAAGGAGGGCATGAAAAATGACAATGGGATAATGCGATAATAACTTAATGGAAAGTAGCATAAACAAAATTTAGGAATTCTCATAGAAGCTATAAACCTAGAAGAAGGCGAATTCGAGGAGCTAATTCCTTTGGAGACTGCTTGGTACCTGGATAAATGGCATGTGAAATTCCTATGTAGGATAGTAATGGTAATATTTTCAGACGGTAAAACTTTCGGATGATAAAATTTTCGGGCCATGCATTCGTTCCAAACTATTAACGTCCGAAATTTTGTTTGGGATTAATATGAACAAGTCATTTGAATATGAAGCATTGATTTTGGACAAAATGCTCTGTTTTGTCACATAGCTGTTTCATTAATAACAAACATATCTAGAACAAACATGAGACTAAAATGAGGCCAAAATTAAGAAACACTAATGTAGCACAAGCAAGCTGAGCATGAAACACTAACCTGAGAAAACTTTTTTTACAAGAATATCGTGTATTAAACTAGAAACGAAAAAGAATCAATTCAATACCTCACAAAACCTGAGCATCGAATTACTTGTATCACAGTTGCCTAATCTGGGTTGTCCTTGCTGTTTGCAGGCATATGAACTTGAGAAACATTAAAGGCTAGATATGATAAAACATTAGGAAACATAAAGGCTGGAAGCAGTAAGTTTGTTTCTTGAAATTAATTGAGTAGGAAGTTAACTGTTTACAAAAGTGTAGCACATACATTTTTGCACTGCCCGTTGATAGACCGAATGTCAAGACAGGAATTCATGTAGACTTACAAGCAGAGCCTTACATAGAATGGAAAGTGAAGCATTTACCCTTTAATCTCGCAGGGATGTGACGACTTGGGGGCGTGGGGGCCGTCGCGCCCTCCCCCAATATTTTCAAACTTGCAAGAAAGTTGGTCAAAAGGCAGCCATGCTGCAAGAGAGATGGCAACAGTGTTTTCTGTGACCTTTTCTAGTTTTGGTAGCAATAATTGGTCAATTGGTCAAAGTGCCCCCCCCTCCAACAGACGATGTCTCGGCACATCACTGTAATCTCGCATATAGGCGCCGCTCATATAGAAGCACCGGCGCTTGTATTCAGATAGAGGTGCCACGAAGCCGTTATTCGGCCCTGTATTTCAAGTATGGAACTTCTTTTATTGACAGTAAGAAACGACATAAATAAGGTAAATTTCTGAAAGGATATGTGATCAAATGCATTAGCAAATCAAAATTTGAGCGCTATGCTTCTTACGTTACGACTCTGCAACATATACATATTGGTATAGGAAATAGATGCTACTTAAAACGTGAGATTATGAATTCGACGGGCATAATGGAATTTCAAATGGAGATAACCTATCGACTTTCCTAGGTCGCCAATAATCCATTACTGAACTTTCCGAACTTTTGATGCATTCGATTATTACTTTCTTACCCTATAGTCTCGCATATAGATGCCGCTCATATAAAAGCGCAGATTTCTTTTGCTGTCAGCGAGAAGTAATATAAATAAGGTGATTTTCTTAAAGTATATGTATTAAATATACAAGTCTTTAATGATAGGCTCTAATTTTGAGAAAATGTGCCTCGATACCTTCACAGTCACTAAAACAAGTGATTTCTGTTCCTTTTCCTCTTTTGTTTTCTGGATTTCCTAAGCCGGAAACTTTCATGGGCTTATTGATAGTCCCAGTGCATCTTTTAAAATGTGAGGTTTCTTAAGTTGTTACGAACCTCAAAGTTGTATTTCATTTGCTTACTCATAGATTCCTTATTAATAGGACTAAAGAATAGGATGATTCAAAGTGACATTTAGCCAAAAGGATATAAGCGTCGGACTCCTATATGTGACCCTATTTTCTAAACTTGAAAATCCTGAAATTGTAAATATCGGGACTTTAAGCCTAAACTATTGCAAGAATTTTTGCTTTGTCCTTTATATTACCAATCTCCCCTCCCCTTAAAGAAGTGTTACCTAGAAGTGTTAGTTTAGCAAGTCTTTTTCTGTCTTCATTGGCCAGAACTGGAGATCTTAAAGACTTAAACTTTGGATTAAGAAACAGAACTAGCTAGTGAAAATCAGAATGTGAAATTTTTCTCCCAAGCATTGTAATATCTTGCTTTGACTTCTTCATTCTCTGTAAAAGTCATATTTATTTTAATTGAGACTACTTGTTTTAAAGGGGAAATTTTTACCATGAATAAATTGCAGAGGTAACAAATCTGTTCATTTTGGAGCAAGTGTTATTTTTTGAAGTACGTCTTACTGGTCGATTCTCTATACAAGTATCGCAAAACAGCAAATTTTAATGCCAATATATGGAAAAGTAATAAGAACAAGCTAATACTTTGAGGTTCCGTACCTCAGGCACTATTTCTAGCAAAGTTTCGTCATAAGTAAAAGCGATGTACTTAACTATGTAAGACTCTGAGACATTTTTGCCTCAGTTTTCTTGCTTACCTGCTAGAGCAGATCCACCTTCCACATGTCCTTGAAAGTCTCAGACGAATCTTGGTACTGTGATTTAACAATTTATTTCCATCTATCAGTAGGCCACTTCTGCTTCAGTTTTCAAACCCTTCACAAAAGGAATTAGTGCTTCATGTATGCAAACATGTGAAGACTTTTTAGATGCTCCAGGAATCATCAGTTCTTTGGGTTGTTTTTAGGCTTTGATTTCATAAAAGTTTCCATTGAAAATTCATCTGTGACTTGCTAAGCCTCTTAAAGACACCTGAATGTGAATGGAATTCGTGATAGCATATACTCAGGAATCAGCTGTATATAATGATAAGGCAGATTCATTGTACTCCAGAGAACTTATAGTATAGATTGCATCAATCAATTGTCATTTCAGTGTTTGCTAATTTGCTAATTAGTTTTCTTCAATCAAGATCGTGATTGGCTATGAAGATTAAAGCAATTATCTCCAGTAGGAAGAAGCAATGGCATCATATTCAAGAAATTCAACTAATTCAAAGCTGTGAGGCTCATCATCGTTATCATCATTTCAATTTTTATAGACGGTGGCCCATTCAGCTACGCTGGTTTGCAAGAGGCCGTCTATTTACAATTTAAATGCTAAAATCTTACAGCTGCTCATTAATAGACATCCATTTTACATCTCTACTTGTTACGGCAGTCAAGTAGCAATCAGAATAACCAGGACATCTTTTAACATTGCCACTACTGGACCATTGGCACAGTGGGCCCTCTTCCTGGCCCTATAGTGAAGCAAAATTTAGCGTTTTTCGACTCAGTAGTGTGAGCCCTTTTCTTCCAAATCTTATGTCTCTTCAACGGGTTAGATGGTCATAAGTCAGTCTGTCGGTAGATTTATGCATTTGCATCAACGCTTCTAGCATTGCATGCATGCATGTAACAGCAAAATTAAAAATTGGCATAACTTTGTCATTTTTGTTCCTAACCTTCAAAATTAGATAAAACCAGATCGAGGAATCAGCTTCTCCTTCTCAGCATGAACAGTAATCTTGGAAACGTGCACTATATTCTACAGAAAGGCGTTTTCTGAAGCTTTGAAGGGTGTTACCTCAAAGTAAATTCGAGAGGGTAAGCCTCCAGACCCCATTCTCAAACCCATTTAATTATGGAAAACTGTGTTGGTACACAATTTTTTATTACTGGACACAGATCCTGTGGACATGCAAGAGTTCATCGACTCTTAATTAACTTCGTAGTTCTGTCTTCTGAGGTTCTAAAGGGCCCCTTAGAGGATATGATGAGACAAGCTTTTTGTATTACTTCAAGGGTAAATTATAATGGGGCCTTAATAGTACTGAATTCCTATGGGGTTCCGAATGTACCTGTTATGCTACTTGGCATATAGATCGCTCCTGGCTATGACTGAAATGGTGCCCTCATATGGCTTGCTCAGTAGTTAAATGTTCTGAAGTGTTGCTATGAGAATAACTGTTTTGAAAAAGGTAGCAAAGTTATTTGAAGAATGCTGAGTTATTGCATTTCAATAATGAGATGATGAATTCTAAATTACATATTCCAGCTTTCCTATTGAAGTTCTATATTGATAAATTGTCATTTTAACTAACGCTGATAGCTTGCAGAAAGCTCACGTTGTAGTCTGTTACTGGATTACCTCCGCTATCTATGTCAAAGAATGAATTCTCGATAGGAACAATATGAAGAGCTTAAAATGTGTAATAAAAAGCTATTTCACGGCAATCACTTCCAGCAATGATGAATTAAAAGGTAAAAGGCTGTAGAATAAAATTTTTTCAAAAGATAGGTTTCATCTTTCTTCATCAATGCCATAATAATTTTGCTTTTGTTCATGCATACGTGAAACACTAAATATTACATTGCAGTGGAGGGGCAAATGCCCGAAGGGCCAACTGCATCTAGTGGCCGTTCCGAATATTGAGAACTTCAGAATTTACATATGAAAGAGCTGACATTAAAACTGAAGATATATCAGAAGTTTGCTGCTTTTGAACAAATCTGCCCACTGATTTACGTTTTCATGGGTCGCTATAGTCAAACTGTGCCCGGGCCAAAAAATGTAGCCAGTCCGCCCCTGGTGCAGTTGCTTTTAAACTGGGGTCTGGGACTGTAGTTCACCAAGAAAATGTGAAAAGCTTCAAAGGGACTGCATTCTACAATGACGTCACCTTTTGTTTGAAGTATAAGTTAAAATTGGCCAAGCAGCTTCGAACATGCATAAATACTTGGGGATTTGAGTCACAAAAAATACTTCATATATCAATAATTCTACTCATAAACTAAAGCAGCAAAACTTGCAAATCCTATGTTCACTTATGCTTGTATGAGGAATGTGACATTTTGCGAATTCACTTGAAATTGTTTTGGTCCCATGTACAATACTTGTTTCAAGTTCTTTGCAAGATATCTTGAAGGAACCAACTTAGCATGATATACTGAAATAATTTGCTAGGCTCGTGATATGTAAAACTTTTGAGCAATTTCAGTCTCATTATGCCTTAAAACTTCACGCTTTAAAAATGTGTTGTGCTTGAATCGTTGCTTTATTAGCTTGTATGATTTCTGCTTGTTTTGCAGGAAAGAATATTTATCAGAACCTATAGCTATCAAAACACGGAACCCTTGTTCGAACAATTCTGTTTAGATGGACCGCCATGTAAAACGATTTTGCAAAGTTTTGGAAGTAGTGGGTATCTGCTTTTGACTCCTATGTTTTGCAGAGCACCCAAGCTACTGAAAATATGAGCTAGAGAATAGGGTATTTTTTAAGACAAATTAAGAACTGCACCCAAAATCCAATGACGTTGTGCTAAAGAGTAAAATACTGGTTGTAGATGGGACTGAGCAGCATAATGCTGACTAAAAAGGGGTAGATAAATGCTACTATCTCTCACAATTCCATTTCTAGTTGTGTTTTGCCTGTCACTACTTACATAGGTTTATCATTTTTTACTGGTACTCACTTACTTGCGTGCATTGGTCGCTAGATAGTACTTTTTCAGCTAAACAGCTTTTTTATTCGAACTGCAGAAATTTTTTCAGAGTTGCAAATATTGTGGAGAAC
>WIPJ01001650.1:183958-226966 GCA_018155075.1 Cassiopea andromeda
TGTAGAGTAAACAGGGGTACCCCTGTCACAAGGTAGGTTTGCTTTTGTGAGATATCCGTAGAAATGTAGGATGCTATGTCAAGCACGTAATGCTAGGGCAAATATATGAATAGGATAAACGTAAGCGATGATAGCGATGATGTATGAATCCGTGTCTATGTATTGCGACAGCAAGTATGTGTTTTTCAATGGGACAAGCCTCAGCGGTGATGATGATATATTGAAAAGGTGTTTGCTTCTCAAAAAATAGTATACTTGTAAGGAAATTTAGTAACACGCAGTAATGCTTGTAGAGTATTCAGCAGACCACTTATAGAGAGACTTCGATGACTTCCCATCTAAGTCTCTCTATAAGTGGTCTGCTGAAAGCATCAAATTTGCAGTTGGTGACAATTCTAGCCGCTTTGTTTTGAAATGTTTGAAGGTGGTTTGTTTAGTAACAGCGCAGCTTCCCCAAACAGAGCAGCAGTACCGAAAGTAGGGCTCCACAATACTCGAATAGAGGGTTTTTAGACTGGCTTCAGGGAAATAGTATTTAGCTTGATTTAGCATTCCCATTCCTCTCGACACCTTAGAGGTAACATATTTTAAATGATCTTTCCAACTTAAACTGTAATCAGCATGTACACCAAGGTATTTGATTACATCGACGGAATCCACCTCTCTGTCACGGATTTGTAGATTTAGCTTTTCATCATTGTATTGAGAATTTTCCGCTTTGATTTGGTGCAATTGAGCATAGACCTCGTCTTTACCACATTCAATGAAAGCTTATGTCCTTTTAACCAATTATCTAATAGCTCTAGATGTTCATTAATTGCATATTCTAGCTTGGAAATATCATTAGACATGTGACATAGGCTGGTGTCATCGGTGTACATAGACACTTTACCCTGAATAGTTTTGTGCAGATCGTTAATATAGATCAAAAATATGAGAGGTCCAAGGCATGACCCTTGTGGAACACCAACTTCAATTTCTCCCACATCAGAGTCATAGCCACCTACACTAAAATATTGTGCTCTGCTAGAGAGGCAGCATTTGAACCAGGAGAGTTCCTTCTGTTGAATCCCATACAGCTTAAGTTTATAACAGAGTGCGCGATGATCAACAGTATCAAATGCCTTTTTAGATCTACAAATACCATACCGAGCATCTGACATGAATCCAGCCCCGTGTACCAATCATCAGTATTGTTAAGTAGGCAGGTTACAGTGGAATGTAAACGTCTAAAAATAGACTGATTTGGACTAAGTACACAATTGTGGCCAAGATATTAGTACAATTGCTTAGATACAAATTTCTCGATCAATCTAGATATAGCTGGTAGGACTGATATAGGGCGGTAAATCGATTTATCAGATTTGTCACCTTCTTTAGAGATTGGGGACACCCTTGCAGTTTTCCGACCATCAGAGAATTTACTCCTTTCGAATGATGTGTTAAAGATGCAGGTAAGAGAGTTTTCAATGCATGGCATTGCTAGTTTGAGGAAATAGCTGGATATATTCTGTACCAAAACTTTTAAAAGTTTTAATTTTGTTAATTGCATCTCTGATATTCCTTACATCAATGGTCTTGATTCTGAAGCATTTTTCTTCAGGGTTCACATTATAGTCTCCCAAGAGTAGGGGATTAGGGGCACATTCTATTTTTTCGGCAAGATCTTTACCTACGGAGCAAAAGTACTCGTTCATCGCATCAACTATCTTCTGCTTGTTTACAATCACCCCTTCTGGTGTACTAAAATTATTGATGTTGGTGGATTTAGACCGCTTATTCAGGACCTGGTCGATGATTTTCCAGGATTATTTCATACTGCCTTGGTGCAGGGTAATTTTTTCCGAGAAATATTGTCTCTTTAGTTCATTGTTGAGCTTATTCACTTTATTTCTAGCATGTCTGTTAGAGCTGAAGAGTGGCTGGGAGTTGCCTGAAGAGTAGCTGTGAGTACTGAAGAGTAGTAGTATCTTTCGGAAGCAGTCCGAAATACTAAAGAGATTTCTCTGACAACAAAATACAACTTTGCAGTACAGTGTTTGAACGTTAATAATTTTAAATACTAATAGTAAAAAAGAACTTCAAGAATGCAACTACAAATGTTAGTCTTCAAACTACAATAGGAAACTAGGATACGTGACAAAAATCCTGTACATGCAAATATGATAACCGGTGACCATTTAAAAAATGTCTCAGTATAACACGGAACTTCAACTGCAGTTGCTTAACATCATGAAACAGTTTCCGAGAAAGTTCCCATCCTCGTCCTCTACGTCGCAACTCCTCTCTCCAGCGCAGTTTTCTTATATGTTCTGTTTGAAGGAAGAGAAAAACAATGATAAAAATCCCATGCGAAATATGGCTTATCAAAGGTAACAAAATATTAGGTAATAGCACCAAAGTACATTAATCACTCTATCAAAGATAGAAAACGATGAATGACAAGTCATTGAAGGAAAAACAGTTTAAGGCCTTAAAGCAAGATTTGGAGTTCAATGCATATTTCAAAAACTACACATAAAGTAATAATCACAAGCAGCTGGAAATTACTGTAAGAAATACATTGCAACAATGCATGCTATTTCAAATCCCAAAAACACATTTCATCAAAATATCTGCAAGCGAAAAACTGACTAAACAATCAAGGAAATGATGGCTGTTTTTCATCTTCATTCTTGCAGTTTCCCAGTACTTTTCTAAAAGCCCCATATCATTTTTTCAGCATTCACAAATGAACATAACTACTAAATTACGCGAAGAGAAGCAGCTGTGTGTGCTGTGAACATATCTCACAAAATATCATATAGCTGCAAAACGTTTTAACTTGGCTTAATCAGCGTGTAATAGTATATTTCAGTTAGGGACTAAATGCATCACTAGAAATACGGAATCTTTAAGGATTCTTCACTGATACTTTCTACAACGAAACTGGCGCCTCCATATTTCATTTCGCTATCTCTTTAAACAAAAAGAACAGCATTGAGGAGATCAAGACCAAATCATACTAATACTAATACAAAACTAATACATACTAATACAAAACTGAAACAATAAAAATATACTGATTTGAAACTGAAACAACAAACCAAAATACTTCCTCCAACACAAGACGAAATCAAAAATTTACCGATATTTAAGCAAAACTTATAGGAATTTTAAATTCGTAGTTATTATTTAATAAGAAACTTTAGATTAAAAGGAAACTTAAAGAAACTAAAAAGGTTCATTAAGGCAATAAAGATGAAATAAAAGTGTACGTAAAGTATTGTTCTTTTCTTTAAGTAATAACGTAAAGATCATCCAAAAGGTTCTTTAAGCTGTTTTTGAGCAACATTTCCTGTAGCTTAAATATCGCTTTTGCCCTGTGAAACTACGAGCATTATTTTGCATTTGCTGACAGTGCAACACAACAACAAACGAGATGTAAGATATAATTTAAAGTGACTACAACGAACATGAATTTTCACCATTATAGCCTCTTCTAAGCCTTTCTTTCAAAATCACTTGACAGATGCATAAAGGAAAGTGAAACGCATCCTAAACCCAGTTTCTATCGGTGATAACAATGATTTGATGTAGAATGATATATATTGAATATCTAGATAAAGAGATTGAGAAGCGAGATCTTTAAGAGCTTGGGAAAAACGCAAAAAAGAAACGAGTATGTGCCAGTGCAATATAAAGCAAATGCTTTGAAAATGATAGCCACGACGAGCAGCATTGTAGAGAACTCAAAAGACTAGCTAGTTTTGTTTGTCATAAGGCAGCGCTTGCCAACTGATGTCTCAAAAGTGACTTATATCGAGAGTCAACCCAATGACAATATAAAGCAAAACCAGAGTAAAAAGCAAGGAATGAACATTTTAGCAACCAAACGAAACAAAGTTTATTCAAAATAGCTATGCGACTACAGAGCAAAGGCAATAGTCATAATGGCAAAGAAATCGTTTTCCTTATTACTGACGCATTGGTTCATATCATAGGCTCGTACTCAGGAAGACAAATATGATTTATTTGCTTTAACTAGATATGTCATCGATACAGAAGTACAAACATTATGCATGCGTCATCCTAACGTCGTTGAGTAACAAACTCCACTAAATTCAACGAGCAGAAACTGTACATTATCAGACTTACTATGCAAAGCAATTCTCTTGAGGTGAGGTGATGTTGTAAGAGCGAGACAAAGCAATAAATAATAGTGCTCTAACATTGAGAGAAATAGCGACGGGTGCTCATACAACAACGGAAAAACTTCATGAATTGCTGGACAATTACGTGCAACAAAAGCCAAAATAATTACCATCTCAGCCAATGTTTTGTTCTGGTATTACAGAAGAATTAAGAAATGAAAAGCCTGTCAAGCCTAAGAGAGGGTATTGAACCCCGTCCACATACATCGAAACTTTGGCCAATGTGTTTCACGAAGCAACAATAGATAACAGTTGGAATAGTACAGCTCCATTGTCAAGCATTCAGACTCTTTTCTTCACAAATGAAAAGTCCATTGGCCTATTAGTAACCTTAGACAATATGGAAATGAAAGGCACAAACAAAGTGATAGAAAAGATTGAGAACTCTTGGGTACACAGATGCAGTTGGGTTTTCCCTGATATTGAGATGCGTGGGAAAATACACACCAACTGGCAAAAAACCACATCAGAAGCCCATAAGGATGTAAAATAGGATAAAGAGAGACGTATCATCTCACAATAAAGACACATGCAAATGCAGCTCAAGGTTCCAACTAAAGTGAAACGCAAAACTGAAGTCTTAATCTTGACAAGTGGCCGATAACAACGACGATGATTCACAGCCAAAGTGAATCAATCCTGAAACACAGATTCCCTGCTGTTAGGCCTACAATCAACTGATTACTGATTACAACTTGTAAAATGCAGCGAATTAGGCCCATGAAAAAGGGAAAGCCGGCATAGCAAAGAACACTATAAATGAACCAAAGCAATGAAAAAGTCAGGAAATCAATCATGCGTAAATTGGTACAGAATGGAAAAAAACAAACATCTGTACAGCAAATAATGAAAAGGGGAAAAGCTATTCAAAGATAATACGAAAATGGAAATAAAGAGGGAGGAAATATTTCATTTGGATATATTTTGGATAAGAACAAAAGAAAGCTATGCTTATGTGCTGAATTGAAGTAAAGGAAAGGCAAGAGGAGGAGAAGGTATTCACCATTCCAATTACAGGGACACCGAAGTAAAAACTTGAAGTAGAAGAGACAAGCTGCTACCAAATTGATGAGTTCATATTGAGACACTTCATAACAAATGTAGAGGAGAAATTTTCGTATGCAATACAATAACATCATAATCCAACGTTTGACATTTGACATCATAGCCCAAAGTTTGAGGAGAAAACATGCACATAATATGCAGAGAAACAATATCCTTTATTATTGGTAGCGCATATATCTATATCTCTCTAATGCAGACTGTCTAGATTTATCTGTTTATTTACTAAGATATAACTTAACCTATATTGCTGTACTGTATTATGATTTAACATCATCATGTAAGGCAGACTATAATAGATAATATGAATGCAACGGTAGGCTTTATGTCCTGGTTGTCTTTTCTATGTTGCATGCAAATACTATCCTCAATTGAATAGCCAAAAGGGTGGTAGCAATAGAATTCATGTTGGTAAACTAAAACACCGGTAACAGATTCTCTGTAGAGGAGGATCTCCAATATCAATGTGTGAATAGAGTCAGAGGTACCTGTCTTGATGCACAAATGTCTAAGTTCAGTTCATAAGTACAAAAGTGCACAAAGGCACAGGGCGCGTGATTCTTGCTCTCTTAAGCAACAACAGTATGGAGAGATAGCTTCAGATCTTGCGTGTTGCTAGAATACTGAAGGTAAAGTAATAATTATCACCCCAGGCACTAGTGCCTTGTTGATCTTACAGCTGTAAAGAGCCTGAAAGAAAGAAATAGTAACAGGTGCCTCTGTTAAAAAGAAACGTGGTCTTCACATGCTTTACAACAGGAGGGGGATGACCCCAAGTTACATGAAAGAAAAGATGCAAAAATCATAAATTCTAAAAGATCCCCCTTATTATCTTTAACTACAGTGAATGCAGCTGCAAATACATGTAGTGAGAGATACCTTTATGTAAAGAAATTGATTAGAATAGAATTCAAAATCGCTCTCCTTAGTGAATGGGGTTTCCATGTGAATAACAAGGTATAGAAAAGTGACGAGAATAACCCAACAATAAGCACGCAAGGGAGATAAGAATTGCATAAGGGACTGATGTGCAATGAAAGCAATACTGATCACTGACAATACAATCTCAATTGCCTTAAAGCAAAGATAATGAAAGGCAGAGCATAGGAAGTGTAGAAAGTATACCATAAACTATGTAGAAAAACTAGAGGTAGTAGAAAATTCAATTGCAAATCGAGAGATCCCTGGTTCCTGGTCTAGACAAAACAACATAGACATCAATTCCCTAAATGCCAACGTTTGGATAACACTGGAGGCGAAGGTCAATGTGTTCTTGGATACCAAATCCAAAGTTACAAGTTGCCGAGAAGTTTCCTTTTCTCAATTCACATCTCTTCTCAAGGATCTCCTCTGCTTTTGGGGCCTCGTACTGTACAATGCACTATCATTTTTTAATTCCTTCTGATTTCAAATGACCGCACAGTGTACCTTGCTTTAGAAAAGACGGGTGTTTGCCCTGTAGGTGCTTCTAAAACTTTTCCTGCCCTTACAAGTTTTTCACCCCTTTCACCATCACAAATATTGGGATATAGTTTTGCAATGACCAAAGTCCACAACTTCAGATAAAGGAAAACAATCCAAGCCACGAAACCGATCAAAGGGATAGATTCATAAGAATAGGAAGTAGGAAACAAAACTACTGAACAGAGAGAAGACCACCAAGAACAGTTCTTAAAATAATAACTGTGAAGGAAGGCTAAATCTATAAACAGAATATTTATTCCTAATACAGAAATCTTGAAGATACAAGTTTCTGATGATAAAAGTCTGTAGGCTGATGTACACCTCTTAAAATCCATGATTTTGCGACACAAACTATCAATGCTCACAAAGTGCATAAGGAAATCACTGTGAAAACAAAAACTAGTTCGTCATGCTTAGGCATACCTTTTGAATCCTGGAGGTTTTGTTCTAGATTGATTTTGAGGACAGGAACTAATATTCATCGCCATGGAGAGTATCTTTGTCTGTAGGTCTCTTGTGTTGGGCGTATTTCCTTGTATTTTATCCATTGAAGTTAAAGATCACAGCCTAAGCAGCAGAACTTTGGCTTGTTAAATGAGTCTCTTTGAAATCGTGTAGTATCTACGTGAAAACCGTAAAATCAACATAAGATTGTACACAATAGATCTGATAGGATATTGGCTATGTGCTGGCAGATGGGAAAGGGATTTTCCCATGGAAGCCAGGACGGAAAAAGAAAGGGATATACCTGCTGAAACTTGGGATTCCCCAAAACATGGGATGAATCATGTAGGAAATACAAATTATTTCGGTAGCAATCGAAGAAATTTTGCCAAAGTTATCAACCTAAAGAGATCCAAAACTATTGATTGAATATGAAACTAAACTCAATCTAAGCTACTGAAAAAAACCTGCATTACACTACCTAAACACATTTGCAACTGGCATAGGTAGAAAGACCAACAATTTGACAAACATTTATAAAACCTATCAATCCATAAAACCGTACATATGCACCATTATGGCCATGCTACTAATTCGTGGCGTTGAAGTGCCGAGAATAGAAGCTGAATGGAAGCGGAAATAGCACAAAAAGTTAAACATGAACAAAACCGCAGCCAAACTTTTACAAGCGAAAAACCGAAGGTATTATAAAACAACAAAACACCCTACAACATCTTCATTTTGAAAAAAAGCTAGCCAACAATCGTCAGTCCTTTTCTAAGTAGGCAAAATTATACATAATTTCGACAGTGGCCTTAGAAGAACTAGAGCTATGTTCGCCATGATACTAAATGTAAAACAACAAGAAACACAAAATGGCGTAGCACTTTTAGCGCTTCTTAGGGAAACAGAAATAGCAGGAAAAGCTGCATTTCAATAGAAACGATAAACAGTATCACTATAGGAAACAGTAAAACGAAGATAGAAGAAACTAACAAAATAATACTTACACAGCTCGCCTGAATATTACAGCACTGTATCTGAAATGAACTTCCGACTAGAAAACAACGAAGAAATCTTTGGCAGGTATGAAGTAGCATTCACAAGTTTAGTTTCAAGGGAAATTCCCAGTAAAGGGTATCATTTGATCACCAACATAGGACTCTCCCTAGCCAACAAAGAAATGAGACAAATGCTTCTATTGACCTTTAATATGAAGGCTATTTTAAACTTAGAATTTAGGCTCAAAAGTTAAATGTTCGAAAACCAAAGCAGTTCGTGTAAACGATTCCATTCCATAATGCATTCAACATGTTTCAACCAAATAAACTACATGTTTATAAAATTCGCTTTAATCAAATCTATGCAGTAAAATGAACTTTCATGCAGAGCTAAAAACAAACACACTAGCGTCAATTTAATAGGCTTTTGAACATCACTGCATAGATTTTGAAAACAAAACTAGATAGATCCATAAGAGGCAATATCTAAAAAACGAAGAGTACACCCCAATTCCTATTTCAATACAAGTGGTGAAACTCGATATAAATATAAATGAAAAAATGGGAAATAACGGCTGCAACAAAACACATACGTTATACTTACCAAATTTCCTGCTTGCCATCGAAATTTCTGGAAAGTTGCGATGAAAATAACTCTCTACGTACAGGTACGAAGAAGCTACAAGGAGAATTTATCGAACGATCAACAGCAATTTCAAGGCGTGCTGTGCTATAGCTACCTGAAAAAACAAGAGGGAACCAAAAATTCTCATCTGATATTTTAGCAAAAGTTAAAAATAATTTCTATCTATGGCTATGATTGGTGCATAAAACAATAGCACAGAGCAGCATACACAAAAGCGAATAGTTTATAACACCAATGTCTCAAAGTAGTGTATTATTCACAAAATATTAACGCCAAACGCGAAGGAAGCACATAGTGAAACTGTGACTACGATAGCATTTCAAAGATGGGAGACGGAGGACAAAACAGGAATGGGTCAAAAGATCCAAGTAAGTGGAAATCAGTAACATTCAACATGCTCGTATGTAATTATGAGTGCACTCGCAGCATGTAATATTCTAGCGTAAACTCGATTTTTAAGCAAAGAATCAAAGTTAACGAAGACAAGCCTGAGCAAAAACGCAAAAATTGATAATGATATCTAAATGTGTGTTAGCAGAAAGTGACAAAAATGCTGAAGTATGCTTGATACCTATTCAAAAGTCTTAAATCTTCAAAGTTTAGAAAAGATATTGCGATTTTCTCGAGTTATCGAGCCTAAGGCCATCAACTATAGCTCTTTCTAAAAATACTGAATAAATTGGAATCCATATTTTCAAAATGCTAAAGAAATGGAACTGAAATTTATATTAAACGATATTAGAGAATCGAAAAGAAGTTGAGTTTGTCTAACACATAGTGTAATAGTTCGCTTTTAAGTACACAGCACAAAACTTGGAAGTTGCGGAATTGGACAGGTAGTCACCCGGGCAACATCAAAATAAATTCTCCTGTCGATGAAGTTACGAGGCGCATTATACAACCATACTTTTTCAAATATACAGTAATTCTTTACTAGACTAATGCATCTGGTTGTGAGTGAATAAATTTACTAGAGCTAATAGAACCACGGAAAATGCATGGAGACATTTTGAATGTAGCTTCCTTACCATTAAAACATATTCTATATCATCAACCACACACTATGGGTGCCACGCACTGATTGGCAATATCGCAAGATATAACAGTTTAGCTGCATTAAAAAAGCAAGAGTAGATAAGTGTGGGGTGCATGGTAAGCGAAAAAGTTGTTTTGAAACTAACAAGAAATGATTTTCTACCGTTATAGCTACTAGTAGATGGGTAACTTGCTGCATGCTCAACACAGAAATTAAGTCATACACAAGCCCGCGCAAACACAAGGACAACCTTCAATTTCAATCGCGGAAGTCTCAAATGAAAGCTTTCGTGAGGTTGGCTTTAAGGTGTGCTGTGCAGTAGAAGTGACATCATGATTATCAAAGTTATGCGAAATGGAATGTCTTTGATTTGAGACTTCCGCGATTGAAATTGAAGTTTGCCCTAGTGTTTGCGCGCGCTTGTGTATGACTTAATTTCTGTGTTGAACATGCAGCAAGTTACCCATCTACTAGTAGCTATAAAGGTAGAAAATTATTTCTTGTTAGTTTTCAGTGATTGTACTAACGATACATTCAGAAGCTGTTAGCTGAGATTTTTCAATGCAGATAGGCTGTCAAAAATCTAAGCGTGGGTTGCCTTGGAAACACGAAAGCAAAATTTCAAATGAAAGCAAACATTTCGCAAAACGCGATTGGTTTAAAGAATCATAAAAGCCGAAGCCTATGGCACAGCTGACCAGTAGTTTACTGGACATAATTTTAGCAATTTTCGCAATTTTGATCTTTCTCGCGAGAGTTTCTGCTTTTGTAAATTCTAAATTCGCGAAAGTTTTCGTAGTGAAATTACAAAAAATATTCCACTTACGAAAATTCTGCCTTGAAATTTGTTTTGTTCTCATCTACAATACGTTGTACATTTCCTTAATCCTTTACCACAAATCACTGCTAGAGCTTGATATGAATTTATCTTACAATCACTATTTTTTATGCGAATTTAGTTGAATATGCAGTCCTCTGGAATGCAACTGCGGCCTAATTATCCCTAGGAAGTTTCTATTGCCAGCAATGATTTCATCGAATTGGAAATTATTCACATATAGATTTATTTTGACACTGATAATACTGAAAATGAATATAAATTTTTGTTTCTCTCAACACTTTTATTCAATCGCAAAGTTTTTTTCTGACCTTTCTTCTCGGTCTCAAAAGATTTTACAACGAAAGATGCAAAAATTATCGATAGATAGATAGATAGATAGATAGATAGATAGATAGATAGATAGATAGATAGATAGATAGATAGATAGATAGATAGATAGATAGATAGATAGATAGATAGATAGATAGATAGGATACTAGCGAAACTTTCTGACTGTGAAGCTTCTGCCCTTAGAGTAGCTGCTCGGATCAACACTAAACAAAGCAGTATAATGATTGCTTAAGATCACAAAATATGTCAAGTGCATAAGTCTGGGATCTGGTTACTCGGGGATTGGGCCATAGAGTGGACTGCAACCTATGATTACCTAAACCAATAACTGCACTCGGGTACAGTCTGCTAGTAGCTATATCCCAGAATGTAGTACTTGACAGAATGCCTCTAGTACAAGGTTGATCAAAAACAACATAGTCCATTTTGATGTGCCATATCACCCAATAGGATCAGTAAAGTGTTACATCCAGCCTTTCTATCCACGTTAATGTTATTTATGATCTTTGAACTTAGTTCACTGACAGTTATGCATTCGTTTCATCATTACCATCAAAACTAACAAAAAATTCACATTAAAAGAATATTCTACTACCTACAGGATATTCCTGACCTTACTGAGCAGTATAGCATTTTAGATGTGAAAAGATGGGAATTGCTTCATTTACCAGAAGCTCTGTATCACTGGCATTGACCACTTTGAGTATTATAATATAGGAACTACCAAGTGCAACACAAAGAGTTTATACAAATGTCATGGAGTAAAAGCAGGGACAAAAAGTAATGGGCACTTCAAAGTTTCAAAAATTAAGTTGCTTACCTTCTTGTCGATTAAACACCAGCCTAGCATGTCCGTTAAGTGTGCTTTCCTACACACTTTGAGATACCAACCTGCTAATGCCTTGAAATTTAATGTAGTTCACGCAAAAACTATTGCAAAACAACTAAAATATGTGGAACAAAATAAAGGCATGAATCTTGCGACTTGGACTGAAATTGTATAGTTAAAAGAGGAGTACCTGCGATGCTCTCTGATTACAAGGTAGTTAACGTATTTTTCTCGTGATCAGGATCCGTTTCTTCATTGCGTATTATAGCCAGTACCACGTCAATGTTGCTTCTTCCAATTCAAAACCATTTGTGGCCTAAGATTTAGAAGGGAAAGGAATTAACTTGTTATATCTTACCAAAAAGGCTAGAATATCCAAATAAATGGTTGATACATCCCAAAGGTGATAATAAGAGACTTAACGCAATGAATGCATCTGGTGCATACACTGGTGCAATTGTCAATTATATCAATATCCCAAAAGGAACAAATCCTAACTATGCACATATTTTTAATAAGAAAAAGTTCTATAAGAAAATGAGGCTCTAATGGCCAAAATCTTAAGAAAATCGTAAGAAAATCTCAGACTCAATTTCAGGAAAAGCTAAGAAAAGTGAGGCTCAGGCAAAATGATGGTTTTCTCATTTAAAAAATGTGTATACGGTGTGAGCAGGGGACTAAAATTACTACTATCACTCCCAGAACCGTTCTCCAGCTTGCAACAGGTACTAATATGTTCTGATGGTGCTATAGCCCCCTGGTACTCCCTCTGGACCAACTATGACGATGTTGCTTTCCTACTGTTAATACCCAATTAATCTTTTAACTTTGACTAATCTGTCGGCCATTCCTTGTGTAGAATACTAGGGAAAACCTTGTAATACTACTAGCAAACACGTCTCTTTGATCTGAAAATTTGGGAAGAATTCTGTTGGACTTTCAAACAAACTTTCAATAATAAGTTGCGAGACAAAACAAAAGTGGGTGGTCGTCCCTAGGGCCACTGAGAGATTTCAGAGGCCTCCGGGGCAAAAGAGAAATACAAGGTTCCCTGCGAGAGAAGCGAGCAGAAAATTTTCAGAGTCCATAAATTAACTTCGAAAAACTATTGCTGGTTTAGTATGAGGCCCTAAAACTTGAAGAATTGGATATTATGAGGCCTCTTAGACTTTGAGGTGATTTGGCTCCTGTTCACCTCTTGGCGGCTATGGTCGTCCCCTGCACTGAACTTCAGACCTTAAAACAATAGCCTAAACCACGAGTTAAAAAGTAGCATTTTTTCACTTGTGACAAAGTGAATCAGACTTAGCATTGTATGCAAACACAAATTTAAAGAAGTTGTTTCGACAAATGTTAGTTCAGGAATTACCAATAATTTTGAGAATATTCTCCTAAAATCAGAGAAAAGGTTCCTTTTTATTAGTTTAAAATACTAATTTGCAGTTGCCAGGCAAATAGGTTCTCATAGTTGCTCGAAGCCCCATTTTTCAGCGGAAGACTCCCTGAAGATTCATGACAAAGTGGAAACTCGAGATCATCATATTGGGTGTTACACCTTGTGACAAAAGCCTTCGTCACATATCATAATAACTTGCAAAAACTGTTTTTGATAGTAATTTTTTAAATCAAACTAGCAAGAAAATAGAATGAACATCCATTACATGCCTCGCAAGACCTGCACATCCTTTTTCTTGCATCAGAGTTGCCTAATCTTGGCTGCTATTGTCAATGGAAGTCTTTAAATTTAAGAAACATTTACGGCTGGATTTGAAGAAATGTTAAGAGGCAGTCAGGCTGAAACCAGAGAGTATATTTCACCCCACTCGTATGATTTGTGATCTCACTCTCTGCTTGGCCAATGTGTGCACTAATGCAGTATACAGTTATGAAAATATGCTTTGTATTTCTGGAAAAAATCAATTTTAATTTTCCAACTATGAAGGGTTTGATAAATACATGTATGGAACTTGTGGGATTCAGTACCTCCAGCAAGGTTAAGAACCATTGGTCTAGCTAAAGGCAGTGAATGTTAAACTTCTTATAAAAACAGCCTCCAGGCACTATAGTGGTCACTTTAATGATTTATTATTGTTTGGATGCATTTTGGACTGCAGCATTAGTCACTAATATCAAACTTGTTGCCTACAATGAGGGTGACTTGCTATACCTCACTTTCAAAGCATTGGAGATAACATGATGGAAAGTCTCAAAATCAAAACAGACTAGCATGCATTTGACAGTTGTCTGAAAATACAAGATCTTTCTAAATGGTATTGCTATATGTTGTCAACATTTCTTACATTTCTGGGAAACAACTGCCACCTAAAATGTTGAAGCACATGAGGTGTAAATTTTTCATTAAGATTGCCCAGAGGAAATATCTTTTTCCAACAAAATAAAGAATGAGAAAGCTTGCTTTGGTCACATGTGCAGTTCTAGGCATGATTTAGCTCATGGTGATTGCTGAACTCAGTTATCTCTTTATGCAGATGGGAGAAAATTAAATTTAATCAAGAATGACCTGCAGTGCTCCACTGATCCAGTCTTCCCACCCCCTCTAGTCAAGTACCACTTTTCTATCCAAGAAATTAAAGTTCTAGCAACTTCATCCCTATCATTCAGCATGTACTCAGTATTAATATCTACTTAAAATACAGACCATTTCTAACAATTTCTTCCATTTATATTTATGACTAAAAAGTTAAAAACCTCCCTCCATAGCGTAAACTTTTCCATCAGGTTTTCACCAGTGGAAGAGTCCAATAAAAATCTGACAGGAGCTAAACAATCAAATTGGAGGCATGGTAGGTATGAAAATAATGTAAATAATAATTAATAAATAATTTATCTACAGTAGAAGTGGAAGTGTAGCTATTGATCTAATTAAATCCCATTGTATAGGTAAATACAAAGTCCAAAACTAAGATCTACAAATTAAATACAAAAAATGAAAAAAATGACAAAAATTCAGTTTCACACCACAATTTTCAACATTATGCTTTTCTTTTTCTATTACAAATGCCCAGCCTGAGCCACATAGTGCCTGCATAAATGACAGCTGCATATATGATGAGTGTGGGAGATAGATGTATATAGGCAATCAAAGTAAAAAGCAACACTTTTTATGCCACATGACACCAGTGCTACTGAAAAATCAATTCAACAAAAAACTTGAACTGTGCTTCAATCAGATCCTCAGGGCTAGGGTCACAGGCATAGGAACCAGGGGCTAAAAGCAGGTACAGCTCAATATGATCTTCCCTTTCACTAGGCCTAGGCTCTACCCAAAATCAGTATAATTTTTACAAGAAGTGCTTGGCTGTAAAATATAGCTAAATTCAAAAGATGCAATGTCAAATTGACCAGCAGTAATCCAACACTTGCCCCTATCTATAAATTTCTATAAATATTGGTTATGGAAACAATTGTGTGCTTGATTGAAGTTAATTGAAACACTCATATACACAGCTTTGTGTTGACAATGGGCTCTTTCCATTTAGAAATGCAATGTTATGAGCGCATGCTTGAAGTCATTTTTTGATTCCATGCTTTTAACAATAGTCAAACTTGAAATTTTCAAACAAATGATGATCAGAATGATGTTGGTGCTGAAGAAAAAGCCTAAAAGAAACTGGGAGAAGTATCCATATCCTAATAATGACTAAAAACAATGAGGCAAACCTAGTAACTACAAAAGCAGACCCTGAAATGAGGAAACATTAGATACTTGGTTGACAAAGTTGCTTGATTCAACAAGACATATGATCAAGCTGCAAAATCATTTGAGTCTTTTGAGATGAAATGGGATTTCAAGGCATTCAGGTAGCACCACAAATCATGTCATTGATGTGAAACACAATGACATGTCTACAGTATCATTCAAGCTACAATCCATGACTTTCTGAGCATTCTCAACACACAAATACTATCCATGATGTAAGCTCATGTATAGGAACTTCACATGTAAACAAAGAAAACAATATCATATTTTACCACTGTTTTACAGAGATTCAAGAAAGATCCAGGGTAAACCTTTATTTCAATCACACATCTCTAACTATAAACATGTTTGATTGGCTCTAGAACCCTCAATAAATTAGCCAGAAGGGTGTACAAAGTAAGTGTGGAGGTGTTCATGCTCAATCGAGTGTTCCTCATTTCAGGATCAGGTAGGTAACTTCATGTCTGAGCTTCAAGCCAAGTCTGAGGGGGAAAGACACTAATTTCATTTTGCATGGAATGGTCCATTACATAGATAAAGGCAGTCCCATATACCTTCATAGATAGGGGTAGAGCTCATTAAAAATATTCTGTGCCTGTGGGTGCACAGCTGAACATGAAATGTGCCTGTAAGTACAATACAATTTAACTGATAGAAAGGCATAGCGAAATCACTGATGTGCTTCTAATTAGGCTTTAGTTTTATTAAAAGGAGTTGCTTCAATGAAAAACACAATGCAATACATTCAATCATTTTTGAAACTGAAAGGGGACCAGCAATGGCAAAACAAATTTTTATTGACGTTTGAATCCCTTGATTTGCAACTTGCGGGAATATTTCTTTCAACTCCAATAGGATCACCCCTGATGTCAGGGATGAACATTGCAAGAGTCAAAGACAATGGGCCTAGTAGAAGCAGCTGTCTGAAGCATACAGTTCCACAGAGTAAGGTTGTATTACTAACAGCAGGAAGAAGTCAAAAGAGGGGATGGTAGACAGAAAAACCAGAGTTGCACTACTTTCCACAAGACCCACTAAAAAGCTAGAGTATATCCAGTATTATACTGGCAGGGGCTGATCCAGAGCTGGGCTTTGGAGAGGGCACCTGATTCATTTTATTGTTTTTCGTGTGGGAAAGTTCTTAGGACAATTGTTTGCTATGGGGATTACTACTGTTTGAGGAAGCATAGTCCCCATGGCCCCCCCCTGGATCAGGGTAGTGGATACAGGGATATTTGAGAAGAAACAAGGAAAATTGTGTTGCCTTCACATTTATATACAAATTTCCATTGACACGTGTCACTCTCAACTAGAAAATTTGACGTTTTTACATCTTTTCCTTGTGGTTTTCCGAAAGAGATACACAAAGGAAATATGTAGCACTTAAGACTTATAGTGATGAAGTGGGCAGATTGTACAGGAAATATTGTAGCAAAGTGGGAAACTCCTGTCTCCTTGTGAAGTAAAAGATTTTTTCCAACAAAGCCAATCATCCTGGACTAGAAATATTGATAAGTTTTACTATTTCTCCTATGTTGCTCCTGAAGTGATACGCCATGCGAAATAAGGACACTGGCTATATAGAACTTTGGAGTACACTCTTTTTATAAAAACAATTTTATAAGAACACAAGCCTGAAATTTGATAAAACATTAAGAGCAAACTAAGGACAAGCTCAACCTCAATTGAGGCTGAAACACTGCCATAACACCTGTTTTTGGACAATGATGCAGGAATTTTCCACTAACATATGGTTGTGAAATATCCTTTCCTTATTATCCTGAAGAGAATTGACAGCCTTATCACTTCTCCTCTTCAATTTTTGCAAATTAGTTTCCAGTTGCTAAACTAAATACCATGCTAAGATTGTCTGCTTATAATTTTTTATAAACTTTTTCAAGCCACCTTGGATGTAGCATTTGTTTATTGGGTTTTCAACCAATTGAGATATCCAATATTTTCCTGTATATTCTCTAATTTCTAAATTGCCAACACCCTAATAATTTAAAAACAAATTAATAACAATTCAACATAAGGAATTTTGGAAAAACTGAGAACAGCCAGCACAAACCTTAGTTTTACTGGCTTTCATAGAAAAGAATGTACATAGAATACAGGGAATTTGGGAGCAAAATGGGAAACTAATATATGCCTGTAAAGTAAAGGATACTTCCTAACAAAGTTGAACCATTCTTCATTAGAAAAGTCGATAATTTTTAATAACTTGTGTCCTCTTGAGAGGGAAGATATATCTTCCAACCAGATTGACCATTTTGCTTTAAACAAGTTGATAAATGTCAAAACTTCTCTCTCTGTGTTCCCATTACCGGTTTCTGCCTGACATGTGAATCTTTCAATTACAGATTATTGCCATAAATTTCAAGTTGTCATTTGTGCTCAACATAGAAAGAAGACTGAACAATAGAATTTTTGAAAACCAGATGAAAAATGTGCAATAAATATCTGGAAAGAAAGCTTTTGTGCCTGCGAGTACTGCTTGCGCAATCGTAGGTTTTAATGATCTCTGCATGAGAATGCCTGTTAGAGAGGACACTTATCCTGAGCTGTTGGTTATGAGTTAGGGTGGCCAGTTTCTTCCTTTGCCACCTCACCTCTTCATCATTGCCACCAGGTATCCACTTGCTGCTGGGTGAACAGTGAGCAAGCATTCAGTCAAGGCCTCAAGTTAGACTCAAACTTTAGACCTTCCATACAGGAAACATGCACTCTAACCACTATGCTACCTAACTCCTATCTACTATATATTACATGTTAATAACAGAAACATCCAAATTCAGTGAAATAAGGTTATCTTTTTGTATTTACTTCAGGAGAAGATAAAAATTCATGCTGCGTGATCTTGCGGTTTGTATTGCATAAAATATCCAATATAGGAATGATACATCACTTCAAAACATTTAAATCTAGCTTCCTATCTTATACAAATACTAGTGAAATACTTGCATAGGGCCGATGTGAGGGTGATATGGGAGAATTCCACCTCCCTTGGGAAAAACCCTTATTGGTAATTCTTGCTTCTTATTAGCAAATGGCACAACTTGTTGGAAAAGTCAATAACCTGTTGGCAAATATCTTAGCTTCCACAGCCATTCTGCTGGGAAATTCTTTTTTTAACCCCCCCTTCATTGCTACTATCATGACAGCCCTTGGTTTCAAGGAACTATAAGTATGAATTCATCATCATATTGGCCCTTCATTTCTACAAATGCTTGCTTCCTCAAGGTTAGAAAAGGCCAAATGTGGACTCTTTAGCATGATTATTCAATTTCCTATTACATGCCATATTAAGTTCAACTTCTCCCCTACATGAAAATGCAAAGACAAATCAAGGGATTTTATAACACCTCAACTACAAGACTCCCCCAAATCTATTTACCCCTGTATACTCCTAATATATTCATCCAAATATAAGCCCATCCCCCCCAAATATCAGCACCTACAATTGAGATTCGTTGTTTATAGCTGTAATTCAAAGGAAAAAATTGCATCCTGAGGTAGGATAAATAACTTTACTGTTTTCTTGTGCTTTGAATGTCTTATTTCATCACAAAAACCAGGTTTGCATTAATTTTGCCCTCTTCTATCCTATGCAAATTGTACTTACATGGAATTTCTATTCTTTCCTTTGCATCAATATACCTTCTAGGGCAACATAACTCTCTAGTGAATTCAGCTATGATCTTTCAAGTTACTTTTGTTCTTTTGTGAAGCTTTGCATATTACATAATGTTACTGAATGCTGAATTTTGTGGTTTATCAAGTCAACTGTTAGTCCAAATAGTTCTTCTAAACATAAGCCCCCTGAATATAACTCCACCAAGAACTGCTTGTTAACATCTATAAGCCAGGACCATCAAATTATTTAGGGTACCACTGAACCAAATTACATAGATTTTAAAGGAAATCATTTGCTTACTACCAATTTCCTAATTCTAATTTACAGCCATCAACACAGTATGGGCTACTATGTTCAATACATGGAGTTGAGCATCAATACATGAAGTCAAGATAAAGACTGAGTTGAACATGAAACTAAGAAAGATGAACAGACCTTTTGTTAGTTCATTCTGATTTTTCATAACATATAACCATGCTTGATTGCATATCTTTTGTACTCTTCTGCACACAACAACATACTATAAATCAAAACAATAAGGTAACAGCCTTTAATAAAACATCAAATTGAGCTCAAATTGTATTTATCTAATGGAGGATGCTGCTGCATTCATTGTACTGTATGGTATGTAAGACAAATCCTTGTATAAGATGCATCCTTGACTCCATGATTGAATTCTGAGAAAATGCTTTTTGACATGTATGAGATGTACCCCTTTCTGCAAAGAATGTTTATTTCCATGAAAGAATAAACTACAGAATACCAACTCTGTAGAGGAACAATAGTTCAAACCGCATTTTTTATAAATAAAAAATTACTACCCATACAGGAATTAAAATCCATACAATTCTTGTTCATCATCCATCTTACCACACAGGTCCTTATGGTCCTTTTTGGATAACATTACCAAATGTTCCTAATTAGCCCTCACATAATTCAGAACAAAATTACATTCCAAAAAAAGGTCATCATTATCTTTGCCATTTTTGTCCTCCATTTTCCAATTTTTCTTATCATTTCCATCATCAATTTCTTCATCAATCCATCACTTCTGGTTTGGTGGGTATTTTTGTCTATCCAGTTCATTTTTGCATTCATTAAGAATAAGAATTAGGAGAAGAGGTGCCCTACATTGTTTAATAATATCTTGTCTATATAATATCATATTGTCTTCAAAAGCAACTGATGGGACAGTGAATGGTATCATCTATAAGACACATCCTCAAATAAAGCCAATAATAATCAGAAAATGGTGCATCTTATGCATGGCAAAATAGAATATTAGGTATACCAAAAGTATTCAAAGCAAATGAGTGCCTTGAATCACAGTCCTATATTTATACTACTTCAGGCCATCCAATCTCTGAAACCTAAAACTTTGAGATCTAAAAAAGTAACTAGTGGCAGGCAGAAGGGGGGAGGCACTGTCAACTGCCAATACCTTAGAGGAATTATTTAGTCTTTTGTCTACAGTGTATAAAGATATTTCATCTAATGAAATCAATAGGCTTGCCCCCTCCCAAATATTTTGTTGTTACAAAGTGTTCAAAAACAAAGAATACAAAGAAATGGTTCAATGTCCACACTAATGTCATAATTAGATGTAATTAATTTTTACTGCTGACATCTGTTACAATACAGTCTTTTGTTGACCTTTTAGAGTATTTTAGAAGTTCCTCTTCTGGTGGAAAACTGTGAGATCTTGAGGATACAATATGAGACTGTGAGACTTGATTGGAAATCGTGAGTCTCACAGTCAAACTGTGAGAGGTGTAAGGTCTACCAACTTTATGTCACTCAAGAATTCCCTCATAACACAATAGCTGGAAACTGCGCACAGTCACAACTGTGAGATATGTACAGTTGCTTGGTTTGCTACCAAACTGCAGAGTATGACACAATTTACCAAGATCTCAGGTGTGCACCAGTGCTCAGTAATTTGTGTGAGTGTGTGACTCACTGAGCAGCATTTGCAGGCACAAAAAGCAAAATTTGTAGGTGCTTTAAACCAACTTTGAAACTGAACAACTTCTACATGCATCTCTTTCTGCAGGCACACTCTACCTCAGATCTGTGCTTGCAGACACAGCATGTGTAAGTGTGTACTTGAAAATTGCGCACCTAATGTACAATTCTACACTTTTCAAATTTATGATTGGAGTGGAGAGCCAAATGAACTTTTATGTAAAGACAAATCTTAAATTTACACTTGTATGTTTCCACATGTGTAAACTATGATCCTGTCACACCCATTGTACACTCGGCTGTGCCTTTTTCAGGGGGTACACTAGACTTTACAGACAATATCTCGGGTTTGGAGATATCATATTTTGCAGTCTGAGTTCGCTACAAAATCTAGGGCATAGTTTCAACTTAGAGTTTTCATCTGCATCATGGGCTTTGAAAGCTAGGTAGCTAACCACGTTACCTTCACAACCAATTCAAGATGGAACAATATTAACATATGAAATTTTCTAAACTAGTAAGGAGATCAATGTAAAATCAAAGAATTTACCTTAAATATAACTTTTTGGCTATCAAAATCTATCGTCATTCCAACGGACTCACTGTCTCCTTCTTTGGAGTATCATAACTTGCACTACACTGATGTACTTAGGCCGGTTTCCAATAAGAGGTTGTTTATCATACCTATGCTCTAATGTTATGCTCAGTTAGAGCTGACATGCGCAAAGCATGAGGATTCGGGACGTCCCTGTAGTTACTAATGCTTGAACTAACCTTTTTGCCGCGGATTTCCCCTGTTTGACAAAATAACAGAAAACCAAACATAACCATTTTGCAGAAATTACCCCTTGCAGACAAACTCCATTTCTGGAAATCCACTGGGTCTTTTCATCCATTCGGGCAATTCCCTAAAACAAGAACAAACATTTTTCCCACAAGTAAGTGCGCTAGGACCACTACTGTTCCTGATGTATATAAATAATATGTATTCATCTTCAAAGATTCTACAGTTTAGGTAATTTGCAGATGACGTGAGCACACGTTTTTCATTTTGTACGAAAGTTTTTCTACACCTAGTACGGACACTGTCTTAACTTTTCCAATATTCCAGATTCAAAGTTGTCTTAACACTTTCTTAGCAAAAATTTTTTAGCTCCAATGTTTTGTACATGCACATTAGAGGAAAGTGAAAATCTCTATCTGGCTATTGGCCAATAAGTTACCTTTTAAGGGGATATAGAAGGGGGCTATACCTAGTCATTATTCAGTCAAGAATTAGTCGAGTTAGTCACTAGTCAAGATTTCTGTCTTTAATTATTCAAGATTTCTTTGGTACAAATTTCCTTGTACTTCACCACATATGAACAAGCATGTACTTGCTAACTCTATTTTGAAATTGCAATATAAACAGGTTGTCACAGAACTTTAGGAAAATTTTATCCTTTATTATACAAACAACAAGATATTTTACTAAAGGATATTTGGAAGCCAAAACAAAGAACACTACCATCAGCTACTGTTAAAACCATTCAGATTGGGAAGGAAATTGATGTATGATTATTTCCCTCTGCCTTGTAGCACTTGGACAAAAATATCTGATCATCGTCAGTAGTATAGCCAGGGTTGCACCTTTACGGGAGGCAAAGCAGGGTAGCACTAGAGACGGGGCATTATAATAACACTGGGGTAGTGCCAGGATCGGAGGTGTAGCTTCTGTCAGGGAGGACTTGCTCTGGAAACCAAATAAGATAGAAGGGGATCATTCTAGGCCAGTTTGAAATTGTGGTCTCATTACTTACGAGCTTTTAGTAACTGTACAGGGTTTTCGAAGTTTTGAAGAAATTGAATTTCTAAATTATCGTTCTTGAAGAAGTTGAAATAATTCCCTTTAGTCTTAAGTAAACTAAACAAACATGGTTAGTCATTAGTCTTATGCTTTGGAACGAGTTAGTCATTAGTCAATGGGCAAACTCCTTAAATGTTTCTAAATCAAGTTCTCTTCTCAAATATCCTCATAAAGCTAATAGGAATATGAATTTGAAATTAGCAACATAAATCTTAAGCGAAAAGTTATTCCAAATATCTTAATGCTTTAATTGAACGATAAGCTATATTGGAGGCTCCCCAGTGGTGCAACCCACGTGGTTTGGGGTTACGACAACTCCTAAGGACCCCCAATTTTTTGGGGCACGAAGCAGGCCCCTCATGGATCATCAAGAGAGAAATTTGTTTGCATTACTTCATGTGGCAATAAGATGGGGTCTCATTCTTACTAAACTCCTAAAGGCCCAGAGCATCTCCGTGACGCCACTGAAGCTCCATATAAAACAGATCAACTTGAAATTACGAAAATGACTTGGAATTCTATATAAACTAAAACATTTGGTTCCAAAACAGGCGCATAAAACTTTGCCCTCATCCTATATTCAATCTCATATGCTTTATGGTATATTAAACTGGAGCTGTACTAAATATACCCTCGAACCATGGAACAATCCTGATTTGTTGGACTTTGATTTATTTAACATTGAAATTCGTCCTTTTTTGCGACGATATGGTATTTTAGCAAAATCTTAGTGTTTGAGTTTGAGTTTGACTGCCTATGTAGATAAGGTAAGGGTAAGATACCATAGGGATTAGGACGAGGTTAAATAACAGGTTCTTAGAGTAGTACTATCCTCAATATACTCCTTTCATTAATTTGTTTAACAGGCTGTTTTATGTGGATTTCTACTGTAGTTTACTAAAGGATTCAATTCAATCTCTATGTAGTGTTCACGATATTCTCAATTTCTGCTTCTATATTACGGGGAATTAAGTTGTAAAAGCATATGAACAAAGCTCATCTATACAGAGATAAAGTGGCTACATCAAATTTTGATTTTAAATACATTGAGATCGAGGGTATGTTTGTGTCAATCCGTAATGGTCAGTCCGTAACGCTCACCTTCATCTTTAAAATTGAATTTAAGAAAGAAAAACTTCCTTCGGTCACCTTAAAGTCCACATGAAACTTTCCCTATATAACTAAAGTTATTGCAAGCTTAGTCGGTTATGAAGTATGAAACTAGATTTAGATAGGCTTTATCTTTTACTTGGAAGTTTTTGGATGTTGCATTCTATCGGTGTCCGTCCGTAATGGACCTTTTTTCACCTGCTAATGCTTGTGCTTTACCTAAAAAATTCCAAACGCAAGTGTTTTCAGTACTCCTACCCAAGATGATTAATAGGACAAAAGTTCAATTAAAAACAATATATAGTTTATTTTTATGGAGCTTCAAAGTATCAATTGTCCGTCCGTCCGTAACGAGATCCGAATTTCGTAATAGCCACTGTTGATCTATCTTAAAATTTACTTTTGTTGTAGAAACCATAAGCCTTAACAGTTAAAACAAGCATATTACTACAAAAAGCAGCTATTAGTTACAAGCAGCGTTAAACACCGCAAAACCGCAAAAACTGAAAACCGTGAAAAACCGCACTATTTCAAAACCGCAAAAGCGCACACATTCACAAAAACCGACTTGGGGCAAAATCATCAAAATTGACCAGAATTTCTTCAAAGTTTGATACCTATATAGGCCTATCAAGCTACATCCAAAGAATTGCAGGAAGAAATAGCAAGCTGCGCTCTTCTTGCACCAAATACAAGCTATGATTTATGCTTTAATTCTTGCCTATTGAACAATTTGTAGTTCAATCCTCGTACCATGGTGTCGTTCTTGCCACGTTTCAAATGAGAAATTTCATTGCTCATTGTGGAAGGGAAGGAATGATGAACAAGTAGGCAAACTGGATGAATTAGCAGCTTATTTGTTTGATGGCATGAAACTTGCCAATAGTATTCAATGTGAAGTTATGATACAAGAATGGCTTTGGCAACTTATGAACTCGAGAACTTCATCTGAACATAATCATGCGTGAGGAAGTCAGTAAAATGTAGGGAATTTGGCAGGCTTTCGTATGCTAGAATACTCTTTACGTACATAAGTAAGACAACGAGCAAGCCAATAAATAGGGTACATGTCAATGCAAAATGTTATCTTTCCAAGCGATATCGAGGTTGGAATTTATTTCCCTTAAACTTAAAACTTGCAATGAGATACTGGCCAAATCATCTCCTCAAGTACTGATAGAAGGGGCACTTAAAAGTGTCTTGGTTATTGTAAAAGCTTGTTCTATTGTCCGTAAATTGATTTAATGCCATAAATTTTCCCAGAATTTCTCATCTCGCTTCCTTGAATATATTGGTGTAATCTATGAGCTTGATCGAGAGCTTGATGGATCAAGTACCCAGCATTTGCTAGTTTTAGGACCTAATTAAGTTGTAAAGTAAAAAGACGATTTATCACATGTTTTATGATCAGTGTTTTGTCTACTTTTTTTTGATTCACAACTTCTCTTGAATTCCACCGATTTTTATTACATCTAGTTTACCCTCAGGAGTGCCTTGCTTGGCCCGAGCAGGGCCAATTGGCTAAAATATACAAATATCGATTTGCAAACAATCCAAATACTCATTCCGAATGAACGACTGCAGGCCATCTTGTAATTACCAGTCATTTTTGTGCTTTGAAGTCTGTGTCATTAAAAGACTTTTTGCTTCAAGTATACGCATAGAAAGCCAGCAACTTCTCCTAGAGCTACAGTACGTGCCAGATACAAAATTATATGAAAACTGCAAAAACCGCAAAAACTGCAAAAACTGCAACGCAACGCTACAAACACCGAAACTTTGAAAACTGCAGTAAGTGTTCAACACTGGTTACAAGTTTACCGAATGGTACGAAAATCTTGCAGAATTTACCGAATGGTACGAAAATCTTGCAGAATTTACCGAATGGTGCGAAAGTATTGCAGAATTTACTGAACGGCGCAAAAATATTGCAGAATTTACCAATCAGTACGCTAATATTTGAGGGGCATTTTATCCCCTATACTTCCCCGGTAAAATCCCTCTATGCAGTAACTGTTGGAGAAGAGCGAACATAATATACAATAATCTGCGTCGAAATTACTGGAATTTGAAATGAGCACTACCTTTCGATGACTTTCATAGGTCTCATGAATCCGGTATTGAACCTTCCCAATTTTTTGTCTGTTGAGTACCACTTTCTTATTAAAAAACAACATATGCTCTATTATGATTAGAGTTAGGATCAGGGGGAGCAGTTCAGATTTTGTACATCAGAATTTCCGGACCTTTGCTCCGAGCCACAACACCTATGGCTACAAGTTTCCACAAAAGTTGCTTTAGGTAGTGAAATTTCTTGGAATGTCTTGGAATTTTTCTCCTGAAGGCTTCAGAGAAAACACTCAGATTTCCTTGAAAGTGGAAACATACAGACAGTCTTCCAAGAAATCAAATCTGCTATAGTAGATTCATCCATTCATTTTGCATAAACAAGTGCCCTCTCGCTTTTCGACTGACTTGCGTCGTTATCGTTCGCTGTGAACTGGCAGGATGGCCTATCTTGTCAGTTCTTCACCGGTCATTTAGAATTTTCAGGGGCCGCACCATAAGGGGGTCCGGGGGCAATGACTCCCACTTTTTCTAAAAAAAATTTACTTAGCATGCATCACGTACATATACCCTAAGCCAAGCAACTGATAGAGCTTTGGCATATCCCTTCCCCCCACTTTCAATGTCAGTGCATGGCCCCTGATGTTAAACTTGACGGGTGTAGAAATATAATTGATTACAGCTACTTCTATCTCAAGAATGGAGTATCTTATCTAGAATGGGCAATGGACTTTTATCTCAAGAATGGAGTTTCCATCTAGAAGAAGCAGTGGTGTAGTTTTAAATTTTAAGAAGTATAATGCAAAAATTTACAAAAAAGCACTTAATTTTGTTACCATGGTATAAGCAATTCGCCAACATTTGCTTTAGTAGGCAGCATAACGGTGAAGACTAAACACTTTGGAAAGCATAACGGTGTTATGCTGGGCAGAGATGTGCCGAGAAACTTTCCCCAAACCTCCCAATAAACACATCACTGATACCGGGTTGCGTTTTGAGTACAGCCCTGAGAATAGAGGCAGGCATGTAGCCATGAGGTGGCATGAGGTGGGAGCTGCTACCTCTAGGCAACACGGTGCCAGTCTATTGCCACCCCTGGAAATTCATTTGCAAGTTTTTATTGTTGCTTTACCATTGTAGCTAACTGTTAGCTCTGGGAGAGATCTCCTGAAACTTTGGTTGAGCTCAATTTTGGTCCTTTTGACACACACGCCATAAATATTTTAGCAGTCTACATGTAGGTTCCTTTATAAGGAACCTACATGTAGACTGCTAAAATATTTATGGAACTTATACTACTAGTTTATAAGCATCTACAAAAATTATCAATTCCAAAAATTTTTATAACTGCAAATAATCAAGAATTAGGAAGTCGGTCCCATTCATTTATAGCCGCAACTCACATAGATACATTTATGTAACTTCTTTCCTACCTTATTTGTGCTTTTCATCTTGAGTTCTAGCCGAAATAAAAAATATAATTCAGAAAATTGATTTTCACTTATGTTTTTACTGGTTTTATGGCACTGTATGTGCAGTGAGAATTAAGGAACTATTAAGGAACTTTAGTACTAGAATTTGATAAAAAAGAGATACAAAAATAAGGAACTTCTCGAACTAATCCTTGAGCTAGGTTCCTTATAAAATAAAAGGCGTGTACGAGAAAGCAGGGCCTATTTTAAGAAGCTTTTCGAAGTCCACACTATGCTGTGATAAAGCTTACACCCTACTTGAGCCTTTTTGGGAACACGCCCATCAAATAATCCAAAATTTCATGGGGAGCCGTTGTTTGTTTGATTTCACATTGAAACACATGATTTACTGTTCTCGAATTTTACACAAAGCATATACAGACCAAGGCAAGGCACAGAAAGCCGTTTGCGAAATGAGAAGTACTCGAGTGTGAGGAGGTTTACATTTCCAAGATACACTCAAAATTTCTAAGACCACAAAGTATGAATATGCTCTCAGACGTCATACCATGTGATTCTTCCAGGACAATACTGCCACCAATAATGAAGGGGGATTTCGGCCATCAGACCAACTACTGCTACTAAAAAAGGCCACGGATGACAATGTAGCCAACTCTCTTGCAGTAACTTTCTTGCAATTTCAAAGGTGATGTCCCCCACGCCTTCCCAACTGGCCACCCTGAACGCAGGCCCGGCTACGGCCTTCAATAGAAGAATGCATGTATTCAAAAGAGAAGTTAGAGGATGTGACGTGAACACCACGTTTAACATGCATGAATGGATTCGTCCGATGTTTGACTTCTTGGAATCCGGGCTCCAGGGATAATTTAGGCTCCTATGTTATTCAAAAGAAATTTGTTGATTTGACAGGCTCATATACCTCATAAAAATCTCGAACATTGTCTGAAGAACATTGCAAAAAGCCTAAAGAATCACAAAATATCACAAAATTAAAAAGCCAAAAAGAGCTCTGGAGTTTATTGTGACTTGTAAAATCATTATAAGTTTCTAATTCACAAGATCTCGCACCCTTTTTAATTAGTAATGTGCTCATTCGAAAATCCATTTGGAATGAAAGGCATTTTCTTGCAGAAAGAACTGTGCAACAAAAGATTATTTTCTTTTTAGCATGACGTCACGTGTGGAGACCTGCTTTTACTCTCAGGCCTCGTTTACACGGGAACTGTTCCGAGTGAAAGCGTGTCATTTCCGTACGCATAGGTATCGCGTTTACACGGGAAATGATGAAGCCATTCCATACAGAGCCGCTATGCCTACCAGAATGGGTCCACCTAGAAAGTAGGTCCCGCATGGAACCGAACCAAAAAGTTCTCGTGTAAATACCCAGAAACTTTCTCTTCAGATACTCTTAGAAACGAGGCAAGTGGAAATTAGACATACGATAGCTGAAGATAACTGAAAAATTTGTTAGCAAAGCATTTTAGGTAAAGCTTTGAAGAACAAGTATATGGTGGGAAATCTTTTTCAAGAATTTTTCTTGCTCCTGATGAATTGAGATAGAGGTTGTTGTTTGGAAATGTTCATGCATTATTCATTGAAAGGAACGGTTCTGCTCAGAACGGCTCCAAAACATCGTGTAAATGGGAAGCCTATCCGTACCTACGCGCAACGGTTCCATACAGAACCTTTCCAAAGTTTACGTGTAATCGCAGCCTCAATGTTGATGATGCGAGGAGCGGTTGTTAGGAGGGCATAGGAGAATAAAATGCCCCCTAAGTGATATCGAATCGGCATGCTGCTCTTTATAAAAAGCAGTGGGACCATAGTTAACTGTGATGGCACAAAGGAGAAATGCACGATTTTTTTCAACAAGAAATGCACTTTTTTACCAGAGCAATTTGCAAATTTGAAAATATGGGGGGCGACGCCCCCACGCCCCCATCGGCACATCCCTGGTAATGTGAATAAGCGTAGGAGGCGGGTGGCAAAGGGGGCTGCAGTTATGCAAATACTCTTTTCATTCGTTCAAATTTTTCAGCAGGACATTACTGGTAAAGCTACTGCTTAACTAGCTATAGTGAAAAATGAACACAGAATGAACTGTTCGACACGAATCTTCAGTTTTTCACGCGTGGTATTCGTGCAGGCAAAACAGAATTAATATTGGTTCAGCGGGCCTTCTCGGTGGTTCAATGACAAAAATACTGAATGTAAGGCTTGAGCCCAATAGTAAGGGCAGTTGTTGCTTATTTGATGATTATAACAAGGATTCCTTTCTTTATATTCATTCTTAATATTTAGGAAAACGATGGTTTACAGATGGAGCATGGTTACGAATGAAGTGGGACTATTGCAAGCTAGGATACATGCAATTTATGTAGGCCCAAAATGTCCCTCGTAGGCTAAGAGAGAAAAACCCCCCACTGTATCGGTGTATCGGTCATTAAAAATCCTTTGGATAATTGAATTTTAAATTAATTTTTTATACATTCCATATCTTTACAAACATAATTTATTTACTTAACATACGCTGTTACTACCCTACAACACAGATGATGCCCATGGGAACAATGTACTTGTCTACCCAAGGGCCGAAAACATGAAGACAAAAACCAACAGACAAAGCAATAAGTAAGATACAGAAGTAGCCTGTAGCCAAATAATGACGAGTGAGAGGTTTCATGATTTAGAAAACAAAGAACTGGTAATATGGGAATCATTTTTGGCTGCAAGTTCCCTTGAGATTTCAAAGGAATAAGCAACAAACGAAAATAAAACATATGGCTAGTGAATACAGGCATGCAAAAGGGAATCGGGTCGTCTTATTAGAGAAAACTAGTAGCCTTCAAGCAAAGCGTTCCGTTTAAAAGATCTACTTGATGGCTAAACTGGCTAAACTTAAGATTGGATTGTCCGCTCCAAAAGACAAGTATTTACTACCGTACAGAAGAACTTCCAGCATTTTAACGTGTGAGCTCACAGAATATTCATAAGCTGCAAAAACGTCGTTGAAGCCAGCGAGGAGACAATGACTCTGCTCTATGAAATAATTGCAGCGCAGCAAATAGTGTTCTCTGCCATCATTTACTGGACACATTGGGTTAATTGTATCTTTAGAATTATGCTTGAAATTATAGAAGTTGAGTTTACTCAACTCCAACCTTAACTGAGTTAGGTATACACCCCTCTTGGAATTTGAATGCCGTATAAGGATTTAGCTGGAGGTCAAAGTATAGAAGATAAAATTTTCTTAAACACATTAACAGAGGAGGATTCTCTCATTGTGAGATCAAGTTTATTCCATTACGACAAAGAGTCAGGGAAGAAGCTAGATTTGTAGCTTTCTGTTTTTGATGTTATATGCTTAACTGCGGTAGGATTCCCCTTAGAGCAGCTACTTTGAACAAAGAGTGGAATAGGATTCCTTGTATAGCTTGGGGACATTATTTAGTGTGCATCAAAATAAATTGTGAACTAAGCAAGAAGCAATGTACTTGTAACAAACACTTTCAGGACAAAGGAATTTCCTGATAGGGTTAAATTCATTGGCGCATCGCTGACATAACAGTGGCGTGGCACATCACTGGGCTACGAGTTGACGTTGTTCTCCTGCCTATAAAAACAGTATCTTGGTCCAATAAATCAGCTTCTCAAAACTAGTTGTTCATCCAGGAGCAGATCAATATATAACTAAGAAAGCCTCTAAAAGGCAAATGAGTACCATAGTCTCTTCTCCAGGAAGCTCAACCTAGATGAATATGCTGAGAAGGTGTTTTCTATGTTTTGCCAACAGCCTCAAGGGTGTGGCCTGCAAATATTTTCTGAGGGCTTCGCCCCCACGCCCTCACATTGTTCTTCTGCTAAAAATTATGAGATTATTTTCTCAATAAATTTCAACTTCATACAAATACGTAAGGCCATCACAGATGACTATTTTGCCTGTTTCAAATAAGCACAATGAAAACTCTTCCAAAGTTTACCCTGATTTAATGGAATGTACTCTGATTTACAAGGGCTGGGTCTAGTAGTCAAAGTTCCTTGGAAGATGCTCTGGGTTGTTTCCTTAATCTCTTTACGTATTCGGGCAAAAAGTTTACAGTACCCCTAAACTTTAAGTCCTCCTTAGCCCATGGTAATGCTTCTAGATTATAGAACTATCCTAGTTTGTTTGCAAGGGTGCCGTGGTTGGAGTGGTGGGTCCATAGTGTAGACGAGACCCAAGCTTTTGAGGCTCTGAAGGAGCCTACGAGATGATCCCAAGAGGCAAGCCTTTTCATTACTAAAATGTACAATTAAGACAGGGTGCCCCAATCTTACTTAATTCTTATGGATCTTGGGTGTCCTTTTTGCACCTTTTTTTTTCTTCACTATGAAATGGGCGTGGCCCCAAAGAACCTTCTTTAGGACTAGATTCCAGACTCCCATTCTCCCTTTTCTAGCTAGACGAATCACTTCCTTTAGATCACGCTATATATTTGCTGGTAGGCAAATCGTCATCAAGTGCTATGCGGATGCAACTCGGTCCCCTATCAATAGACTCAGTCCTATCTAGTGGAAATCCAAAGTAAAGAATTAATTTGTGCCCTTGAATGGCCTATTGCGATCTTCACTTTTAGCAGTCTCTAATTTAAGTCAAGAAGTATTTAACTGTAAAATATAATTGCCAAGTCAGCTGGCAGAATCATAGCCCTTGTCTTTGTCTATTGATATTCTACTTTGGTTGATAGTAGTTTCATTCATTATGCATATAATAGTACCATAAATGCCATAATCAACGCTTAGTCTCTATTAAATACCCATCTCCAACAAATGCCCCCTAAGACCAGGTGTATCATAAAGGGGAGCGCAAGAGGCTCAGCCCCCACCCTTGCTAAACTTGTGAAACTGTTGGGGGTTCAGCCCTCCTTTATCAAACATCTGTTAGGCTGGAAAAGTTCTTAACCATGCGTAGTATTCAGAGACTCGTGCCCAGGACACTGAACAGTGTGACATAAATATATGTGCACAAATACTTTAAGTTCAGATATTTGTTTTGTTCTGTTGCAAAAAGGTTGTCTATCAAACACATACGGAAACATTACACCATGCACTTGCGAAAGGAGGAGAGAGGAAAGGCACACTCCTATCAATAGAAGAAGAATTCTACAACCTTAAGTTGGCTTTTCCAAAAAGCCAACGTAGGTTTTAGCATTCTTCTTCTACATGTACAGCAGAAGCAGAAATATATCCACTTCCCACAATATAGCTCCCCTTCTTACGCAGAGATTAGTAAAATATAATGAAACCAAGAATTAACGAGATGCGAATGGATCTCGAACAATTTAAATGCTTAAATAAGCGCCCCGTGACGCTTATTAAAGCATTTACGGAATTCAAAGATCAAAAGTTCAGGGAGTTAAGATTGTTTGTCCATCTAACATGTAAGATAGCAAAGAAAAACTTTTTTGTAGTTATCTAAAAATCTCATGAAAGCATTTTTCCTTGTTAAAAAGATGTGAATCAAAACTGCTACATTCTGTCTGAATACCTCCTTACTTGAAGAAAAATAGGTAAGCTGCTTACTACAAGAAATGCCTATAACCTAAGGATGGTGCAGCGGGAATATACTTAGAATATTTCAACCCTAACTTTTCTTGGCTATTTAATTCTTTAAATGTATCCCATATGCCATGTAAGTTCACTTCTCCTTACAGTCAACTAAGTCACAACATGTAGTGATTTTTGAAACTGATTTTAGAGAACTAATTACATCTTTTAGCACATCACTACATTAACTAAATTTGACTGGCTTGTATGATTTACAGTAATAAATAGAATTCCATACTTCTGGTTATTAACATTTCGTATTTTCTATTCAAACAGAAGAAAAGTCATGGTGTGAGGAACACTGTGTGATTCTACGGTCAGTATGTTAAAGAGTTATTTTACAAATCTTTCAGAAGTATATTTACATACATACACGAATCATATAATGCAGCATTCGGGAACCAATTGTTGCGTGTAAAAGGTTCGCCAGAGAGAGACAAGAGTTCGTTGACTGCTTTCTATGAATTCCCAAATAAGACTGACTAATACAAGAGATTCTGCACGTGTCAATTAGTGCCCACTAGGGCTGGGAGTATGATGACAACTAGGGAGTTAACACAATCATTACATATATATCAGGCTTTATTTGAAGAAAAATTTAGAACTGCACATAAACTCCGGTAATGCTCTGTTAAATGATTAAATTATGGCAGCAGATGGGATTGAAGTGCCTGCTTTTAGCTAAAAGAATTGGAAAAATGCTACTTCCTTTAACACTTCCATTTCTAGCTAAGTTTTGCTTGTCATTTCATGCCTAAATCTATCATTTTCTTAGACCCTTGGATCACTAAATGATAAACTTTTAAATTGTGCAGTTTTTTCCAGCAGACCTGCACAATTTTTTTTAGAACTGCACATTCTGGGTGGAACTGCATGTTAAAAAAGGCCCTGGGGAAGAGCATGGCCAACCCAGTGCCAGTCCCAGCACAAAAGATTGGAAGAGTGGACGTGTAGAAGGAATAGCATTAAATGGGCCCAGTTCTAACTGTTATGAATAGGCAAGATGCAGCTGCATGTGAAAAGCTGGAATGCAAAAATTGTTTGACGATGGGAAAGGGGGGCCTTGTTCCCAAGAAAAAAATTATTAATTAGTACAACCTAGGGCATCAGAAATGCCAGCATCCAAATTCGGAATTTTACCTTTAATGTTGGCTAGAACGTAAGAATAAAAGCACAAATAAGGAAAGAAGTTTTAAAAATGTATCTATAAGATTTTTTCTGCTGTAAATGAATGGAACTGGTTTCCTAATTCTTGATTATTTGCAGTTACCATAAGTTTTAAATTTGAAAAGATCCTTACCTTTCTTTCCGCTAGTAGCATATAACTCTTTTAAACATTTCGGCCGTTATTTATAAAGCCGGCAATTTTTCACACTCATTGACTGAGGATAAGATAAGCTAATCCTAAAACGTTCTGGATTGGCTTAAATCATGATTTGTCGACAAGTATGTAGGTGGCATGTCAATGTAACTGATTTTGTCGATATCAATAGATCTGTTGATGACAGTCTATAAAAGAGAACTGGCTATTCTTTCTAATTTATCTGTAAAGTTGCTTGTCATGGCTACCGTCTTCATATTTAGATTAAAGCTGCGGTTTCTGACTGGTATTGAAAGATTATTAAGAGAATATAATTCTTTTTCAGTGCTGGACAAATCTTTGACTACTATGATGATCAGTACATGATTGAAGACCAAGACTGAGAGTTGAACATGAACTGGGAAACAAAAACAAGCCTTTGCTGTTTCTTTTTGAGCTTTACATAGTATTTAATCAATCTCGATTGCCTATATTTTGTCTTCTCTTTCAGTATCTGAAATGCTATCCGTCAAACAAATAAATTACTAGCCTTAACTCAAATATCATGTTGAATTCAAAATGTCTTCTTCGGGTTGAGGATGATACCCTACTCAACATGATAGGCAAAGGTCCTGAAATGAGATTCCTATACCAAAACAAAGCTTTGTAGAACTGAATTCGATCGTAGTGTAATTCATTCTAATCAATGATCAATGACAGTACTGTATGATGGAAGTATTGTGCTAACGGTCATGGTTACCACGCTGCGAGGCTTCACTTCGAATTGCAATGAATACTGTACTCAAGAAGTCTTACTGGAATGCTCATTTTCAGTACCTTTGGGACAAATTCCTCGTGGTACCTATTTTCTACAAAACTATGCAAGTTACGTGTTCGCTTAGCTTCCATTTTAAGCTTTGCTTAGGTGGGAAGATAAACAGGGCGCGTGTCCGCACATATTAAAATAGATACAGACCCCTTTCGCAGCCTACAGGGTTACGCTGCTTTGTTTATGAGAGTAGCCCTAAAAAATGCCTTCACTCTCTTCTCGAGCATTTGTGTCAATGTTTGTAAGTTGAGCAGTGGTGGCCTGACACCAGGGACGCCGGAGTATTAGTAGGGAGGGGGGCTGAATTGTAGAGAAAGGCATTTGCACTGACTTTGATAATGACGTCAGAAATTTCAGCTTCCGGGCTACATTGCACAAACATATGCTTCCAAACATTTTTGTATTTCCTAGCAGGTGATGAATTCATGAGGATAGAAGGAATTGGAGCTTTTCAGGGGATCAAGTGCAAGAAGAAAATGTGAAAAATTCTATCAGTTTCTATCAGTAGACAGCACAAGAAGGGCCCTTTTGCCCCCATTGGCCCTGCTCTTCAAGGGAAGGAGGAGCGCTGCCCCATTCATCAACGTGCTCCCGCATCTCTGTCTTACACACTCTACTCTGGAGTGGGGCAGGTACAAAGTGCACTCCTAAAGCTTTAAAATCCCCAGCAACCAGAAATATGCCAGGTATTTTCTGACTTGTTGCTTCCTCTTCCAAAGAGGGTCTGGTACCAGTTACAGAGTACTAGAACTATACAAGTAACTCCAAGAAAAAAGGTCTTTAGCTCCCATAGGGGACCAGCATGCTTCGCTGGAAAAACCAATGGCTATCCTAGCCCCCTTCTAGCACCTCCCTTGCTAGTAATATCTATAGTGCTCTAACATGTATGAAATGTAGAAAATATACTAGATTGTGTTCAAATGCATGTCACCTTATTTGATATTCAGTATATCCTAGCACCTAGGAGCATTGGTAAAAAAGAAAAGAGGAGAAAAGAAAAGAATCTGGGGCTGAGTCTCAGACAATGTTTTCGAGCTAAACCTTTTTTAGAATTTTTAGAATCAAAAGTAGGGCTATTTCAAATACGTGCTCTTCAAAACCGTGCATTGTATTTACTAGGAAATGCTTGAAAGTACAAAGGTTTTGTAGTATGCAGGGAATAACTGCGGAGAGTGAACAGAAAAAAACTAAAAGGTTAAATGTAAAAAGGCAACGAAAAATTGGCAATTGATAGTTGACAATAAATCCTTACATGATATAAAGCTTCAAAATTGCAGAAATAATACTTAAAAGCTCAAGCTTCAAGAAGATATATGAATATTTTTGCTAGTTCAGTTTCCTTCTACAAAAAAAGAAGTTGTGAATTTCACGCTGTATGTAGGTAGTGCTTCTAGATTAACTTTTCTTTGTAAATACTGCTACTCAAGTTCAGACTTAGATTGTACGGACTTCTCTCAAAATATGTACCGACTTTGACCGGTCGCTATACTTGTTGGGGGCGTGACACCCACCGTTGTCTAATTCGCGCCCCTATATAGTTTATTACTAAGCAATTTCTAGCCCACCGTCTTTTCATCTTGCTCATTCCTCCTTCTCTATGCTTTTAAAACAACGCTTGATTTCTGAACCTTCTTGAGAAAAGGCAGAAAGATCAGCGGCAACTTTAGATATTTCTGTAAAATGTATTGGTAGTATCGTTGTAAGTGCTCTCAATTTTTCACTCGATAGCCCAAAAAAGTTGCTTTATTGACTTCAGCACTGAAGAGCTTCTTCTATGGGAATCAGATTAGAGAGTAAAGTTCAGATCACCGAACTTGTATCACAAATTATTGTCAAGCATAGGAACCAATCATGAAGCCAGCTTTCAAAAGACAGGGGGGGGCACTCAGGCCGGATGGGTTAGGCAGCCACAACTAAATGTAAAGAGAGGTACTTATTGGACACAGGGAAAGGAAGGAGTTTTCAGAACACCTTCTACGTTCGCTAAAATACTGCCAAAGTCTTTTGTGGTGGCATAAAAGCAGCAAACGGGGTCTGGGGGCTTGCCCCTGGAAAATTTTCAAAATTGCATTCTATACAATGCACCTGAGCAAGAACTATCAGAAAGATTCAATCTATTTTTTTGGATATAGAGAAGGCAGTAACAAGGTAGCAAATAATCAAGGTTCAAAGTTTTGAGCGGGAAGGGCGGGCAAAGTCGTTGAGCTCGGGGGCACTACCCCTATGCCACCCCTGGCTTCGTGGCTAATAGGAGTATATTTGCTTGCTACGCGTTGGTACCTTCTTGTTTGATTTGGCACCCATCAAATTGGCACTTAGACATTTTCAAGGTCAAATAAGTATAATTAATGCGAATTGAATAGAGCAAGCCGTCTAATTCAACCACAAAGCGTGAGGTCTAAAATAGACCTTTAAATTACTTTAAAGGTAGAAAGTTTCACGAGCAGAAGCATTTCACGATTCACATATTGTTTCGTCGATATCCAGAGTTTATCCCGCGAAATCGTATTTTGCAAGATCATTCGAATAGTTACTACGTGGAAAATCTTTCTCAAAACCGGTCATTGTTAAAGTTAACATTCAAAAAGTTTGGCTTCCGTAGTTTTCTGGAAAGCCGCACTCCTTTTTATATGAAACCTGTAAGAAACTAAGTGGGGATTAATAGAGGGAAATTTTGGAATCGACCAATCAGCAGACTTTTTACAAAAAAACCTTAGCCAATCAGATGCCTCAATTTTGACCTTGCTTCTTCATTCTGCCACTGTAAAATGGAAGCATTGTGGAAAATGAAATTGTTTATAACTTCGGCTCCGCGACAAAAATCTCGTTTATCTACAAAGATGAAATTTTAGCCTTACCTTTGTGGCTGCGTTTCTCATGGATTCCTTGCAGCCCTAACCTGAAAAACAAACTTTTTCAAAGATATTCGTCATGGAGCATCACCGAAGCATAATCTACTATCATACGAGTCCTTTTACTGGGCTTTACTTTGAAATCTAAGCGTTAAACGAAGCTTTTGTCGCAGAGCAAGTTTTAATGATAATAGTAATATAATATAGTAATGATGCATTTATTTAAAGTTGACTATAAAGAAATAGTTAAAAACTAATACAGGACAACTGATCTTCCTGCTTACAATATTTATTTATATATTAAATAGCAGCACGTGGACCCCGTCCAATCTTTAATCCTTTTTTTAAACTATTCGTTATTTTTGGTAAATTTTAGTTTGTCAGGGAGTGAGTTACAGATCATGCTCATTCTAAATTTTAGTGAATTAAATCCGTACCTCTTTCTTTTCGTACTTGGAAGTTGGAGGAGATCTTTTATTCTAAGATTGCAATTTTATGGGCCTACGGTCAAAGGGATCTCACAGAAAGGATTAATTTTGTCAAGGTCAAGCATTACACTCGTCGACACATTTTTCATCTGAAATCTGCATATAATTTTTTAGATGAATTTTTCGCGCTAACATCAGATGCAATTATTTATAAGGGGTACAGATAACCCCTTATTTTACCGAAAACAAATAAATATGAAGCATCAAGCTGAAATTAGTATCACTAGCAAGTTAGCTGTTTGAGTTTAATATCTTTTGGTGAATAAATGCAACTTACAGAAGATGCACCTATGCTACTATGGTTCTAGGACCTTATTTGAGCCATTTCCAATTATTTTATTTACTTCTTCGGCAATTTCATTTTGAACCTCACCTATTTTCTTTATAAATCTTATTTTCGCCTGTCAAAATCTCTGTCAACCCCCAAAATATATCAAGTTACGTCCCTGACTGTCACAGTCATTATCATTGTATCCAGATTTAATACCCTTAACATCCACAAGTAAAACATATTTCATAGTACTTATAAAGTACTTTTGCATCAGAGTTTTCAATCATCATAAAGCCAAAGGTCACAGAGAACTACAATGACAGATCTTTGCTAGGAATAGAGTATGGATATCAATTTTCAATCAAAGCAACTTTATTTGAGTTCTGGGCAATGGAATTGCCTGGAGATGTGGGAACCCTGAAAGGTGATGTTTTTGAAACACTTTCGTCAAGTCTCAGTTTTGCGAGGGAGCCATCTCATTTTATGATGAACATTAAATCTTGTATAGAAGTAGTATGTCACCATAAAAGTATGTAAAATAAAGTAAGCATCAAGTGTCTGCCTATTCTCCCATATTTTTGCCAATCTAAGAATTTAGCAAGGCAGATGCCAGTGAAAAACCAAAAAACTCTATTAAGCACCCGTCACTAATATTAGGTTCCCTTTTCAAGTAAAAGTTGCAAATAAGCGCCTTTCTCTAATAAGCGCCCCTCTTATTCCAGTCTCCCCTCTAAGACTTCAAAAAATAACAAAATAAACTCCCGGGTCTTAACAGAGCTTGGACGGTACCTCAATGCTTAAAACTCTCTTGGCAAAGCACATCTGCGGTTAAAGTACTTGCAATGAGTTTGAAAGAGGTTTCCGACCAGGGTTGTAAGGTTGGTCACCATCAGGCCAAATTTCATAAGTTTGGTTTCCTTTGAAGTTGAATTGCCTAGAAAAGTTATATTTAGCCTACCACTTAAGCTTGGCTTTTTCGGCCCTCGTCAGTAAAAACATTGAGGGCAATGTTCCATGTACGCTGGGTAACTGAGGTTAGCAATGCAGTACACAATAGAGTTACTATATTGGCTTTGGTGAAGCCAATTTTCTCGAATTTGCTTCATTTCACGTTGAGATACTTGAAAAATCAGTGTTGGCTTGACCTTGAACTTTCACTTTTTGCCCTGTTCTTGCAAGTCAATACCTTTATGTCAATCGCAGGATGAAAATTTCATAGGAAAATGCACGACCTACTGCAAGAATTGTGAGGGAAGCAGTTGAATCAGCTAACAGGCTGTGCTTTCATGCATCGTACCAACCATAGCAAACAAGCAGTTATCGATTTGAAGCAATTATAGGTATATAAATTGAAGTTGAAGCTTCAAATTGATTATTTGGAAGATTGCACTATCACACTAAAGATACATGAGCTTGTGTATCCAAGAGAGTTTATGTATCCTAGAGACGGTACGTATGAATGGGAAGATGAGATGCAGGATATATTCTCACCTTTTGTAATTCATATTCATGCATGCTCGAAGTGACATTGGTGCTGTCAACTTTGTTTGGCCAACTTTTTTCCAGACGAACTCGCAACTTTCTACTTTGAAAAGTAAGGTCACTGGTGTTCTGCAGGGATCATTCCTTGGTCCTTTATGTTTCACTATCAATACGATCGTTTTTCCTACTGGAGGAAGACCAAATGTTCATATCTCTGTAAATGATGCAACTCTTTTTCTGTCATTAGACATTTAGATAGTTCTGGAGGTGATATGACTCATGATTTTGAAATATTTAAAAATTGAGCTTATCAGTGGAAAATGACTTTACTACTGATCCAAGCAAGCAAAGCAGCTGAGCAGTTGATTTTCTCTGTAAAAAGTCAGAGCAGGCCATCCTAAGATGTTTTTCCAGGGTTAGCGTCTTTTTTTGTAAGAATGTCTTATCAGCCCAGCACTGAAACTGTCATAGGTTGTTCAAGATTTATGTATCAAAATATCCTTAGAGCTTATGTAGCCAAAATTTGACATTTGTGTATTGCTGCCAAATATGGCCATTTGACAGCGTATGTTTTGCACTGAGTCCACATATGCATTTAGTCTTTCTCTGGTACATCAGGTTTTCGAGATGCAAAGGACCTTCGATTTCACGAAAATCAAATGAAGTTCCACAATCTGCATTAAACTGTTGCAGCTAACATCATGCATACTTAAATTATTTCTGTTACATAATATTTTTTTAGTGGATGAAGATAAACAAATGCAGTATCTCCCAACAGAATTGATTGCAGGATTTTGCTAGAGCTATTTTAAAATTTTTTGGTTGAAATGCTTTGCATGACTTGCATTTACATGGTTGTGAGCAAACAAGGCCCCTGATTTCCAAGATGACGTTACTCATTTCATCAAATTATAATTGCAATAGTAAAATTAATCTTTCATAGAAAAAAAGCTAAAAATACGCAAAATAATTGGTCTAGGCCAAATAAAATTTCATCGGCCAAACAAGTTCTGAAAAAGCCAAATTTATGAAATTTGGCTTAGAGAAAGTCAATATGCCAACACTGGTACTGATATGAATAGTAATACCCTTGTCACAAGATATTAAGTATAGGGAAAGATTTTTTCCTTCGCTATACCTGTGTGCTGAATCTTCTTAGCCCCTTACATGCCAGATTTCGTAAAATCCGTGTAAATAGGCCTCAATAAAATATTTAGCTACACACTTGTTGCTAAGGTTGCTAATAAAACAGCACAAATGTTTAGAAATAAATCTCTGAGATTTATCTTTCATTTCAAGCACAGTAGGGCTTATATGGCACTTCCAATCAAATTCCCTTGACTTTTTGCTAAACACAACAAATTTTCCTTAACTTTTAATGAAAATCTATATTTCTCCCCCTGATAATGGCCTGTTTTCCCTGACTCTCCCTGACCTAAATGAAAAGGCTCCTTTTCTCCCTGACTATATATATATATACCCTGCAAAGAGTGAATCGACGTAATGAATATGGTAACCATAGCCAGCTCTTGGTACGAAGACATCACATAGTAGAAACCTGTATAAAAGAACCTAGGTGTTTCCTGAGCAACTTGGTTAGGCTCTTAATTAGTGGATTGGTATTCTTAATTCCAGAATGCAAGGTTCTTAACAAGTTTCTTAGATACAGCATATGCCTTGCATGGATTGACACTGTTTTCAGCACAAGAATTCTTGACAATTATTGAGAACACTTTAAGTCAGAAATCTTGTGCAATAATCTTATTATATGTTGTGTAGCTTGAAAAGCAAAGACAGCCTATGAAAATTTCTACTCATGAACTTTTAAACAAACAGCATAAAATGCTGTATATAAGAACCATCCCCATTTCAGTTTCTTTGGGATTCTTATTTAGGGGTTCAAGCGTTGAAATTTCAGCCTCAAGGTTCTTATAAAAACAGGCTTTTTATGTAGATTTCTGTTGTACTTCATTTCAAATAAGCACAAGGGAGTAGCAGAAACAACTCTATCTTAATTCAAATTTACAATTCCAAAAAGACAGATTTCTTAAATAACAGACACTAATCAATCAAATGGCAAAAACTGCCAATTTTATCGTGCACCAATATCAACGTTCGAATGCAAAACGGTGAGTAAAGAGAACGTCAAAAGGCATAAAAATCGACATTTGGGAGTTTAATGCAAAAATAAATTGACATAAAAAGCTCCTTTCTTTCAAAATACTTCAATATCATTGTTCAAAATTGCAGAACAGTCACCAAAGATGCTTTTGTCAACATTGAGATATATTGAATGTTACGACTTCTTCTTTGAAGGTTGCATCTGTGTCCTATTGAAAGAATCAAAATTAAACAAATCAAGTTGCATAGAAAAATTTGAATGGTGCATCTAAAATGATAGGGTGAAGCATTCAAAGGTATGTTCATTTCACAGATGGGGAAAAATATCAGTGGGATATTTGCAGCATTACCGTTATATTCTCGGGCACATTTCGTTAAGGATAAAGAAATTGTCAATACAAACAAGTAAACAAAACATTCTAGCCCTTCCAACGATTTTCGTTCTCTTCAATAT
>WIPJ01001650.1:229063-245074 GCA_018155075.1 Cassiopea andromeda
TACTTTTGACATCTGATGATCGCAACCAGTGTGAAACTCAGAGTTATGTGATTTTAATTGGATTCAAGCAACACTTTTATTTTGGTTTTTAAGGTTTTATTCTGAAGTATATAGCTCTGCCTTTCGCATCGAGCACTCTGACTTTACAGTTCTTTTGGATTGTTATATATATATGTATGTATTTATAATAGCTAGATGGCTAGTGGATTATTTCTGCAAAATAATATGCCACTACAAAACTGCAAAAAGCACTCTTCAGATACACTTTAGCTTTATAACAGCAAACTCGTGTGTTGGAGTAGAGACAGTGTTCACATGGTGTTTGATATTTTTCTTGTCGCTTGTATGATAATCTTGACTATGCCAAAATGCCTGGCTAATATCATTACGTCAGAATTTATTGTTTTAAAGAATTAGGATGGCAAGACTGCTATTAGTTTGACCATATATTTTGCTAACAGAATCTAAAAACTGGGTGCATCAAAAGCATAAAGTACAAAACAATTAGAGAACAGCGAAGGTACAGAAACAACCCACGGAAGAAAGCAATTGCCCACAGCCAACCGTAATAGCTTTCATTTTACCCTGCATAGTTGCATGAACTTTAATGTTAACACCATAAAATTATTGAGCATTGTGAACTTTAAGCACTTTCAAATCCACAGTTTACAACTTAACAGACAGCAATTATAAAATATTTATCTATACAGAGAAATTGACACAATACACAGGGATATATAAGGGAAGAAAACAAGAAATGTGCAAATGATTTTATCTGGACTTAACAAAATTAGACTACTCCAGCACAGCAACGCCTTTTCAATTGATCTAGCAATGACTGAAGTTCTGAAACAACACGAACGATGGGAAGGCATCAACGCAAAAAAGCGATATTAACTAGCATATATCAAAATTCTAACACTTTCGGAATCGATTGATTTGGAAAACGAGGGCAATCTGATCACAACAAAACTCCAATGGCAAAGGATATTCGAAGATTGCTAAAATCACACAGGATAAAATAAAAGGTTGAAATTACACAACTAAGAGCTCCTATTGGATTTTGCAATATAGAACGACGTATTCGTAATTAAATTGGGATACAACCTGGTAAATATGATATGCAGACATTATTTCAACGGCCATGTCATATATTGCAAGATGGTGCATTTAGGCCTAGCCTGGAGAGGAGAAGTTACTTATGTTATAGTGCCTATAGGGGATGCCAAAAATTGGTCCAACAGCTTAGCAGGGTAGGCGTCAAGTTGCTTCTCATATCTCCGGAGTTTTGCAATCTATCTCTCCGTGGACAGTGAGCAACGAAGCAACATTAAACCCAAGTTTGTAACTCAAACAAAAACAATCTCCGCAGTAGACGAAAGTCACAGCAAATAAGCGATGCAGTTTATCCACTGGGATAAAGCAAAATAACACATTGAGCAAGAGAGGCATTTAGTAACAATTATAAAACGCAGTTTTCTACAATGTTTGAAAGTAGATACTCCTATTGCTTTTTATAAATAGTAGCGATCAAATTTGCCACAACACATGAGCCTAAATGTAATATGAAAGCTTTGACTTAACTCGAGATAATGCACATTTCGATGAAGTCACCGTAGGATAAATGCAACACAGTCGATGTACCAATTTCCAGATTTAGCATAAAATATACCGTTTACCTCCAAGCTTGTACATCTTCCGAATATGGATTCTAAACAAAAGATCCAAGAGAACAACAAAAGAAATTTGCAGACAAAGATAAGGAGATTAGGTAGGGTTTCTGTTTGGCAATTAATGGAAAAGGCCAAGACAACAGTTACGGGAGTTGCCTCTGAAATGAAAATAAGACAATAGACATGGGAAAGCCGGGAAACTGCACGGTCCCATACAAGAATACTGCGAGAGTGTGTGCAAAAAGTATGTACACAAGCAACAGCCAATCTTAGGGTAAAACAAAGATACTATGGAGTCTACAAATAACACTTGACAACGCACAAACATTCTCTCGTATTCTTTAAAAGGGATGCCAACTCAAACAAGGACTACTTTCGACAAATTACGAGACAATCTAAAAGTCCACGAATACATGTAACATAGTCCAAACAACACATGTTGGTTGAGTGTGGCGTGTGGCAGCAATGCATGCAACATGAGATGTAACTGAACTAAGCATGAATAGCTAACACTTTCTTTCTTAGCTCTGACCACAAACTCAACTGATTAGAAAACAAACAGAGCACAGGGAGGAAATTTTCTTGATTTTGAAACAAAGTGGTTCATACCCTGTCAAATAATGCTATGGATTCAGCTACGTATACCACGAAAAATACATGTTAAGTTGACATTTCATTGTACGATTGTTACCACTTCTAGTAAACTATTCCATCGAATGGTAGAAATCACAGCAAAAGCAAGTAATGGGAATCCTCACATACGTAAAGAAGTACAAACCCCCCTTACGATGACAATAGAAGAGAGATTATTACATTGAGATAAACCAGCATACGCGTGTCCTTCTTCAAAAATATAAAGACGGGTGATAGCACAAGAAACGGAAGTGCACCAACGATCGTTTCATAGCCATGTAGACTGGGGCCCAATTCAATTTCTAACTCATTCAAGGCTTTGTTCTGGAATCACAAACAATGGAAAGGTGAACTGAGCTTGAAAAGAGAATATCAACGGCTGTTGAGCTACTTTGAATGGCTAGTAAGAGGATATCACCAAAAACTAAACGAAAAGCAATTGGGTAGCTTCAGCTTCATTGTCCAATGAACAGCTTCTATTCTCCTAACGAGAAACTTCATTGGTTCATCAATGAACCAAGCAAACATAGGAATCTCATGCGCTGTATTACAGAAGAATGTACGAAGACTCTTGGCAAGGTACTGGACCGTTGACACGATGGGTTTTCCCTGAGATAGAATGCTACGTAACAAGCATTCATCAAGTGATCACAAACAGCCGAACAAGAGTTCAGGGTGAATGCAAAAGGGAACAATGGAATTGTGTGGTAAGTGGACTGTGACAATGGTATAGACACATGCTGGTGTGCAATGGATTCCAGTCAAATTAAAACAGCAGCATATCGCCATTAAATTGATATATGGAGTATAAAGTTGCTTGACAGTTGATACTGAAATTTAAGAAACAGAATTGCAGGCTAGCCAGCCATTTACTGAACATATACAGTGGACAGACTTACTCGTACTGATCTAAAAGGAGTGTCTAAGGACAATGAACCTAAATGTTTATCAGAGAAGAGAAGATTCGACTGGGATTAATCACGTAAAGATTGAAAGGCGTCATTTTGATGATTTTTGTGAAAAGGGCAATATAAAGCTAAAGGAACATAGCAATAAGCAAATCAAGAGGGCATATCATGGCGGCCTAATCAGTATGGCAGTTCAATGGTTCAAGAGGAAATTGTAGAGAAAAGTCTTGGGTTGAATTGAACAAGCAGAGAATTAGACATTGGATGTGAAATGCCATAGAATTAGCTTTCGTATCCAACGTCTATTATTCTGCTTGTTCAATTCAGCCCAAGAAAGTAAAGGTGAATGAAGGTAAGCGACAGTGTAATTCAAAGGTAAAGGTTATATCACAGTCTAACATCCTCAAATTTGCTGAAGCAATCAGCAGTATTGACATGATTCGGTTGGATTTTGGATATAATCGTGTATTTATTTTCCACGAATGATTGGAATTAATTTTATGATTATCGAATATCTTTAGCTTGTTGTTCAGTCCTATTATTATGTGCATTAGTCACACGGACGATGAAATGTATTCAAATGACGATGAAATATGCTTACACACATGTAACATCGAATACCTAGAAAGGTTTACTGCTTAGGACTATTTACTTTTTAGGACTACCAATTATTTAGACGTACTGATTGCTAAGGACTACTTATTGCTTAGGACAATCCACCAATTCTGACAAAAGATTGCTTGGGACTAAGGATTGTCAAGCATTTAAAAAGAAGCACTTTCTCGATTCATAGATTTTTGAAGACTTCTCAATCAGGAAGAACCCAAAGACTATATTTGATGCTAGTGCCTGGCAGCAACCACTAGGAAGTAGGGTAGAAGAGTTAAGAGCTGCAGTAAGAGGAGAGAGATCGGCTTCGGTTTCAAAGGTTCAAAATTTCGTCGCATGCTTCCAGATTGTATTGTCAAGAGTGGAGATTCTACCATGGGTGGCGGAAATGGTGAGAAGTCAATACATGGAAAAACATTTGTTGATTAGAATTTTCAGGTGAAACAAACAACCATCACATAAATGGCTACTGCTAGCTCAAATTCAAAGGCCCCCAATTTTTGACCTGCACCACAATGGCAGAATGGCTGGACTTGGCAATGTCACACTACAAGATGTAGTAAATAGTATTGAGGCTTATGGAACTAGAGCGGACAGCCAACAGTTCAAATAGCCATTGATAGCTGTCGTCACATCTGAAAACTTTCATACTTTATTGTGATTGAACTGGACTACATGACAGAAGGAATTTAAAACTACACAAAGTTTGTATTAACTGTCAGTTTCAGAGATTCATTATCAATAAAATTATCACACATGGCGATTGATTGCTTATGACTATCTGGTAATTTGAGCAAACGATTGGTTAGTAATGATGATACTTTATTAGCATAGGTTTTCTAGGACGAATGGTTGTTTATGACCAAAGATTATTTAAGAAAACAATTATTTAGGTCTTTAATTGTTTGTGGCTAAAGATTATTTAGGACTAACAATTTCTTAGGTCTAACGATAATCTAGGACTAACGATAATTTAGGAGCAACGATTGTTTAGAACGAACAATTATTTAGTTTATGAATAGTATTTTATGACACTGGAATAGTCTTATGGAATAGTCTTGGAATAGTCCTGTGGAATAGTGTCATGTTAATATCTGATTATGTCGAATGAAATATATCAAAATCATGTGGACTCTTTTTGTTGCCGTTCTCATTCTAGAACAATAATTTAGGACTAACGATTGCTTAGGACTAAATATTATTTAGTACTAGCGATTTTCTGGGACTAACAATAGTTTAGGAGCAACATTATTTGAAACAAACAATTATTTCAGAGTGATGATCGCGTAAGATTAAAGACTATTTTGGACTAACAGTTATATAGGAATTATTTAGGACTAACGATTGTATTGCACTAGTGATTGTTTAGGACTAACAACCAGTTAGGAATAAAGATTGCTTACGACTAGTGATTGCTTAGGGAAATTGACTGCTTGGGGCTGTGACATCAAAATGTGGCGTAACTAATAGCCCTTTAAAGCGAAAAATCTCTTATGGTTTTTATAACATGACCTGTGAAAGACAACTCACAGAGCGGTAAATTCAGGAGGATCATGATCTAGGTTCAAACTGAATTCCTTCAAACTTTATTTGATTTCTAATTCACCTCCAAAATACTATCATCATTTTGCATGTTTATGATAAGAATCAAACCAACTCTATGCCCTGTGAATCTAGTTTTCATCATATTTATTGCGGTCATTTTTAAGTCTTCACGAGTAGGCCATATGCATGTAACTTAGCACTAAACAGATCTTCATATCAGTGTGAGAGGAGAGTGGCAGCCTGCAGGTATATCAACTTCTGGAAGATAGAGTTATAGTCTAGTAAACATCTTTTTGTAATCCACTAAAGCTAATTGCAATCTAAAGAGTTGCCCAAAGTGTGAGATAGAAAAATGAGAGAAATAATGGAGACTTTATATCACTAGAAAACAAGAAATGTAAAATGGGCTTAAATCATTTCTGTACAAGGATAACTTTATGGGCAGCACTCAATCAAACAGCTGAAGTAGGCCATTTAAAAATCACATGTGTACATGGTAAAAGGGTGCAACATAATGTTTTTAACTATAAAAGGTACTGCATGTGGCTCAAAGTTGTATCTCAAGGAGTACTCAAGTTCAAGCAATGATTAACTGAGGTAGAAGCACGACACTGGATTGCAATTCAAATATGAAGTAGGCACACAAGTGAGTAAATAAATAGTGGCAGAGAGAGAAATCTTCCTAGTCAAAGCGATAGGGAAAACTAAACTTTCGAGAAAAACCTAGTAATTCGCACTTGCTTCAACAACTAATGAGCGACATCAACCACCATCAACTGCCATCGACGATGGCAAACGGCAAAACAGAAGGATGAAGGCAAGGGAGTGGAGTTTGCGGATGAAGTCGCAAATAGGAAAACAAATTTTGAATACAATGGCCTCGTAAACAAAGGTAAGTGTACCGTTTGAATCCTGGTGGTTTTGTTGTAGTTTCACTTGGAGGGCAGGTATAGATGTGCATAGCTGTGGATATCACTTTAGTATGAAGGTCTCTTACAGTTGGTTCTACTCCGTGAATCCTCTCCATTTCTTTCCAACTATCGCAAAGTAAAAGGTAAAACTTTCGCCGAAGATTGCAGCTGCTTGAAAGTATGTGGTATCTGCGTGAAAAAGTAAATGGAAATTAGTCCTGTAAACAATAGCTCGGAAAGATAATGGGCTGCATTTGGGATGATAGAAAGGGACTTTCCCAATACAGGTAGCTACGATGAAAGCAGACAGGAACCTGTCTGGTGGAATTTGGAATTGTACAATAAGAGTAAACTTTTTGTGTCGTTTCCAAACCTGAAATATTACACTAAAGCACGTAATACGCAAAGCAACTAACATCACTAAATATCTTGAAGAATCTTCGTTAGGAATTTTGAAGCAACTGAACCGACATGAAAAAAAAACTATATAAGAACCATGAACTATGAGATTAGTCCTAAAATAAACCACACCATGTCATAGCAGGCAGTGACTTAATACTCCAATTGTTGCAGATACCTCAAATCTATCGCCAAAAAGCTGCTTTTAAGTATAATGGTGATAGTTTTCATAACTTACGGCGTGCCAATGGTCGCAACAGAGGCTGTGTGATGTACGACAGTAGTTGTGGCTTGAGCATGAAACCAATCACAAACAAACAGAGAGCAAATTTCCTAGAAAATGAGCACCGTATCTGTCTTACTACATACAGTAAGTTATATTAACATCCAAAATGCTAATCATAAATGATCCTTTTTCACTTACAGGAGGATTCAAGTCTAAAATTGCTAAGGGAAACATTGCAGTTTTGCGGCAAGTAACCAAAATGGCGTGCTACATTTTGCGTCTCTTGTAAAACCAAATATCATAGTGAAAGTGAATAAATTCTATGACACCCACTGAGGTAGGATGCAGGCGAAGCAAAATAGGTTCCTAAAGGAAAAATTACAAAGATACTTACACGCTTCTTTTGAAAGAAATTCTAGCAAATTTTATGCAGGGAACTTCCACTCAGATAAAAAACAATGGAGATTTCATGACGGTATGAAGTAGCTAACATTCAAACTTGAAGAGCACTGTCAGTCGATAAACTTTATCGCTCTGAAAGAAAGGGGGTATGAGAGTAAGCTTTACTTTTGACTAGACATGATAACAGTCCTAGAGATTTATCTCTTTTGATGTACGATTTGGTTTTACTTTAACAACACTCATGCTTAAAGATAAATAATATAAGAGTAAATTACCTAATATCACTTAGAGTTTGTCAAAGACAGCTGGACTATGCCATTACTGAAAGATAACTGACGTTGAAGGAATGTCCCTTCCAAGTCAAACCGTTGTAATATATCAATGGCTCTTTCCAAATTGCATAGAAATAGGAATAATTGATAGCTCAAGTAAAATCATGAGAAACAACAACTCAACTGATACGAAAAAAGGTCTCGCTAAAAAGCACTCCAAAATAAAAGGAAGGACGCCAAATTCACATGTTTTGAAAGCTGGTGGGCTCGGAAGGCCGTCTCCAATTTAGGCGACTTGTCGCACATCTTAAGCCATTTGAGAAAAGTACGCTGTTGATAAACGTTCACCTAAGTTTTGGGCTAAAGGGACATCTACGATGAATTAACATAAGATAACTTAGTGCCAGTGCATTAAAACTGAAAATGCCACAACAATACAGATCTCCATAATATGAAGCTCCTCACATCTGGCTAATGTAATGTATCAGACATTTTTGAGTGCAAGAGAACTACTCGCCATAGCAGAGAAAACTTATCGCAAAAATAGAAATATAGGTATAGATGAATGAATGAATGAAAGAATACTTGATACTTACCAACCTTTTCATTTTCCATCGAACATTCTAGAAATCTAACCGGAAAGCATTATGTAAGTACAGGTACAATGAATCTTCATAGTTCAGAGGAGAATATATACATTAATCCAGCAATATTAGATCAAGCTTGCTACGGTATATTACCCAAAAGTGCGCAAAAATGAAATATAACATTCTCATTTAAGGTTAGGCACACATTTAGAGAAATGAATATAACCTGGAGCTCAAATTGGTCGCGAAAACAATGTCATAACGTGATTTCCACAAAAAGTCTTATAGCTTGAGCTCTGATTGGTCTGTAAAACGAATGGTACTACAAATTCCCCTATCAATAAACCATGAGGCATTTAGATTGTGACGAATTCAGAAGTTGTGTTGAGTTTTGAGTGGTATCGTAAAAAATGGCAAACGGCCCTAAAGATGACACAAAAACAAAGAAACCTCAATATGGTAAGCAAAAACTACAATACTAACCAAAACTGTATGTAGCTTAAAACGTTTTAGAACTAGCAAACATGCAAGAGCAAAACTTCCACTTGAAAGTGCAATATCCACGACGCAATGTGAAGCGGCAAACCTAATCAACGATACGATATTTTAAGGCCCTTCAAATCTCCTTACGAGTAACTGAATTTTAAGTATTTGAGTTGTTCACCTAAAGTTGCAGCACCAAATTAAGGCTGAAAATTCCACCAAAGGAGTAAAATTGGGCAACTGCAATCTAAGCGAAGTTTTCATTGTTCCGCGTTGACTACGTCGGGCTTTTGTGAAACATGGCCTCCGTTGTTTGGCATTTTGCATGACAGGATCCATCTCTAGCATCATAAATCTTCTTAGCAGCTATAATGTGTATCGCAAATTGCGAATTGGAAACATATAACTCAAACCCTTGCCCTCTGTTTCTTTCTGTGCCTAAAGAGATAACATTACAAAAATGCAAGCACTACTACAGTGAAATAAACTGTCTTCGCATTTCAAAGTGGTCTGCTACAGTGCCCCACAATTCATCTCCCGTTCTCTCACCACTCGTCCATTGGGCACCAACGTAAGATTTCACTTATCATGTACACAATATAAGAATTCTGGCTATTAGGTCTTAAAACGAAGTTGCGATTATATAGAACAAAGTTGCAGCGCAAGATGAAAGGCGCAAACTATCAAAAGTGCGGGAAGTCCACAGAACCTCACGCGGAACATTTACAATAAATGACAAAAATTAGAGGCAATACAGTTCTTGCTTGAGTATAACAATTTATTATAAAACAGTAGCTTGCACTTTATTATGCTATGGTATAATTAATTATATTATGCTATATAGTATGATATCATAGCATACGTAATATATTACAATATACTACATAATACATTGTACTATATTACACTATAGTATATTATATTATAATTAATTATAGTAAATTATAATATTTTATTTTATATTATATATATTATATTTAACTAAATATTACATTATATTATAATATATTATCTTATACGTTTCATATTATATTATATCATTTATTTATTTAGTCATTTATTTATTTATTCATTCATTTATCTATATATATATACAACTTATACTATATTATTTTACAGTATATCATATTATAGTATGATATGGTAGTACATAATTTGTACATAGTATCGTTACATAAACTAATTTAGATGCAATAAAAACATAAAAATAGAAGACTCAACGAATTTGCAAAAACAGCAAGAAATCATATGCATGCAACAAAGAGCTGTTAACAAAAGGTTCAATTTCTGCAGATTTTACAATTACATTTCTCTCCACTCCAACATTTTATACGTTTCTTCAAGAGCAGGCAGAGGCTGTATCTTTAACATTATTATGTAAGCAGTTCAACACAATGTTGCAATGAAAGGGTAGACTATCATTTCGATATCTAATAGTCACAGTAGTGGGTAAAACTAACTTGTACTTTTCTTTACTCCGATATAACAAGTGCTATACGAAAGAAACAATCTACTTTAGCTGCTAGAGTTGAATATGTGGTCATGTATAATAACTGAAGTTAAATTACTTACCATTGTCGAAATACAATTTTCTATACATCAGCACACAGCGGCCGCGAATTTAGGGAGTAGCACAGTGTCTGTGAAGGTCTTGAAGCACAATACTTTTGCCTGTACAGAAAAATAAAGACACTTCTTACAACAAACTTGTAATTACGAACATAAAACAGTAGAAATAGCTATTTTTAAATGATTGAAAAAGAACTGCATACACAAAATGAAAAGAAGTGGAAAGTTGTCAATGATGTCAATGAAGGTCATCTTGTATCGACCTTGTAATGCAGTTAAGTCCATTGAAAGTAGCGTTATGGTACTTCATTTTGTACGCATTTTATTTCAACAAAAAAGGTTAACATAAACTGTCAATGAAAGCTAACTTTCCACAATGGTTGCGGATAGCAATGGTCAAACTTGACTTTCTGCCACCCAGGCCAAAAAACAACTAGTTGATAGTTGCGAAAGGGCTTGCATGCTGCTCTGAAAGTACATTGGAGTGCCATGTACCCGGTACACCCAGTTGGTAAACAAAACTAAAGGCCACTACAATCTAGCTGCATTATGACCTGGGTGGCAGACAGATACGTATAAACACCTGCGTTTACTAAGGAAAAATATCATTCTTGTAATGCGCAATGGTACTGAAATAAAATTCTGAAGTGCATTGAAGTGACTAGCATAGCATTACCTATTTGTTTCACCATACGGATGGAAATTAGTTAAGGATGCACATCACATACGTATAAACACCTGCGAATCAAATACATCACAGAACATAAGCATTTTATGAAACTATAATGCATACTATTTGCAAGGACAAAGAAGAAGACGACGAACGACAAGACCGTCAAGAAGACCAAGGCAAAGAATACGACGCAGAGCTAACAGCTTGCTATCCATGTTGATAATACCCATATGGAGACTTCTCTCAAAAAGGAAGAGAACAAGGACAAGGAGAAGATAAGCAACAATAAGCTTCTCCTTTGCAACAATACCAAGCATTAGGATCACAAAACAGCCATATGTGAAAGCTATGCCTATTGTGAAACTTTCCAAAGGAAATGCAATATTTTTGAATCTCATATACTATTTTTACATAGAGTAGATAAAGAAGTACGAAATATGTGTGTTATCCTTTGGACACTCTCAGCTCCTATATTTACTAACAAATCTAAGGGAAACCTCAGCCTCACAAGGAAGGGTATACAACTGGTTCTTCATGCTTTCCATATTGTGCAATATACAAAGAAAAGGGGCGAAAATTGCTGCTAAATCCCCAAGAGGGTTGATGTATATTATCTCTTACTCTGATGCTTCCTTCCACATCTATTTATATGTTGTCTTCCATATGATTTTTGATCCAACCTTTAGTATTTAATGCCTTCCCTTTCCTATATGTTATATACTGATGATTGCTCATGTCATTTCAAAACTGTTACTCATACCTTAATAGTCTTAATTATGACAAGCTTCATGTCACACAAGAGTAGCCTTATATGTAATAGTCTTGTCTTGGAATAATACCAAGTTATGTTGAACGAAATATATCAAAATCATGTGGACTCTACTTATCGTTGTCCTGATCCTTTGAGTTATTCAGAAGCTGTATTTCCATCTTCAATTATTTATCTTCAGCAGTTAATGTAATACAAGAAAAATTTGAAACAAGAGTCAGGGTTTATACGGTCAGGAAAAGTCAGGGGGAAAAGGGTCGTTTTTGCTTTGGTCAGGGAAAGTCAGAGAAAGTCAGGGGAAGTCAGGGAAGCTTGCAGTGGTCAGGGGCAAAATAGTATTTTCATTCTGCAGTTCAGGGAAATCTTTCATGTTCCACCATCAAAGAAGTATGTACAACACTTAAATAACTAGGAAAGAAAATGTGATAGTAAGTTATAGGTTAGAAAGTTCTATCGTTTTCATCAAACTTAGGATTTAAGAAGCAAGTAGAAGAATCAAACAAATAAAAAGAAATTTCAAAAATGAAAACTGCGTGACTGTATCAATGTGAACAAAAGGAAGAGTGTTAATCACATTCTACATAACCTTTTTTCGTTTCTCTTAAGAATTTCAAGTGAATTCTCCATATTTTTTGTATGAAGTTTCTAAAATATCTACATATTGCTAAATTGAAAAATAAATATCTTGCTATTTTGTACTTGTATCATTATTAATGCAATCAGGTCAGGGGAAAAATTTGCTTTTTCAGAAGAGGTCAGGGAAAAACATATAGGTTTTAGAGAAATAGGTCAGGGAAAATTTGTGCTTTTGAAGCAAATGTCAGGGGAATTTGTTCAGAAAGTCCGTATAAACCCTGAGACTGTGGGAGAGGGCAGCTAGATATCAGGAAATATCAGTGATCAAATTAATGACTATGTTATTGCTAAATGAAAGGAGATTTGCATGGGTGTTTCTGTGAAAATTGAGTCTGGTCTCTACAAAACATTTCAACTTCTGCCTGACTCATATCTCTCCATTGACAACAGGTGTCAAGTCATACTTTTTCTATTGAGTCTTCTGTGAAATGATTGCCATACCATAATGCATTGAATAAAAGCCCAGGACCTGCATTCAATATTTCAACATTTAGAGAGCTCCTATAGAAGGGGGCTTTATCAAATATTTTCATGTTTCTATCTTTTGCAAAGCATGAATGAAGATAAAATTTCACAAAATATATACCAGAGTGGACAAAATTATGAGAAAAACTGAAGTTTTTCTGCAATATGTCTAAAAGAGAAATGTGTATACTCTCTTTTTCTGCTGACTTGCATTGAGTTTATGTGGAATGCATAAATATAGAAAGATGGTGCGGAAGAGAACAGTGATAACCATTATTCATCAATGATCAAATTAGCTACCATAAAATGTCGGTCTAAGCAAGATCATCATGTTCTACATCTATGCAACAAAGTTTGATTGGCTGATTCAATAACCTATTTAGCCTTACAGGTATTCAAACACGGCTTGTTGAAACAATTTCATTTGCTTTCTTTGCAAAATGCATGGCATTTTGGGTAACTAAAAGTCCCAATAGAAAGAAATCATGTGCAAAATCATTTATGCTAATCATTTCATAGAAAACTTTCATAGGCGTAGGAGGGCTTCAAATTTTCGGGAGGGGTGTAAAAGTTCTGCCTGACTATGTAAGGCCATTTGGAGAGCAGTCAGAAAAGTTGCCAAAATTTCCTATTGTTCTTTCAGGAAAATTGTCTGAATGTAGCAGAGTTCTGCCCAACTAAGTGGAGCTGAAGCCCCCTACCACCCCTCTACAGAGAATTTATGTTCCACTAACTGAGTTCATGAGATGTAGCATGCTTCAAGCTGAAAATGGTGTGGTGTAAAAACTGGTACCTATTTTCAAAGGACTGGCATGCTAAAATGTCATTTCCAATTCTCCTAATCATTGTGAATGATTATTTCACACACAACTACTGTAAATCGAATGCATGAAATGTGTAGATGCAAATATTTGTGACTTTTTGACTCTTGATTAATGCATGTCAAAAAATCATTTTTGGCAAACTCTTAGGGAAATGGAGGTATTTTGCCTTTGATGGTCACAACTAATTCACTGCACTAAAACAGCATATGGTTTTGTATTACTTAACAGCAGCAAATGAGGTCAAGCAGGGTGCACCCACATCTACTAAATGAATTCCCTCACAAATAGCCAACATCTGAAAATAGCATAATGTCAATGTCTGAGAAATGTAGGCTTGTATGAACAAAACCAAGGTCATTTTAGACTCATCTCTACAAGGTACCAAGAAAAGCATATATTTTCATCAAATTGGCAAGATGCATCTTATTTTTTAAACCTGTGTAATCTATACTTTTGGCCAGTGGTGCCACACAGTGCTGCTAATGCTACTAGTCTAATATCATTTTATTTTCTGCCAGAAGCATTTCTACCAGTTTTAATCTTTAAATAGTGACAAGGAACGGCTAGTGCCAGAGCAAATAGTGGAATAACTTATGAAGCTTTGTCTTGAAATTCCATAGTAGTTAATGCAGGGGATAAAGCTTAATGAAATTGTTGCTGGGCTGTACAACCCCAATGTGCCAACAAAAAGGCCTTCCTTGAGTTTTATTAATAATACAATGTTGACTAGCACTATGGATGTGCTGCAAATTCCTGATAAGCTAAATGTTGGAGGGGGGATGTAGCACCCTCACCCCCTCAACCTGCTATGGCTACACTCCTGAGCGAATGACTGACAATTTTTCTTTTGAGAAAGCTGTTATACCATCTCTCAGATCATAGTGATGTATCCCCATAACCTATTATTTTTATGGACAACTTTGACATCATGTAATTCCCTACTCAACAACAGGTGGATTACTCAATGGTACTAGATTCACATTCCTAGCTCCTCTCCACCTTATGAAAAACCACCAGCAGCTGGATTTTTGGTTAATGGTGTTGATTGGGAAAGGTTACTTTTTTAAATCAATCCACTCTTTTGCTATACAGAGAGTTTCAGTGACTGCATTTAATTTCTCTACAAAAGCTCAACTTCATTGACTTGGCAAATAGTTTAGCTATGCTGTTTAAAACTAGAAAGGATCACTGGAAATGACTATTTTTGAGGAATATCTAAAGTATTTTCCTGTTATCAGGCCAAAGTTGTCTGACACATGAGCAAGTTAATTTTTAACACTAATGCAAGTACAATCTGTTCTAGGGAGCCATTATAGGCATATGTAAGTGGAACGGCACCCCTCCCTGGCCTTGGAGGCTATTGGCAAATTTCTAAAATATCAGCTTTGGTCAGCAAATCTAGGGTTGTCTGTGGTGTCAAAGAAGCATCAATATTCATACCTATACTTCTGACAACACCTCAAATTCAATAGCAACTGAGGGTGCTCCGAAGTAGCGGCTTCAGGAGGTGACATCCTATAATGCTTATGTCCAGTTGGTAAAAGCTCTTTTCTGTTAGTAAATTAGAAAAAGCTGCAACTCTTCTGAGTATAAATTGACAATTCCTATCTTTATCACCAGGCATGAGATGAAGGAAAAAGGGTTTGACAATCTAGATCAATATTTTTCAAAAACTGAGAAAGACAAGCACCTTTAGGCATTTAGCACTTTCTGCTTCTCAGAGACTGCTGTTTATTGACTTTATCTTTCTATGTGGTACTTGCTTTTCTTTACCTTGTTTGTATGTTTTCACCTGTAGCTTTATAACGAGCTATGTGACCCAGTTGGGTGGACTGTCTACACAAGTTTTTTGGACTAATGACCAGTGGTTTTAAACCTACTTGAAAGCTGTTAAATAGGTAGAAATAGGCATGTCTATGAAAAATCTTTCTGGGACTTTTGCTTGAAGCCCCTTAGCATATCATGAAATTTTAGTGGATACTAGACTCATTGACGAGAGTAAGCAGTTATATCCTGTCTTTACATGTCCTTTGGAGCACTGCTTAATCAGTGACCACAACATTTGTCTGCAAATTTGGCCTTACATCCCCCCTGGCTAACCTGGTTAGTGATGTCCCTGAATGTGCTATATATCTTTTGAAGCAATTCTGTGCAATAGTACCTCAATTGGCTCCTAAAACTGTTCTCAATGCTAGAGCAACAATTCTAGTAAAATGAAAGCTGCAGTTCAGAATCAAAGCCAACACCAGTACTTTCAACATCTTCATGCAAGAAGACAGGATATCTTGTCTTGATGGTCAGAAAGTCAAGATAAGGTATACTCAAACACTGGCATACCTAAATTTAACTTATGAACACCAACCTATTCTTAATGTGAGCTGCCACTGCTTCTGATCATTGACATTAGTATGTTTTGTCTGTTTAGGT
>WIPJ01001650.1:245280-262775 GCA_018155075.1 Cassiopea andromeda
TATATATATGTATGTATGTATATGTATGTAAATATATAAGAAAATAAAACAGTCTCTTACATTCCAAGGTATTGGCACTCAGTCTTTGTACAAGACAGACTATCACAAATCCTCTTTTCCATGACCTTTTTGTCAGGGATACTTGATTCTATTGGCAATACAGTTAAATGTATGGAGTACCTAAAAGAGTTTGCACTATTAACATATTTTATGCACCATAAATCATGGAATTATGCTACAATCCATTCTGGGCAAAAAAAGCTTTAATTAGCTTTGGTAGTAGATAAGACACTATTTGAAAATCAAATCCATTTCTTTCAATGGTGAGAAATACACTGCCCTCATGAAAGTATCCAGACTTTTCGAATTTGGTTGCAAATTCATTGACAGTGAAAACTGTTTACACATTTCAAACACAGTTTGCATTAAAAACTGCGCATGAATTTTTCCTAAACTTTCCTTGAAGCTTTTTCGGTCTTTCAATGCATTAATTCTTGAAAAAATTCTACCTTATCAATGTGCAAATAAATGCTATGAAAGTTTCTTTTCAAGACAGTAGCAATCAATTCATAAGATCTGGCGTACAAACAGGATTCAGAAACAGTGCCTTCTTGCAACAACAGAAAAAGCAATCACAAAACTTCCAACACTATTAGATGCTAAAGTCTGGTGCTTTCAATATCTGCAAAGAACTTTTTAAAATAAGAAGCAGAAAAAGTTCTAAATGTTAGAAATACCAAGAACTCTCACGACATCAAGCACTAAAAGATACATCAGTTGACATTGATTTACTTGTGCAAGGTGTCTTATTTTAGCAAAGAATAACAATGAATATCGGGCACTAAAATGTTGCAAAAATTCTGTGGCTTTCAACTGTGATTGTTTGTGCTAAAATAAAAAAACGTCTGCAGTACAAGCCTTCTACAACTGAACTAATGTCATCCGACACAACTTTTGGCAACTGACATCACAAGAGTTCTTAGTATTTCCACTTTTTACAAACTTGGCACTTCTTATTTTTTTAAAGTTCTTTGCAGATATTGACAACACCAGCTTTGGGCATTTGAAGTGTTGCAATAGCATTTCCCATTGTTGCAAGAGAGCCCTATTTCTTAACCCTGTTTGCATGTCAGGTCTTTTGCATTGATTACTACCATCTTGACAAAATACCTTCATAGCGTTAGTTTACAAAATGATGAGGTAGAATATTTTCAAGAGTTAATATATTGAAAGACAGAAGAAGCTCCAAGGAAAGTTTAGGAAAAATTTGTGTCCAGGTTTTCACTCAAACTGTCTTTAAAATTTGTAAACATTTTTCTCTCTCAACACATTTGCAACCAAATTCAAAAATGTCCGGATACTTTTGTGAAGGCAGTGTATTAACTTCAATTGATGACAACTATTTTTTACAGCGTTGGACAAGAGATTGCCTACTTTGGTGGGAACCAATGCATGCCTCAAAGTAGAAGCTGAACTGATAAAGAAAATGAGAAAGATGAACATACCTTTTATAGGTTCATTTTGAATTTATAAGATAAGATTTCACTCAATTTTGTATCCTTTGTACTTTTCTGTTTGGGTGATAAACTAGAAATAAAAGCATTAAAATGACAAGCTAATAGATAAATGCATCTAATTCTATCATCTATTCCTGCCATAAAACAAATAATTTTCAATACAGGCCAAGGAAGCTTAGAGAGAAAAAGTATGTTACTATGAATCCTTTAAACAAACAAAAAGAAGTGCATAAATATCTATATTGCTGATCCAGATTGGAATTTTTGCCTTGTCAAGGGGATTTTTCACCTGTGCACACCAGCTGTCAACTGTGAGTGGTTGCAGCTGCAAACTCTTTCTCAAATGAATATTCCAGCTATTCAAATCTCTTCTTGCAAGACATTTTATACTTCAACTTTCAGCTGCAAAAGGTTCTTATCCAAGCTACTTGCAGCCACACAATTTCTAGGCCACAAAACAAATCTCCCATGCATTTTTCAAAGTTTTCAGCTTGGGTTATGATAACAAAATTATGGAAAATTGCCTACAAACCTAGAAAGGACCAAGAAGATTATAGGACTTAATATCAACTACTCTTGGGTCCTGATTAAACACAACACCTGGCTTAGTAAGCTTTTGAAAAATTCCACCCAGGTCATCCTAGTTCCAGACCCAGTTAAAACAACTCATGAAGCACATCTATATGGCCATTCCATGCCTGCCACAGCATGACATGCATCAAAATTGCTAGTTAAAAATTGCAATTTCAAGAGTTTTGTTATCATGTTGGTGGTAGCAAAACAGCTATTTTTAAAGCTTGGACCAAACAAATTAATAATTTTGAAATGGAAATGAAATTCATCCTACTGCCAATGCACTATGCTAACTTTTTGAAGCAGCTATGGTATGACTGAGTTTTTCCTAAAGAAATTGCATGATCACTAGAATGCAGAAGTTCAACCCTTTTGAAAACTTAAATAACTGTCTACTACCATCAATATATGAAGTGATTTATAATCAGGAAAGAAAGTTGTAAAACTCTTTGCTAGCTTTGGAAAGAAGTGTCTATCACAAGCATAGGCAGTTGTCACAGCATGATGTCATGGCATGGCCAGTGGGAACTTATACTGCCACTTCTCTAGCTCTTTGTTCCAAACTGTAATAAAAGCTGATAAAATTCAAGATAAATCAATACTAAAGTAAAATGAACACCACATAGTACAAGGGTGGCCAACATTTGAGAAATCAAGAGTCACATTTTATACTGTGTCACCACAGAGAGTTGCATCATACATATGAGTATCAATGGTTGGTATACATGCACATCACCCCCATCCCTGCCTCCCACATACAAATACTTGATTGAAATCAAATGAAGTAGCCATTAACAAGAAAGGCATACTTCAATATGAGTGTAAGAGTTGCATGAAGCCAGGTGAAAAGCCAAACATGAATTGGAAGCTACACATTGCATATAGATATAGAATCTACATGCAAGGATTGGGAGCTATAAGGAGTTTGTTGTCAAAGTATATGGCAGTGGAATATATCTCACCAACTGTGTACCATATATAATGAGCTTTGAAGACTTTGGTCATTTTGTGTTGGAGGTGGGGGCAGGGGGCCATAACCCCAGAATTTCCATGCCCCCCTCATTGGCCCCTCAACTTCTCTAGAAAGGTATAAAATTTTGAATTTGGAATATATATAGTTCACTGCAAATAAATACATAGTTCACTGCATTTACACATGGCAAATCGCTATGTTCAAAACAGCATTTTCCTGGGGTAAATTTTCTGGGGCTTCATCCCTGGACCCCTATCCTTCTTTCCCCGAAACATACTAAATCCAGAGACCATGGTCCCTAAGTCTTAGCCTACAAAAAATGCTTCTGTTTGAAGATCCCTATTGTGGCTGGCACTGCAGAAATAGCTGTGCATAAAGATGTTTGGATAACTTTTCTTATCTCCTATTTAAAAGAGAAAACTTTCATATTGCTTAGTCAACCAACTCATATTACATTAACAAGAATACAATAGAACAAGATAAATTCTTGCATTGTGCAAGTTGTGTATAACACTTTTTTGGGAGCATTAAAGAAATTGCTAGGATAAACATTGGCTCAGGTACAGGAGTGGGAACAGAATGACCAGGTCTGTGGCACAATAAAAGAAGTTTTAAATGTTTTTCAACTTGTCTCTTTGCATATTTTTCTTCTTATGCTATATTTCCTATCTAACCATAAAAAAGAATGATGCAAATGTTAGGGAACAGCATTAGGAGCAACTATTTTATACTAAATTTGTCAAGGTGTGACAAGTCACAGTGTGTCATGCATGCTACTTTCACCATAGAAAATATGAATGGAAGATTTTTTCTGACAAAAATCTCCTCACAGTATGCATATAAAAAGCCCTTTCAGCTGAAAAAGTTTCAAGAATTGCAATTGACTTAATCACATAAAATCCCTGCAAACAAAATGGTGTGAGAACACACTTGCAATATTCTGAAAGAATCAAACATTTGCATGCCTTCTGATTGCAAAGTAGAAAACCTATGAACCTTTTGTAAACTTTCAATATTCATAACTTGAAAGTTTGTTTACATAGCTACCTAAAAATGAGAGTTCCACAGTCACAAGTGTCATTTGAAATTCTCAAATTTTCAAGATTCCAACCCCTACTGTTCCAACTTGGAAGTGATGCCTCATTCTACTATAAGACATCACCAGGGGGTCACATTGGAAACAAAGGGCTCCACCAAATACAAAAGCAGTCAATAAGAATTGACTCTATCATAGTTCTATTTTCCATACAACCATACTGAGCAATAAGGCAGCTTTTGACAAGCAAGCAACTTTAGATCAGGCATGCACAGTGCTGCCACTTTAAAAAATAAAATTTCCTTCCAGCTTTGACATTATTTCCTTAAATTTCCTTCCCAAAATTTCAAAATTTCCTTCCAATTTCCTTCCACCACAAGGCCACCAAATTTACCCCAAAATTAGTAAAAATGGCCCTAACATGATGCATAAATAGCTCTCAGTGCTTCGCACATATCTTACCATTGCTTTACATGATAATTTATGTAAATCATGCTATGCCGCTGTTTAATTATTTTGATTTGAGCTTGATGCAGACACAAGAAGAAATTGAATGTGTTTGAATATTGATGAACAAAGCAAAAAAGCTGATTTTATTGCAATTTTCAACAAAACAATTAGCGAGATATTAAAAATATAAAAGCATACAATAAATAACAGAAGAAATCAGAGCAATAATAAATGTTTTTAATGTCAATGCAATACAGTTCATTCATTCTGGAAGCTAGGTTTTACAATTCGAGGGTCAGTTGTTTAAAAAACAACTTAAAACTATATTTTTCTCCTTTTTGTAGTGAATTTCCTTAATACTCCTGATATTTTACTCAAATTTCCGTCTAAATTCGATTTCCTTCTGATTTCCTTCTGAAGGTTGAAATGTCCTTAAAAAAGGAAATTTCCTTCCAAGTGGAAGCACTGGGCATGCACGCATGCAGACCTGTGTTCTTTGCACATTGATGTAGTCACAACTGAACTTAGATGATGATCCAAATGAGAACTGTTCTTACATTCATAAATGGAAGAAGCTAATTACCACCATCAGTCATTAATAACATGGCCACAACCACACCATATCCCTTAGCAACACTGACCACACCAATGGCTAAACAGTATTGCATATATTTCTATACTTCCAAAATAATTTCAATGGAGAGCTGGTGCTACTGAGTATCTCACTCGACAGGAACATGATTAGCAAGTGGTTCTGGGATGGGAAGGCCAAAACTGTGTGCTCGGAATCCAGTTTAAACTTTGATATTTTTGCTTGCTACAGATTCTAGGCAATAATTTTCTAGGAATAGCTGGCTAGCCATTCGAGCTGGTAAAACGTGATAAACCTTGGGGCAAATGCTAATAGAATTTAGCAAAACTCAACAAACTACGATTGGGAAGCTGGAAGAGTCTACGTCGCAACATCCTGAAACCACGTCCCGCATAATCCCGCTGTTATTTTATACTATCTCTCGTTAAACCACAGAGGAAACATCATGCAATCTTGGCTAATTTACAAATAATCTGAAATTAAGCCATAGTGGAAAATGGGCCTTTGAGCTCAATGTTTACGGTATCATGTGGTAGTTACAAGAAAAGATGCTATAATAATGTTTACCTTTACCATAGATCCTTTATGATGTACGCAAATGTATGCAGCAACACATAATTGGTTGATTAAATGTCTCACATCTCTCAATTTGGCTCATCTCGATATCTATTCCAGATTTTTTATCTAGTTGTTGTTGTTTACTGATGATATGCGCAGAGTCATATGCAATAAAGTGCGCACAAATTCAGCCTCCTTTGGACACCCAGGGGTGGTGGTTCTACGTGGGGCCAGGGGGGCACAGCCCCCAGCAATTCTCTTGGCCCCTTCGTTGGCCCCTCCACTTTTCTAGAAAAGTATAAACTTTTGAATTCTGAATATATTGTTTGCTACAAGTACTTCCAAATTAGGAAAGTGTACAAGGAATGAACATGATACTTCTAGATCAGTGGTTCCCAAACTTTTCAAAATATTTTACATGGTGGTCCCTTACTATATGCTTTTCTAGTCGTGCTGCTCTGAAGGATGGGTGTTTTGGAAATGAGTGTGACTGGAAGAAAGTCTTTTAATGCTACATTCCTAACTTTTTTAGGAACTTCAGCTAAGTATTTCCATTTGTTGTAGAGGTATCATTCTTACTTTCTAGAACCCCAATTCAGTAGATTTGTCCTTATGAGTGTTAGTAAATGTTAGAAAGTATACGCCTTTATTTCTGATCTTAATATGAAGAGGAAAGGATGGATCATTGGGCTTAGGCCCAGTAAAACTTTCGAAAGCACACGCCCTTCATTTTGGATAAGAACGCATTTTCCGATGCTATGAGCGTCAAGGAATATTGATAGTTCGTGGCAGCTTTTTGCAAGACAGCGCGTGAAAGAAAGCAACTTGGTCAACCATCATTGAATTGGCTTTGAATCCAAATTGATTTTTTTTCAAACTCTTTTTTTGAATACAGATAGGCATGCCATCAGCAATCTAAGGGTATCTCCCATTAGATGCAAATCCCGAATACTCAGTAGCAACATATATGCTTTCACAGAAAAATACCAACAGAGTTTGAAAGCAGAGCTTGCCAAGTTGTCGAATTTTGTAGTTTTTACGCAAATAAGTACCTAACAGTTAATAAATGTGGCTTTACAGCTTGAAAGCTTCAGCAGTCTCTCGCGGTCTCCCCAAAACACTTCACGGTCCCCCAGAGGAATGCGGACACCAGCTTGGGAACTACTGCTCTAGCCAACACAGATGACCAAAATTCCGAACTTACTCCCGACTTTTCCTTGCCGAACTTATTCCGAACTTATTCTCGACCGACGAAGATATAAAAATTGCTCCTTTGTGAAATGTGAATTGAACCCTTCTTAACATGCTTGCAAAATATTTATAAGATTTTTCGCAAAGAACGTAAACTTTTAACCTCCATAATCAGGGCCGTAATTTCCACAAAAACTTTGAGGGGGCTAATTTCTAGCGTAATTCATTGGGCCTTGGCTATCGCCTAAAACAGCTGGGGGTCTGGGGGTGCTGAAAGCCACCCAGCGAGTCCAGGGCAGAGCCCTGGCAGGGGTCCAGGGGGCGGAGCCCCCGGAAGCTCCAGAGATTTTGCCATCTCTGAGGCCTTAAAATGACTTAGGATCACGAAAGTTCTCTTTCTGCACGGTAATAGAAAAACACCAGAAATAATTACTGTATAGCCTTTGTCTGCAAGTGCACAGGTATGGCAAATCACAGAATCACTACTTCCCCCGTAATGCAAAAATGTAAATTGATCAAACCATTTGGGGTTGAACGGTCGCTTCGGCATTCCCTGTGTCTCTCATAGGAAACTTTATTGATCTTGGTTGGTGTGGTTTTTCCGGAAAATCACCAGTAGATGAAGAGCTCTTTCCAGAATCTGCAGATGCCTTTTTGAAAAATGATCTGCTTTCTTTCTCCGCTTATATTTTGTAGACGGAGAAGTCCAATTTGATTTTTCTTTGTATGATGATTCAATTTGAGACTCGGATTCGAAATTGAGATTCGAAATGAGTAATTTTAATAAAAATTTTAATAAAAAGTTTCTGTTGTGAATTGAAATGTACATTTTTTATAGCTTTAAAGCGTCTAAAAATACAATGCCGCTATTAAAACAATTTCTGCAATTTAGAAAAAGTCTGGCCTAAGTGTGACCAAATTAAAAAGAAAAAGTTTAGGATATGAAGTGAATATACTGTAGTGCTCCCCCCAGTAATCTGCAATGTCATTATTGATGTTGATGCATTCTCTGACCTTCTAAACGCAGAATAATTTACATAAACAATTTTGTATCAAAATTATTGGGGGGGCTTCAGCCCCCCTAGCCCCCCGGAAATTACGTCCATGCCATAACAGGCATCTCCAACGAATTCTCGCAACATTACTGGCAGGAATCCTCTGATGGTGATTCCTTTATTAGCCAATCAAGATGTGATGCCTATACTTGCTGTAGTGGTTATTCGGGGGGAGTCGTAACGTTTCCCCAGGTGCCATCAGTCAGAAATTTCTCGAGAAACTTAGCTCACCAAAAGCTAAGCGTGCATTTGTAAGCTTGTCTATAAGAAAAGAGCTTTTTTCCTAATCCTCAATTTTCCTATCAACTTTTTTCTTATAAAAACAACGTGTGGTCGGTGTAGTATACTTTACATGTAATGGTAAATTAGTAAAAGAGTATAACTATGTAGCGTGACTAGCTTGCTAGACCCTCGAACACAGGGAACCATACCATAATAAATATTACAACTGTTAGGGTGCTAGTTTTGTTTTTACTGCAAATCATGTAATGGTGCGTTATGTATCGTTTTTGTTCCTGTCAGTTCCGATTTGTAGTTATCATTCACATGCATACTGCTGTGTCACACTCAATCTCCATAGTGGTTGTCATCATCTCTTTGCTTAGAGGTAATTCTCTTGTCAGTGTAATATGGGTGTGTTGTCCATGTGCAGTGTTTTTCCTGTAATTAAAGTCAGTTGTGTTTCAATCGTCGTGTTTTATGCAGTCGTGTTTTATGAGTCGTCGTAAAATTGCAGTTGTGTTTCTGTCGCTGTGAAGTGATTTAATGTTGTTCAAGTCGTCGTTTCGGAATATTGAGAGATTGGAACAGTGATAGACTTATCGTGCTTGAAGTATTTGTTGAATTAACTCTTTATATTAGTATTTACAATTTATAGTGCTCTCTGTATTGATTATCATTCGAGTGTTAAAATCAAAACATCTGTAAAACTACGAATTGTTTTACACAATACCCCTCTCCACGAGTGTGGTTGTGTGTATATGCACGTACTATAATGCAATAAAATGAATGTCCAAGAACTTAGCAAAACAAATGTTTGCGAAGTCTGCAAGTGTTCATATAGCAATGTCTAAAAATCAAGTCGCTGAATTGGCTTTCGGACTCGTGTTGATCTCTTTAGAAATGTTGAAGCAGTGGCCGATCGTGCTGTTAGGCATTATAGACAATGCCCCCCACCGAAAAATAGATTAAAAGAAAAAACCATGCGATTAATTTATAACAGTGAGAAAAATGCAAATTTTTATATCCCAGCATGTTTCACCAGGCATTCAGGGGCGCGAGATTCGATTACTACTCATTTTATTGACTTGAGCCTCGTACGTAAGCATTTAAAACATGATGTCATTTTCCGGGCAAACTAAACTCAGGGAGTTAAGGTTGTTCTACCATTTAATACGGAAGAGAGCATAGAAGAAGTTTTATTGCAGTTATCTAAAAATCTCATGAAAATATTTTTCCCTGTTAAAAAGATGTGAATCAAAGCTGCTACATTCTGTCTGAGTGCCTGCTTAATTGAAATAATAGGTAAGTTGCTTACCACAAGAAACACCTATCACCTAAACATAGCACAGCGGAATGTACTTAAAATATTTCAAACCCAACTTTTCTTGGCTATTTAATCCTTTAAATGTATCCCATATGCCATTTAAGTTTACTTCTCCTTGCAGTCACATAATTCACAAAATGTAGTGATTTTTGAAGCTGATTTTAGAGAACTAATTACTTCTTTTATTACATCACTACATTAACTAAAATTGACTGGCTTGGATGATTTACAGTAATAAATAGAATTCCATACTTCAGGTCATTACTATTACGTATTTTCTATTCAAACAGAAGAGAAGTCATTCTTCGAGAAATACTGTGTGATTCAACGGTTAGTATGTTTAAGATTTATGTTACAAATCTTTCAGAAGTATATTTACATACATACATGAATCATCTAGTGCAGCAGTTGGGAATCTATGGTATATATCATGCTTTATTTAAAGAAAAATTTAGGAATATACATAAAATCCAGTGATGCTGTGTTAAAAGATTAAGTTCTGGTTGCAGATGGGAGTGAACTGCCTGCTTTTAGCGAAAAAAAATGGAGAAATGCTACTTCCTTTAACACTTCCATTTCTAGCTAAGTTTTGCCTATCATTTCATACCTAAATCTATCATTATCTTACACCCTTGGATCACTAATTGATAAACTTTAAATTTAGCAGTTTTTTCCAGGAGAACTGCACAATATTTTCTAGAACTGCACATTTTGTATGGAACTGCACGTCAAGAAAGATCTTGGGGAAGAGCATGGCCAACTCAGTGCCGTTCCCAGCACGAAAGAGTGGATGTGTAGAAGGAATAGAATTGAATGGGCCCAGTTCTAACTGTTATGACTAGGCGAGATGGAGCTGCGCGCGAAAAGTTGGAATGCAAACATTGCTTGAGGATGGAAAAGGGAAGCCTTGTTCCCAGGAAACAATTTTTCTTTAGTACAATCTAGGGCATCAGAAATGCCAGTGTTAAATAAGATGGAAATTATTGTCATCATTGATCTTAATGCTTGAAACTGAAAATTATCCCTATCCAACTTTCATCGAAGTTTATTTACATGGTGCATTAACCTATGATGTACTAGCCTCTGTAAAAGAGAGCAATGCAGAGAAAGAGAACAAGATGCAATGAATGCTCGAATCTAAGTAAGTTTCTGGAGGATTTTGCTCTCCATAATTCCTCTTTTGCTACGGGGCATCTAGCGTAGTGTGAAATTTAATTAAATGTTGGTGCTGCAGCCACCTTCAATGGACTATTTTCTAGCGAAAATAGCTAAAACTACGAACAGTCTCTGTACCATAACCAGTGTAGGAGTAGAGGAGAAAGAAAGCTGAAGATTGAACGGCCAAATCGATCAGGAGCTCTCATAAGAAGACTTGGCTAGTGTGGCAAAATATGAGAAGGGGCCTATGCTTATACAGATAGCAAATAGATATGCCGAAGCTAAACACCAATATATGAAAGGCTGCCAAAGCATTCCTTCCACAGTTTAGATAAGGGAGAATGGGAGTCTAGTGGCTTGCCCCCATGAAACAGTTTTAGAATTACACTGTCGGAAACGTCGGAAAATGTCTCTTCGAAAGATAGGAGATTTGCTAAAACTTCATTAGATTCCTATTAGAAAACTTCAAAACATTTCACAAGGATGAAGGATACAGTTTCATTTATAGAATACCAATGAAAATACTAATTATAAACATCCTGCATCTCTAACAAATGCTTCTTTACCACTCTCTTTTCTAATAGACTTGTCGTCTGGCTTTTTGCTACCATATCACATGGGCAGTATATATTAATTTTTTGTTTCTGGTGTCAACTGCTCTAATCTTCTTTCTAATTGTTTAACATATTCTACCAGCAATGTCATCTGTATATTACACACAAGAGAGGCTTCAACTAATGAGGAAAATTATTGATATATTAGCTTAGCGGTGTGGCAGAAAAAGGGCCTACTGGGGTAAATACCCCACTAGTGATAACGTTAAACAAGGCCCTGAAATTGCTGATAATCTTTGATGACAAATTCTTTACTTTTACTTCGAATGGTTATCCCAATATCATGTAGCCACTAGCTATACGGAGCAGTAATGGCATTGGATCTTCCTAGAACTTTCAGACAAAGCAGGAAGCCTATACACAAAGCCATTGCCCAGGGATTCTGAAACAGCTCTGTTGGAGATATGTCACCATCCCTTATGCAGGACTATGTTTCTCACAGTCAAAGAGGCCCTTGGACTGCTCACCTAGATTCGAAGGGGGGGGCACAGATATAGAAGTCCACTTATGAGTGGGAAACCGTTGCATATTGCTGTGCTTAAATGGATCAGAAGTCTGTGCTAAAATATTTCGCTTTATAGATATTGTGCTGTAATTGGGGGTTTGGGGAGAGGGGCTTTCCTCCAGACAAATTGACGCAACTCAATCTAGAATAGTGGAGAATGCGTTTTTGTAGTATAGAGTCTTTATTCATTATTGACCTGCTACGAAAGAGAAACTGATCCCTCAGTTGTGTTTTATTGAAGCATGAAGATAAAGAGCAATAGAAAGGAAAGTATTATGCTCACTTTTCCTGTACAGCACTCGTGCAAAAACTGAAAAAATCTTTAAGTTCGCTGTTGCACATCAAAATCACAGCTTAGGTGAACTTCGCATTTGTGTTGCTTCAGGATTCTAGAATGGGTAGAAGTCACTTCAGAAATGACTAGAAATTACAGTGCATAATACTTTGGTAAGTTTTGGAGGGGGATAATGTTGTCTTGCATTAAGTTTTCATATCTTTATGCAATTTAAAAGGAAAATATAATTACATCAAAAGCACAGTAATTATGTAAAGATTTAGAAAACAAAAGACTAAAACGGGTTATAATATGTAAAATTTTTGATTACACGATTTGTTTATAAGGAACCTAGCTCACGGCCTAGTTCTAAAACTTCTTCATTTTTAGACCTCGTTTTATGAAATTCTAATACTAAAAGTTCCTTTAAAGCTCCTTAATTTTCGCTGCACATATGGTGCCATAAAAGTGGTACAGTCACTATCAAGCATCAAAATTCGGAATTTTCCCTTTAATTTTGGCTAGAACGTAACATAAGAGTAAATAAGGAAACAAGTTTTAAAAATGTATGAATGAAAATTAATCCTTAAGAGAAGGGAATATTTTCGAGATGTCTATTTACATGTTTAATAATTTTCTCGCAGAACGTAAGCTTTGAAAATTAGCTAATTTTCTTATAGTAATTGTATACACAATTGCACCATAATTTTCTAGTTTGAACAATTTAAGAAAAAATTTATGAATCCTTTAAAAGGTGCAATTAACTGTAGGAATGAAGTTCAAAAAAAACATTTTTGCTGAATCTAGCAAGCTGTATATTGGACTAGATTCACACTGTTTTTAGCCTGTTATTTTGTGCAAGGGTAATTATTCATACCTCAATTTCATCTCTACTGAAGCAAAGACTCATCAAATTTTAATTATTTTGGCTTTCTTGTAGCAGAGCACATTTGCTAGCCATTCCAAATTAACAACCATTATAGTGATGGCTGTTAGGTCGAAAAAATACGTGGATTGCGCAAATTGGGAAACAAGTGTGATGCGAGCTTTAGCTGTAAATGATTGGAACCGGTTCCTAATCCTTGATTATTTGCAGTTATAAAAGTTTTAAAATTGACAAGTTCCTCAGCTGTCTTTCCCCTAGTAGTATATACCTTTTTGTAAATATTTCGGCGGTCTGAATAAGGCGTTTATTTATAAATGCCGCCAATTTTTCACATTTATTAGCTGAGGATACGATAAGCTAATCCTAAAACGTTCTGGATTGGCTTAAATCATGATTTGTCGACAAATATGTAGCTGACATGTCAATGTAGCTGATTTTGTCGATATTATAGATCAGTTGATGGCAATCTACAAAAGAGAACTGGCTATTCTTTCTAATTTATATGCAAAGTTGCTTTTCATAGCTTCCATCCTCATATTTAGATTAAAGCTGCGGTTTCTGACTGATATTGAAAAATTGTTAAGAGAATATAATTCTTTTTCAGTGTTGGACAAATCTTTGACTACTATCATGATCAGTACATGATTGAAGATCAAGACTGAGAGTTGAACATGAACTGGGAAACAAAAACAAGCCTTTGCTATTTCTTTTTGAGATTTACATGATATATAATCAATCTCGATTGCCTATATTTTGTCTTCTCTTTCAGTATATGAAATGCTATCCGTCAAACATATAAATTACTAGCATTAACTCGAATATCATGTTGATTTCAAAAGGCTTTCTTCGGGTTGAGGATGATAATGATACCCTATTCAACATGATAAGCAAAGATCCTGAAATGAGATTCCTGTACCAAAACAAAGCTCTGTAGAACTGAATTCGATCGTAGTATAATTCATTTTAATCAATGATCAATGACAGTACTTTATGATGGAAGTATCATGTTAACGGTCATGGTTACCAAGCTGCGAGGCTTCACTTCGAATTGCAATGAATACTGTACTCAAGAAACCTTACAGGAATGCTCATTTTCAGTGCCTTTGGGCAAATTCCTCGCGGTACCTATTTTCTACAAAACTATGCAAGTTACGTTTTCGCTTAGCTTCCAGTTCAAGCTTTGCTTAGGTGGTAGGATAAACAGGGTGCGTGCCCACATATTTTAAGATAGATACCGACCCCTTTTGCAATCTACAGGGTCACGCTCCTTTGTTTATGAGAGCAACCCTAAAAACTGCCTTCTCTCTCTTCTTGAGCATTGTGTCAATGTTTGTAAGTTGAGCAGTGGTAACCTGACACCAGGGGTGCCGGAGTATCAGTAGGAAAGGGGGGCTGAAGTGTAGAGAAGTGCACTTGCACTGATTGCGATGTCATAATGACGTCAGAATTGTCAACTTCCGGGCTACTTTTCACAAACATACGCTTCCAAACATTTTTGTAGTTCATAGTAGGTGATGATCCATGAGGATTAAAGGAATTCGAGCTTTACACGGGATCAAATGCAAGAGGAAAATGTGAAGAAATTCTATCAGTTGCTTTCAGTAGACAGCACAAGCAGGACACTTCTGCCCCCCTTGGCCCTAATAGAGTCCACATGATTTTGATATAATTCATTCAACATAACTTGGTATTATTCCAAGACAAGACTATTACATATAAGACTATTCTTGTGTGAAATTAAGCTTGTCATGATTAAGACTATTAAGGTATGAATAAACGCTTTGAAATGACATGAGAAATCATCAGTATATAACATATAGGAAAGGGAAGGCATTAAATACTAAAGGTTGGATCAAAAATCATATGGAAGACAACATATAAATAGATGTGGAAGGAAGCATCAGAGTAAGAGATAATATACATCAACCCTCTTGGGGATTTAGCAACAATTTTCGCCCCTTTTCTTTGTATATTGCACAATATGGAAAGCATGAAGAACCAGTTGTATACCCTTCCATGTAAGGCCGAGGCTTCCCTTAGCTTTGTTAGTAAATATAGGAGTTGAGAGTGTCCAAAGGATAGCACACATATTTCGTACTTCTTTATCTACTCTATGCAAAAAATTGCATTTGAGATTCAAAAATATTGCATTTCCTTTGGAAAGTTTCACAATAGGCATAGCTTTCACATATGGCTGTTTTGTGATACCAATGCTTGGTATTGTTGCAAAGGAGAAGCTTATTGTTGCTTATCTTCTCCTTGTACTTGTTCTCTTCCTGTTTGAGAGAAGTCTCCATATCGGTGTTACGTCGTATTACGTCATATCTCTACGTCGTATTATTTGCATTGGTCTTCTTGACGGTCTTGTCGTTCGTCGTCGTCTTCTTTGTCCTTGCAAATAGTATGCATTATGGTTTCACAAAAATGCTTATGTTCTGCGATGTATTTGATTCACAGATGTTTATATGTAAGTGATGTGCATCCTTAACTAATTTGCGTCCGTATGGAGAAACAACTCTTTAATGCTATGCTAGTCACATCAATGCACTTCAGAATTTTATTTCAGTACCATTGCGCATTACCAGAATGATATTTGCCCTTAATAAACGTTTATTAATATTGGCTTGCCTGTCTGCCACCCAGGTCATAATGCAGCTAGACTGCAGTGGCTTTTATTTTTGTTTTACCAACTAGGTGTACCAGATACATGACACTCCAATGCACTTTCAGAACAGCATACAAGCCCCCTCACAACTATTAACTAGTTGTTTTTTGGCCTGGGTGGCAGAAAGGCAAGTTTGGCCATTGCTATCCGCAACTATTGTGGAAAGTTAGCTTTCATTGACAGTTTAAGTCGACCTTTTTTGTTCAAATGAAATGCGTACAAAGCGAAGTACCATAATGCTACTTACAATGGACTTAACTGCATTACAAGGTCAATACAAGTTGACCTTAACCGACAACATTGACTACTTTCCACTTGCTTTCAATGTGAGTCTTCAGTTCGTTTTTAATCATTTGAAAACAACTATTTCTACTGTTTTATGTTCGTAATTACAAGTTTACTGTAAGAAGTGTCTTTAGTTTTCTGCACAGGCAAAAGTATTGTGCTTCAAGTCCTTCACAAACACTGTGTTGCTCCCTAAATTCGCGGCCGCTGTTTGCTGATTTATAGAAAATTCTATTTCGACAATGGTAATTTATTCTCAGATATTACACATGACCGCATATTCAATTCTAGTAGCTATAGTAGATTGTTTCTTTCGTATAGCACTTGTTATATCGAAGTAAAGAATTATAAGTCCATTCTTTGTATACGACTATTCTCATGAAAAGAGAGTCGATATATCGATCAAAATACAAGTTAGTTTTACCCACTACTATGACAATTAGATATCGAAATGATAGTCTACCCTCTCATGGCAGCATTTACACTTATGCACTTTCTTAGGTCTCAAAAATCCAGCACTGTACTTTCTTAACTCTTTGAACAGCTGATTACTAATTTCTAATAAACCACTTTTTATATAAACGTGTATACTGCATATCGACAGGGCTGGGGCATAGCAATACAATCTATTACTGTTGCTTTTAAGTTGTTCTTGCTCCCAAAGGAGAGCTACATTAGGAGACTAAAGCTATCAATTGAAGGATGATAGTCCCCACTGGAAGGTGAAGAACTCTTTATTAGGGCTATTTCAGCATTTCTGATACTATGTTAACCTCATCTCAGTTTATTATGGAAAGAATCATTCCCCTGTTGGATATTTGTCAGAATAATTTGTAATTGTCAGAAAACCATTTTGCAATCAAAGTGTCATCTGTTTCTAATTGTCTAATAATAGCTTCAAGAGTTGGATGGCATGCACATATATTATGCATCTAAGAATCAGGAAAATATCATGTACAATTACATTAAAAAGTATGGGCCCTAGGACTGACCCTTGAGGTACACCAAGTTTTCTTTCTTTCCAATCACTGAAGGTCTTGTGCACCTTTAGAGGGAAGATGAATCAATTGGACTAATGGCTGAACTTGAATGAGTTGTTGTTTTGTACACTGTTTCATCTGGGGGTAAATTTGGTGCCCACTGGAATATCGAGAACTGAATTCTAGTTATTTTGTGCGAATCTAAAGGGTATGGTCTCCGAAATCTGTTTTTAACACCGTTGTAAAAAATATAGTATAACACCCCGGCTCTGAAATCTTGCATCTCCAATGCAGACGAACTATAGACGGTGAGGAGCTAAGAAAGCTAAAAGCATGGAAAAATGTTTTAATTACCAATGAGTCTTATCCGATCGTGCTCTGTGAAGACGATTTTGTTCAGTCTATTTGAATATATGATTAATACTTACTCCATTCAATTCCATTTTACTTTTTTAACGGAATAAAAAAAATTGTAAAAGTCAAATCGCTAAAAATATACATTTCCTTGTTTTAGACAATTCTTGGGGGAAATGGTTTTCTGACAACTGTGTGATTTTGCGGTAAGTGTGAAAGCAAACCTTCGAAATATTTAACAGAATCTTGATACGGTATATATATATATATATATATATATATA
>WIPJ01001650.1:280198-308999 GCA_018155075.1 Cassiopea andromeda
GCAAGGTAGGACTGTCGGACATTCAAAAGATCGCTTGTAATAAATCTCCCTAGGATGGTAGAAATCATATTATGTAATTATAGTCCTGTCACGATTGATATAAGTTGAGTATAGAATTGGTCGATTTTATGATAAGGCCCGGGAAAACTACGAAACATTGTCATATGACATTGTTGCACAAACGAAGGATGTGTTGTTGCATGTTTCTGTGACATGAAATGTGAGTGGCCAAACTTGTCTGATAAAGGTCTGACAACATTTTGTTGTTGTTGCTATTGCTGATTATTGGTACAAAAATCAAAGCTAAAATGGAGGTAGAGTGAAAAGCAGTTGCCGCTTTTTTTGTTTTTAGAAGCAGTGACTGACGAAGTAGCGAAAACAAATAGGTCTTGCAAAGTACGACGATAGTTATGGAAAAGGGATTGAATGGGTTTCTTTAAGTTTGTGAAGGAGCGTGCGATAGAAGACACACAAGTCTCGATGAAAATGCTTGAATGAGAAATTCCCCAGCTTGTGTGTGAAATTTCTGACTGCTGTCATCACTATTTTATCCCGCAGGCCTAAAATAACCACTGCGTATAATACTGCGCATGAAATTTATCAGCACTGAATTGAATTGATTAATAACATCAGCTAAAACTAGGAAACATTGTCATAAAACATAAAATGTCACACGAAATGTTTGATGATCTACAGGCCTAGCCAAACTAGGAAACATTGTCATATGATCTTCAAGCATTCGTGTGACAAATTTTTCGTTGACTTTGTCATATGACAGGGTGGCCAAACTAGGAAAAATTTCGTGAAACATTTGTAAAACACGAATGTCATACGACAACTTTTCCTTGTCTGGCCGGGGCTTTATGTTCAGCGAATTTGCTTTGTAAATTTTGAACGCACTAAAATATAGCATTCGCAAGAAACAAGAGTATTAAAAGTGAATAGGGACCAAGAGTTGTTGATTGATACCTTAGCACTTACCTATAACTGGCTCTGACAAACCATTTTGCTGAGGTGAATATGGGGCTGTCCTCTGGTGTCTTATGCCTTTCATCTTGAGATACTCTGGAATTCTTTACTTGTTTAATGAACTTTGTTTCTTGATTGCTATCTGTTTGCTATGATACTTCTCTTTTGCATTACTTCATTATCTGATGCACATATGGGTGTAGAAAACTTTCTTAGCAGTTCGATCACACGTGCAAAATGAACTGCACTTGCTAACTACCACGTACGCAGTGTTTTGCTCATGACAAGGCCTGTAGCATCTAGTAGATCTAGCACAGTGCTTCTCAACCTTTTTGATCCACTTCACCCCTTTAAGAAACAATTCTCAGCTATTCACCCCCACCACGGCAAATCGTGATATTATAGAAAATTAAAACTAGGAAATAATGACATAGGTTGTATACTATAACAAAGCACAAATACTTTATTTTAACAACAAAATTTCTCTTTTCACAGCATAAATGGGTGTTACTTTTAGTTAGTACTAAAAGCAAATAACAAAATTATCAATGCGATCCTTGGGCTTGATGTCAAGCAACAAGAGTTTTTATAGTTGGTACTAGCTCTGTTAATTTTAGCCGTAGGTCGTGATTTATAACGATCTGAAATGACAGGAAACCCGTATTATACAGTGGAAACTAAAATATCTGCCCAATTACAACTTCACCCCTTTGTGTATAATTCACCCCCAATTCCCCTTTTTCAAAATTTCACCCCTTAGTATCTCGAATTCACCCCAAGGTGTGCATGTGTACCCCGGTTGAGAACCACTGATCTAGCATAGGCCATTGATATGGCAGCTGATCTACTATAACAATGGCCTATACTAGTGAGGAATACAAATCTTATCAGAGAAAGAATTCACATGGAGCCCTAAGCTTGATCCATAATGGCACATTACAGCAGCGGCAGGGGGGTCACGAAAAGTCGGGGGACAGAGCTGCTGAATTTGTAGAATATTTTAGAAGTAGCCGGATATTTGTCAAGTACATTTGTTTTTCAATAAAAAAACTGTTGTAAAGAAACTTGAGGCTCAGGCAAAAAGACTTTTGCAAAAAGACTTCTATTTAGCCTTTGGACCATTACTTTTGTCAAGAATTTGATGACCTGATGGCACCAGGGAGATACATTACCTCCTTGTCCCCTAATAGCCACTGCTGCATTAAAGCAAGTTATGTGAACTTTCTTCACAACTACATATGATTGGGATTCTGCAAATAAAGCATACAATTGTGATTTTGCCATCTTCAGTATGTATCTAAGACATGGCGAATAAGACCTACTAGATATCATAGTAGTTTCTATATATGGAGCAGAAAGATACACATGCAGTATCATACTGTGAAATACCAAGCATCAACAAAAGGCACCTTTATGTCAAATTTATGCCAAGTATTAAGCTGGGGGCTTTGTCCTGCAGGAACTAAACCTGCCTGTACCAATTCCTTGGATGAGGCAAGAACTTCATCTTAGTATTTATTCCCCAAATCAGTAATGTTAGTGAAGGAGCAAAATCATACCAGGCTTTCACCTGGCGGGGGGGGGGCATTATCTTCATTCCACCTGCAGCTATTTGAAAGATTTATGCAGGCTCAAAACAATATTTTCAAGGAATGAGAAAATGATAGAGCAATAATATCCCCTTTTGATATATTCTAATATCACCATATATCATGCCTAACACCACAGTACAAGCACTATCAAAGCTGCAAAAATAAATTGATTTCAAATCTATTAATTAGTGCCTTCCATCTCTTTCTCTTGATTCATCGGTAAGATGAAATGCAGGCAAAAATGTCCCATCACTTTGCTTTAATAGAGGATTTGGTAGAGTGTTATCTTGGGAGCCCAGTGAGGTATAGCCTTTATCATATAAATTGCAATAAGGAATGCAGAGCAGTTTTATAAAATCCCATACTTCTTCATAAGTCCAGTCCAGAATAGGCAATATTCGCATAAAACTTGGCCAGCTTTGATCGGTAGGAGAAAATGATCGCAGCTTAGATGAGTATGGATCATGACGTCTTGTCCCCATGATACAAGCTTTAATTCCTGGCTTCTCTTTGTGCAGTGATTCAAGAGCTTCTTTCATACCACTCTGTATAACTAGCAATTCAAGATTATATGACATAGATGTTTGCTTAATAAAGTTCTCTGCTTCAGGAAAAGGGGCTTCATTCTTGATGTAGAGTGCAGTTAGCTTGTCTTGAAATCTAGGATACCTCATTTTCAATGCAATTAACCATAGGTGCAGGGCAACAGTGCAGTCTTTTCCACCATTGAAGCCAATGCAAATTTCATTTGGCTCATAAAGGCTGAATCCTTCATTCAAAACTGCACAGGCTGTTTTCACAGCAGATGCTAAATGAGTGTGATTGGATGATTTAAGAAGCTCCTCAGTCGCTTCAACAGCAGCTAAATCAACTAAAAAGTAAAAAATTGGAGAAATTGGAGAAAAACCAAGCGCAATTAAAGGCCAGGCATGCAAGCTATGTATGATATCTAAAAGGATTTCAAAAGACTGCATTGACTTCTTTGTGGTTCATATCACAAAAAAAACAAGAAAGATAGAACAGCCTTTCTCTTTACACTCTAATTCTTGCTCTTATTGTCCATATATTAAAGTTATGCATGTTAGGGGCCTACTTTTGTAGATAACTACTACATTGCTAATACCATACGGGACTTGCATAATGCACAGCTTTGTAAGACAAACCACTTCCACACCTGCAAATTTTTCCAACCACCCTGGACTTTATTAGGACCCTATTTATTAATTTTAAGGAAATTGACCTGTTTTACTAATAATGCCCAATTTCTTTGGCAAAATAGTGTCCTTCTATGTATATTCTAGTTTTATGCTTTAGGACTACCTGTTTTTGTTATTTCTGTCCTTGTATAATCAATGGAAGCCTTTTCTCAAGTTCTGACCCTCCATTTACTAAATTTTGGAATTTTTCTTATCACCCTGTTTATTTAGCACTTGAGAGTACAACCATGTATGTTTCTAAATCATGCTTGAAATTTGCTTGTTCTGCAAAGTGAACTTAATTAGAATGTTACAAATAAGCAATGTCCTTTGGTTGAATCAAATTAGGGCATAAGAATGGACCTAGATATCTTTCAATTTTGCTGCAGCAGAATGAGTCAAAAAGAAAAATAAGAAAGAAGGCTGCTGCTACAAATGAGATAATTCAACCAATGATATGCTGTCAAGACATAGCAATATGTAATGCCTCTGACTGTTTGAAACATGCTTCTATACAAAACATGAAATAATACCAATATGCTCTGGTGTAAAATAGGCTCTAGAATTAAACTTTCAGGAATAATCAAATGCAAACACTCACATGAATCATGCAAAAATTTCAAATTAATTTAGGATAAAGAACAACAAAGTTATGCCTTTCAAATTAATACTCCTAGCAAATTCTATGGATTCAAAGAAAATGCTATTCTATTTTTCTAGTGTTTATCTCAAATCTGAAAAACAATTTCAGATGCAAAGTGTAACTAGAGCCCCACTCCCACCACAAAAATTTTGGAAATATTGCAAGGGCACATTTTGCACTTACCATCAGTGATGCTGTTGAGTCTTCCAGTTCTATGGCCTGGTCTAAACTCTTCTTTATACATATCTCTTGAGTTGGCAGAGTACTTCTTTACATAACACACTGAGCGTGGTGGTAAATGCTTCAACAACAATTCATATGCTGTATCCAAACTCTGAAGATCTCCTGATTCAAGAGTAAGTTTGACTTTATAGTGTTTTGAATCAACACAAGGATATGAGCCTAAGTGAACACTACCACTAAAGGTTGAATCTACTTCTGTCAATGCTTTAGCAATCTTTGATTCATCCATTGATACATAAAGCTTATAAAGATAGAATTTACAATCTGGTTCATGAAATAGAAAGCTATACTTCATAAATGATTTTTCTAAATATTCAGGCACACCTGGGAACACATAAACGTTGTGTATGGTAATTAATGGAAACATAACTTTGTTATTTTCTTTACTATCACGATTTGGAAACCTAAGGGTTGCTGATTTTGGAAGCATTGCCATCTTCAATATTGATTCATTCACAGACATGTTCTCTGTCTCACACAGTTTTGTGAGGATATCAGCCATATCTGAATTGTATTCAAGTGCTTCACCAAATGCTTTTGCAATGCCTGCAATTGTGACATCGTCGTGTGTTGGGCCAATGCCACCTGATGTAAGAACAATCGAGAACTTTGAGGAGAACTGCTTTATCTCATCTGCAATTTCATCGATATCATCTGAAACTGTCGCAACCTTTTGCACTTTTACACCAAGTGACCATAGATGGCTGAGAAGAAAACTTGAATTTGTATCTCTCGTATGTCCTTTTAGTATCTCATCTCCAATGATTACAATCCCCGCAACTTTCGCTGCCATTGCTTTCTCAAAAAAAATTGTTCAACATCTGCTATAATTTGCTTTACTTCCTACCTCTCTTTCAGTTGACCTCTGTTTCCAGCAAAGCTCCGTGGGGGATATAGTTGAAACACCGCAAGGGAGGAGAAAAGGTCCTACCACATGCGGATGCTGTATGTCCTCTTGCTAACACCGCCCTCTTTTAAGTGCCTGGTATATGAGGTGGTTTGATGAAATAAACGCCACAGAAACTTCATCATTTATGCTTTTCCTTGTATAACATTTGTAGAGACTCTGAAAGTCCTAGCTTCACAGCAGAATATGTAGTCCAGGCCCGCAACTAAGGGAGACGTCCCGGGGGTCTAGAATCTTAACCTTTCAGCAAAAGAACGAAAGTGGCCTTTTGTGGTGCTCTCCCTATTCAGAAAGGCTATTTCCCTAACATGGAAAGGCGTTGTTCCAACAACTTTCCGGGGGATTCCCCGCCTCCCTACATTTTCCCCTCTCTACAGTGACAAGAATTAGAAATAATGGTCATTGGCCTTCAGAGCAACGATATCAGTAAACCTCAACACATTTGTTCCTCCAATTATGGATCTGCAGACAGTATTCAAAGGCCATATCTTCTTTGAAAAGCTTTAGTGTGACCTTTCTCGTGGATTGACTCCCTGTCCTCGAAAATACCTAACTGAGCGCCTAGTAGTAATAAACATACAATAAATGCTATACCTAAAATCCTAGCAATTGTATAAAAGTCGCTGTGTTTAATAGATGAAAACGGTATAGAACTTGATACTTTGATAAAAATCTCTTGAGCACTTTTGTTGGCAAATAGGCCTTCAGAAATGCTCTAAGAGGCCATTCAAAGAGTACATGCGCTCAATTTCATCAAATTTTTACCCCTTCTCCCACTCGTGCGCTGTTGTGTTTTCAAGGTATCCTCCCCTGAGCGAACGTACTTTCAAGTAATAACACCCCCACAGAAGCATTTGCTGCTATCGTTTTATCTCAGTACTGTTAAAGTGTGTGGAATTTGATACATAACTGAGAACTTTAAAAATTATCAAATATTTGAATAAAACCAATGAGAATGCGGTCTTGCGTGTGTAATCGTTAAAAGATATGTTTGTTTATTTAAGATGCTTGGCAAGTACCTAGTAGCCTTCTTTGCTTTATCAAGAGCATTGTATAGCTATACTTAGGTATTAACTATCTCGTAACACAAAAGGTAGACCAACATAGGCCATGTTTTATCGCATCCTGCAATAGCTAAGGATAAATGTATTTGACTGAAATTTACTCATTTAATGTGTCGGCTGAGAGTATCATCTTCAAACCAAAAGTAAACTATACAGTACAAACCATCCATCTTTTCTTGTAATATCGATAACTTTTGATCTATGCAAGATATAAAAATTGCTCCTTCTGGAAATGTGAATTGAAGACTTCTGAACATGCTTGCAAAATATTTTTAAATTATTCAAAACTATGTGTTATCAGCTTTTCGCAAAGAAAATACACTTTTTACCATCAAAACACAGTTCTCGATGCTTTTCGAACGAATTCTCGCAACATTATTGGCAGGAATCGTTCGATAGTGTTCCTTTTGTTAGCCAATCAAGATTTGACGCATATGCATGCAGAAGTAGATTAAGAACCTTTCTTATGTCCTTGTATATGGCAACAACTGTAGAATGTAGGGTGAAAATACTGTAACATATCTTGACTAGCGTAAAGCCGTGGTCCCTGAGTATTTTTTAGGTGTCCAATGCTAAACAGTTTCCGACTCATCATCAACTTTCTTGATGCTTACAAATTGGTTTTCACGAAGGTTACAGTCTTCTGAATACAACCAACATTCTATCTAGTGCTGCTACAATGTTCATTCATTCTAGTTTGATCAATGATTTACTGGTAAAAACCCCATTTTTGTGTACTGCATCTAATTAACAATAATTAAAATCTTTCGACTGGAATAGAAACTATAAAGGATAAATACACTTTTGAAAAGGTGCAATTGTCCTTGATATGCTACCTATAAGCTTCATTCATTATGACTCTCCTATGCAAATGAACGTTTAGTGCCGCAAAGCAAAATCAATTTACAGTGAAAATGAATACGTCATGATAGCATATCTAATGTTGAAAAATGAATCATGAGTCAAAGCTTCCAGTTTTCTCTACGATTTAGGCTGTAGGTGAAGTTAACTTCAAGAAGGAAAAACAAGGCGATCTCAAAAATTTTTAAAGGAGCTTGAGCTTTTAGAAACAAGTTACATGCACAGTTTTGTGCAGGTGAAAACTGAAACAGTATACGTAAAACTAAGAATGCTTTGTATTATATTAAGAAAAATAGATAATGAAGAGAAATTAAACAATGCGAACGAAGTTAAATTCATTTCTTCGATTTTGAAAATTGAATCTAATGCTTTGGCCTAGGTCATCACTACCAATAATATTTCTATTTTCATATTTCTTCTTTTGGTTTTAAGACTACCAGTCAATAATTGTATAAATTAAGGTAATGTAGGGCAATTGATTAAACTTTTTCTCTTAAAGCAGTTTTAGCCTGAGATGTAAAGAAGAAAGTTTAAGATTGGATTAAAGTTAATTAGCACAGCCATGAGAGGTCACTCAACGCACAAGCTGCTTTGAGAAGAACTCGGTCGTGGTGTGGAAACTGTGAGTCTAACAAATCCAGTCAATGGAATACAAAGAGTAACTAAGACAGATCCAATGATTGAAGTGTGAAAGTAACTATACCAAGACATTACACAGTCGTGCCATTCTCAAATGATAAAATGATTAAAATGTTAATGAAACCACCCAAAAATGAACTCAAAAGTGTGTTTCTCATGAAATTGAATGCAGAGAGCTCAAAACATTACAAAACAAATTTGCATTCAGCAAAACCTATTTTAATGAAATGCTTTGAATTTGCTTAGCGTACGTGACATCGTAAATATTACATCATCCAACTAAATTTTCTTTTTTGAAATTTCTCTGAGTTCTTAGGAGCCAACCATTAATGGTTCAGGAATTGGCCATGCTAATAAAAGAAGTTTTAGAGTAATTTGAATAATTTAGCTAATTTCTTCATTTTCTAGAAAAATTTGATAAAATATCTAATGACATACGTGACAAAATGCATGACGGATGCAATTTTGAGAACAATCTCAATCAAATTCAAAATTGTACTTTTCAAAAACATTTGTCAACTGTAGTGTAGACTTCCAAAGCATTGTATTGTCATCAATACTCTGCTTATTTCACCTAGTTTATGTCCCTAGCTAGAGAGTTTTTACTCTCCTGGTTTGCATTCCGTGATAATGGCCAAGTTGCACTAGAATGAGATCACATAAAATTGGAAGTAAAATATGCGTAGATTGAAACCGGTCCTGTAGAACACCAATATATAGAGCTTAAGTAAATTATTGGGATCACAGATGTAGGAGCTGGCGCTCACATGGGGGACGTATCCCCACATTTCACAAGTTATTTTGTAAAGTACCCTTTTGTAGCCTGTAGAACTACACTCCTTCCTTTTTGAGGGTGCCTCTGAATGCATATTTCCCAAGCATTGGGTGTTTCCTACGTTCCTGATTGGGAGTGATGTATCTTTTATGCAGACATTTTCGTGGAAAAATTTTCACGAGTGTGTTACATCGCCGTATTAAACCGCCTAGGAGAGCGATTAGGGATAAAGTCTTTGCTTCATAGGCATCATCCCTTGGAAGTGTCAAGAACATCCAAACTATGGTACTTACAACAATTTTCGTCACAATTGTTGGGAAGTGAATTAGGTTTTTGCGAAGGCGATCGATCACCAGTGTAAATTGGTCGGCGAGGGCGATATACATACATACATACATACATACATACATACATACATACATACATACATACATACATACATACATACATACATATATATATATACATACATACATATATATTTATATAATATATATATATATATATATTTATTAAGTAATTCATTATAAGTTGACTAATTAAGCTAATATAAAGCTAACTAAGGCCAACTATCGATCGCCGGCCTGCCTACCTGTTCTTCCACTCCCAAAGGAATCTCTTCATTAGAAATACAGAGAGCTACAAATAATGTAATCTTATCTGTATAGTCTTACAAACAACTGCATCATTTAAAATGTTTCCTCTACAACAGTAAACTCCGTAGAATTCCTAGGCCGTGTCTTTTTGTTCGACAGAGATTATTTTGATAGCAGAAAGAGTAGAAAGGTGCTTGGATACTTTTTGATTTTGTAGAGCGTTGACAAGTGTAAACCATGCTGCCCACACTTGCTTCTAGGGTTGAGAGAAAATATTATGGTCCCTAAGCATTTAACGATCCTCTTACAGATTCATGCTGCTTACAGAATGAAGTTTGACAATGCTCCAAGCTCTATTTTGATGTTTTATAGATTGCTATTTTGCACCCACAAATTCAATAATGTCAGATATTGCTTAAGCTTCTATAGGCAAAGAAAATCGTTACAATTAGAGATTCTTTCCTAGATATTAATCAAAGCGCTTCTGAAAACTCTATAGAATCCCTTCACATTTTCCTAAATTCAGTAGACGGAAAAGCGTTCCTTAGCTAAAGGAATTTCTCTAGAAGTGAGAACACTGTTTTCCATTCTATTCCTTCGTTTGATTATTCTTTATTCGCCGATTTTCATCTGAAGTTAACGTATTTTACTCTTTTCTTTTAATAATTATACTTCATTCTTTTGCTGAGCGTCGAAATTCTAACATTTTCTTGTATTTGAGACTGAGATCATGTTTAAATTATTGTCAAGTTCTCAAAGATGTAGCTTTGCTCGGAAATCAAAGAAATATATTCAAATGTTTGTTAATATCTTACCTCTTCGTAAACCAAAAGAAAGTGGAACAGAACACTAAGCATTCTACTGATAGTGCAACAGTTAATCTAAAAGCAGTATTAACTTTCAATTATCCAAAAGCTCCAAGTCTTTGTGAAGCTCCACTTTTAACAATTTTATTCTTATAGACTTTCTTAATTAGATCATTATTCCGAGAAGGAGGCTAGAATATGGTGTTCAAGGTACTACAAATGCTAAATATCTACAAAAATTTGTTTCTCATCTTCGAATGGGGGAAGCTAGCATGTTCCGACGGGGGCTATAGCCCCCCTAGCCCATCCCTGATGCTGCCCTTGAGTCAGACACAAAGACCAGTACACTATAGCTATATACTAATTATAGTTATGACTACAACCATCTGAGACATTTGCGACAACACATTCACAATAGGAAATGTAATTTATTTCTGAGCTTGTTTAGAGCTAGACCTTTAGTAGCAGATGTTCGTCAACTGCAAATTAAAAACAAGCATTTTCTCTTTTTAGAAAAGTGAAAGTGTATTTATACTCTTGGCTTTTGTACATGCACTTTCATTTCTTGAGACTTTTGCAACTTCCGGAGTATACAATTTTGTGCTGCTAAATCCAGTCCAGTTTCAAATATCTTATTCTGCCAATAGCTGCATGTACTGGAACTTGGACTCAGCTTTGATAACGTATATGAGAAAACCAGAGCTTCCTTGGAAAATAAATCGTGATAAGGAATTACTACTTTTCACAAGAAAAAGCACGACCTTGCAAGAAAGTTCCATTACAAAACGAGTGGAACGAAATGGTTGCTTGCAGTATATTATAAATTGATCATCATTTGCATCCCGCTGGTTATGCAGCCGTACTCAAGAAGTTTAGCAACCTTGGTGGAAAACTTTGCCAGTGATTGAAATATAGGCATAGGAATCGGGAATATACAGGACACATGCCTCCCCACTTTTCGCAGACAATCAGGTAAAACTATTGCAGCTTACTGGGCTGTATTTTACACGCCATAGTATCCCTGGCTATATGTACTTCTCCCACTTGTTTCGTACTCCCTACGTCCCTGGATAGAAACAAGCCTATAACATTTTAGGTTCTTTCTCCCAGGTTTTTGATCAACATGTGATATTTATCATCGGTTCAATTTATAGCAACTTGTCAACAACATGCAGCACGTTGTTACCACGTTGCTATGAATTGCACCGATGATGGCTCCAATCTAATTCGAAAAATATCTTGGCTATGCCTTTAATGGATGTGTTATTGTAAGAAAAATTGAAGTGCCGACAAAATATAATGTATGTGACGCAGTTTCTATCACGATTACTTTTGTCGGTGCACTAATCTTTAAATATTTTGCTATGCGTTGTCACCTACTTATAACAATAATAACAGTAATGAATTTGTTCAAAGTTGTCATAATGCTAGCTACAAAGCTAAATTGAAGTTAAAAACAGATTACGTGTGGTATTTACATCTTGCTATACAATTAAATGAATAGATAAAATAGTAATGAGTATAAAAAATAGTGGGCTGCAAATATCCAAGACTATTGACAGATGTCTTCTACAATTTACAGCTGGGATTCCTCTGCTGTTATTCATGTCGTTCTTTTACAGGGACGCCGGACAGGGGGGCAGAGGGGAGCAGGTGATCTTCCTGCCTTTCATTTAAGGGAGCAGAGTGAACAAAAGTGTCCTTTTTGAAGTGCAATAGTTTTCTTTTCAAGTGTTGATATGATACAACGGAATAAACTACAATTGAATTTATGAGCTTGAGGTACCCCCTTCTCTGGTGGAGGAGTTGCGTAGCGTGTAAATTATCTATTTATTTAATCTATTTTTTCTTGTGTAATAGTCACAGGGTCGCTATGTAATTCAATGCTTCCATGTAGCATCACTTTGTATTTTTATGCTTGTATCTATTTATGGGAATATAAACATAAGTTACAAATAGGTAATGTTTGAATGGAAAGGCAGTTATTAATATGACTGCTAGAAATATAGCTCCTGATTTTCCCAGAATAAATGCCTCAGGAGCTCTCGATTTCTTGGCTAGATTTGCTCGCTCATAGTAGTCGGTACCCTTTTGCTCTTCACTGCCCCCTTGCTCGACTATCATTCCAGCGTCCCTGCTCTTTGACTGCTGAAAACATGTTATACCGAAAGGTTGCATGTACATAGCAAGAATGAAATGCCTAAAACGACTTTAGAACTCACAGATTAGCCAAAATATGTGCTGCATCACGGTAACAGGTGAATTATAATGTTAACTTATTGACAGTCGTTGGACGATTAAATTTTTCAAGCTAATGAAGAGCTTTTATACTCCACCCAATTCAATGATGTATGACATCTTTGAATACTTCTGAATAATTTTGATTGATGCAATGATGAAAACTAATTTGTTACAGAAGAGAGGTTCGTGTAGCTGAACATATGCTCACTTGCATTTCATTGGTGAATGTAGAAAGCTTGAAAATCACATCTGGTTTCCTCTCACTCACATTTATGCGGATAAAGAACACACAACTGAAAAAGATGGCGAACGAAAACAGCACAGAAATTGATACTTGTGTAATCGAGAAGACGGCCACATTTCAAATAGTCTTGATGTTTTGCACGCTGCCATTTCACTTATTTATCATCAAAGCATTGGCTACGGATGTCCGATTTGACTTACAGCGGCACACAATTTTATTTTCTCTTTCTTTATCAGATGCGGTTGTTACTTTTGGACTGTTTATTTTAGCAATAGTCAACAAGACAACAAATTTGACAATCGAATCGTCCGGCTGCACAATCTATCGTAGGTTTACAATATTTATTGCTTGTTCAACTCTGGTTGTATCTAGTGTTTCAATTATTGCAATGGCTGTGGAAAGATATATTTCATGCGTTCATAGCTTTCACGTTCATCGAATTTTAACGGAATCCAGAGTTCGTTCTTGGTCAATTTGTACTTGGATAATGGGAGTAGCAATTGGCATGCTAGCTGCTTTTACAAGTCACTTTGATGGCAATATAATAATCCCGAATCATAGCATAGTTCAATATGTCTACCTTATCTTTGCTATTCCAGCATCAGTTTTTGTTATCATCATCCAAGTTCGCTTGTTCATCTTTAGCAGGACAAAGATCAAACGAATAGCTCCAACTGGAGCATTCGGGGTTAAATTAGAACTTTTTGATTACAAGCGAAAGCAAATGAAAATAGCATTTATGGCAGGCATTGTCGCAACTGCTTTTGTTGTCTGTATGATTCCCCTCGCCATTGTATTCCTTTACGAATTGCTGAGTGATGTTACAGTGTCATCGTCCTACAGAAGTGTTTGCCTTTCTTTGTCACTCAGTAATAGTTTTGTAGATCCATTTATCTACGGATTTGGAGTAGCTGATACAAGGCGAAAGATGCTTCGAGATTTCAAGAAAGTAATACATTACTTGCTTGGAATCCTGCCAGAGAAGTTTTTCCCACTTTCATGTAAAAGGTAATCACGAGCATCACATAAGAACTTGTTTGTACAATAAAAATAAAATCCTTGAGCTTTTGCAAGAGAAATCAAGTTTACAGATGTTTAAATTTTGGAAATGTGTGAAATTATGCTATTCAAACCTCATTTGTAGCACCATTGATGTAGATTGTATCAAAATAGTGCAAGATTATGTGATTTTAGACATATGGTTTATGCTACATGCATCATATTTTGAACATTTAATCAATATTATAGCTGGATTCAACTTTTTCAGGTGTCATCGACCTGTCCCAGATTGCAGCGATGCAACTGTTAATATTATTACAATACGAGAAATAGCCAAAAAGTCGTTAGATCCCTAAGCATAGAATTAAGCGGTATAGAAAATGCTTTCATTATTCTGCTCTTAAGGACTTGAATAATACTCCTATTAATATGCGTGAGTTGTAAACAATAAATACTTTCAAGAGGCAACTGAGCTTGTTTGAGAAGAGCAAGACATTGATAAAAACGTCTCCCTGGAGGAGCAGCCCTCGCAATGCCTTGCCTACTTTTAACATAAATAACTTTCGTTCGTAGTTTTTTGTTACTTATTATGCTATGGGTTGTTTTGTGTATAAAGCTTACGAAATGAAACTGAAAATGAAATAAAAAGTAAATAAGATAGCCCTGGTCATTAAGTCATATTGTATATTGATTAATAATGCGCTTTTCTCTTTGAACTTTGAGTATTTACATTCTTTAACACTCACTTTCCATTGTTGAGAGTTGGGGTATGACAATAAAGATTTAATACTTTCAGTTAAAATATAAAGGTTAGATCCACTAATAGCAATCTCCATAAGTATAGGATAGCATTTCACGGGAAATGTTTTGGAAGAAAGAGCAATCAATTTTCCCTTTCTGAACCAGCGTTTTCCACTTCAGCCTTTCAACAGGTTAAAAATCAGCATTTCCATCATTTGGATTAATTTGTGAACTACACATTATATTTGATGAAATTTCTCAGCTAAGCAGTGTGAAATCAATCATTGACGAGTGTTAAATAATTTTAAATCAGTTTGTACTAAAACACCCTTATTTGTTGGCACCTATTGCTCTGTAAGAAACTGCAAAAATCACCTGTGATGAAATCATTGATTAGCTGATGACGCATTAAAATAATTATCTTTCAAGTTCACCAATGTATCTTAGATTTTAATCTAAATAATTACGGTTCCAGTGTTACTTTTGCAGATAAGAAATATGCCTAATGAAAATAGTTATAATTTGATTATTTGCAAAAACAATATATACGCTACAATACTGTAAAACCAGAGAACATCGGGTGACTTTATGACTTTTAAGTGCATAACAGTATTCACATTCTTCCTTGCCTTACCTGCATTTCCGTCTGAAAACGCTGCAATGGAATCCTACCATTACTTAGCTAATTTGTATTATCTAATGGTCTTACTCACATTGTCTGTAAATATTTTTAGCTCTATTATGCATTCTTGTGAATCTTTTCTTTGTAATTTCCACTGTTTTTGTGATAAATATATCATGTTGTATTAAAAGAAGTTCTTACTGATAAAGGCTTATGCTTAAACGTTTAATATGCGAAACGTTTAAAGAAAAGAAACGTTTAGTGCTTTGTTGAGCTCTTTCATAACTTTTTAATTTAATATGTAATATGGTATGTGTTCCCATATACATTCACATATAAATACGTCTACATACATATCAGTGCTGAACACTGAACAACCTCAAACACCGAAAACCGCCAAAACTGCATAATTTCAAAACCGCAAAACCGCACACAAAGCGCAAAACTGACTTCTGGAACAATCATCAAAATTGGCTTGAATTTCTTCAAATTTTGATACGTATACAAGCCTGCTAAGCTTCATCCAAAGAATAGTGTGAGGAAATGGCAAGCTGTGCTCTTATTACACCAAATACAAGCTGTGATTTATGTTTTAAGTCTTGCCTATTAAACTATTTATAATTCAATGCTCGTACCATGGTGTCGTTCTTGCCAAACCTCATATGAGAAAATTCCATTGCACATTGCGAAAGGGAAGGAATGGTGAACAAGTAGGCGAACTCGATAAATTAGCAGCTTATTTATTTGATTAGCATGAAACATGCCATCAGTACCAATATTAAGTTATGATACAAGAAGGCAGGGGCGGATCCAGACTGTCGCAAATGACTTGCACAAGTCACTAAACTTTCTAATTGATAAAGCTAAAATAGAGCAAATTGTAAAATAACAATTTGTGTTATAATGATTGAGTTCTAACCATGCCTCACAGGCAGTGACCCTTCGAAACCCTCTCTATGGTCCCCACATTTCATTAAACAAGAATCCATAACAATAGGCCATTGCTTTCAGTTGATTTGTGGACAATATTTATAGGCTTATGGCTTCTTACTCTGTGGTTGTTCAGTGGTTGATTGGTGCTTCTGCCGTGGCTGTAAGTCAGTCGGTGCGATGAATGGTCTTTATTTCCTTCACAGTTGTTGTCATCAGTATGGAATAAATTCTCAGGTCGATTGCAAGTAGGAGTTTTAAGACCTACTTGCTCTTACTTGCAATGGTTATAACTGATTTACGGCCACAGCAGAAACATGAAGTGACCACAGAGCTACTGCCTCATTGCTTCCAAGATAAAATCTCAAGAAACCGTTTGTTATACATACATTCGAATGAGATTGAAGGTTTCCTCGATGTATATTCAAATCTAACGATGCAAAAAAGTACTTTTAGAAGCCAAACTGCATGAAATGCAATCTAATGAGACTAGAATATGATTTCCAAGCCCATATCTACAATTGAATGGTCTAAATGAATTCAAATCTGCATTAAAATTTATACCATTAAGGAAGCTTTCTTCCCGCCCTGGACGTAGGAAAGTCCTTGGAAGGGATTGGTTCTGATTTACGAAGCAAGAGGTTACTAGACTAAGTAATAATTCATTACATGGATGTGTAATCTTATACAGCGCACTTCAGAAGGGTTTTCCCACAATTTCCATGTTGCTAAATGTATACCGTATGATGATGATGATGATGGTATGATTGGAAGATTGTTCATTTTTGCCTGCAAGCGTTCCAAATTTGAGAGTTTCAGCAGCACACACTCGCATTTTGTTGGTCTGTTTGTTGTTAAGGCGTCAAGAATGGAAAGGGTGTGGCAACCCACAACTTCCCCCAAACCACGCCAGTCAGATTCATCTCGGGATCCAAGCCTGCAAGAATAATAATAATGGAAAAAATTTGATCTTCTTATTAAAAAACGCGTACTTAGCCTTTTGTCAACTACTTTTGCCGAGAATTTGCCGACTTGACGGCAACAATGGGAAACAATCGTATGTCATTCAATTAAACTACAAATACAAATCTCACCTTTACAAGGTCATTTGTAATTGGCTAGCCTGAGTTACAATACATGCAAAAGCGTGAATAATGCATGTAAAACAATACATGCAAAAGCGTAAACAATACATGCAAAAGCATAAATAAAGCGTAAAGCGTAAATAATTTGTATCACCAACCAAAATCATTTCCTTACCTTCCTTATCAAATATACGCAGAGTTTCCCTAAGATTCTCAAATGCAATTTCATCCACCGAAGTGGTCGGTGGTCTGTACCAGCATACTAAAAAGAAAGACCTTGCATTTGTTGGTTTAATCTCTAAAGAGAGAAGCTCTAGTTTATCAATTTTTAGTTTGATTGTAGGTGCAGGTAAAGAATCCTTAACACATAGTGCGACCCCACCGCCGTTTGAATCACAATCATTGTGGAAGATCTTGTACCCCTCAATAAACAGTTTATATTCTTCAGTGTTATTTTCTAGCCTCGTTTCACTAATACCTATAATGTCAATATCATTCTTATGTAGAACGATGTTGAGCTCATTTCTATATTTCTTGAGGGACACTATGTTTAGGAAGGCGATGTTAAGACCATTTCTCATCCTTAGTTGATTTACTTTGCTTTTGTCAGTTGGACTACCAGGGCTAAGACCCCACTAGCAATACTTTATAAATTTAATTAGAGTCCCCGCAAATTTTCTCACACATTTAAGTGCAGTCCATCTTTTTTGAGGTTACTAAATAAATGTTATCAATCATGTCGAAACTTTGTTGTGGTAGCTCGTCTTCAAGTAGATCATTTAACTGGGTGATCTTGGCATTTAGTTCATGCGAATCACTCCTCCTGAAAGTTGCTGAAAATGCTATCTTTGATCTTGGATTATTTTTCTGTATTTCCTCTAATGTTTCCACAACTTCTTTACACAGTTCTTGAGCGGTTGTCTTTGATACATTGTTTGCTGATGTGCAATACGGGTATATTACTATCGCTTATTCCGCTATAGCCTCATTCTGATTTTTCCTTCTTTTCATTCATAATCACCTTTCCCATGTTAGTCATGGCAATCCATGACGTTTAGTTGCCAAATTTCTTCTATGCCCATTATGATTCACTTCTCACATTTTACACCCAGGATAAGCATAGTCATTTTTAGATTAGCTTGCTTGAAGTCCTCATAGTTTTACGTAAATAGTTATTAGTCATTTTCTAGATATAAGCTACTACTTAGTTCTTAGTGAGAGTTATTTAGTGTGTCGTTGCGTACTTGGTGCTTGAAAAAGACCTTGCATACGAATTGATTTGAGATAAAGATAAAGTTTGTGAAAATTGTATCTGGTGTGGTTTTTGGGAGAAACTCACACTCTCTGAATAAAGATTCACAGATGCATGCACAATAATCACATCATTGTTGGTTTTGCAAGTTTGCTGTATTGCTTCCTTTATTTTCATCCCGGACTTAAACTTCTTCTCAACAAAATGGTGATCAGTGGATATCCTCTCAGCGCCCACTTCTCTGAGCTGTGAGTCACCTGTAATTAGGACATCTACTTTTCTTTTTTCAGTGCTTCCTATTTCGTGATTTCCAGTGACGTTGTTTTCGTTTTCATTAGATCTGGCGTTGTCTGATTTCTTGTTGTTCTTTCTCTTGGCTTTTCTCCGGTATCGTTATTTGGATTCCTCAGGTGAAGCTTTTCTAGTACACTCTAGTGTTTGTTCATCATCATTACTGTTACTTGTAGGTGAATTTACAGGGGGTTTCTTACTTTTTTGTTATTTGCTGCTGACCATTAAGTGAGAATCTTTGCTACTCCGTTCGTTTCCAAGTGTTCTTGCAAATGCTTGTCCTTTGAGAGCTTTTGAATCAGTATGGCTGGGCCATGAATAATTTTCTTCTTCCAGTAATTTCTCAATTATTTCCTGCTTTAGTTCCAACTGTTGTTCAAGAGAGACTATTCTATCGTGTAAACTCAGTATGAAGTCTTTCTCATAATCGAAAGATAATTGCAGATTTTTCTCGGATTCAGCAATTGTGCTTTTAGCCAAAAACACTTTGAACGAAAGAACCTCCGCGTGCATGTATTTTTTAAAACTACATAATCGGAGTTGAAGTTAGTTTCACCCTCAAAAGGTTGATGCTTGACATCTATGTCTCCAGATTTAGATGGGCTTTCCAAGAGCTCGTTTACTTTGTCCGTAATCCTAAGGTCATCCTTACCAGCTTGATTAATCAGGTTCTCCTTTTTGGTAGCTTCGATAACATCCAGTACTTTAAGCCTGTCCCATTCGCAATCCTTTCGACAATATGCTACCACATTTTCCAAGTTCTGGCCTTTCTTTTGAACTTTTGGATGCTTCAATGCTTGGAGGATCATTATAGCTTCCATTGATATAGCGTTTTCCTCTCTAATTTAACGATGGTCTGAAGATTATCGAAAAATTTCGAGAACAATACCGAGCACGTCTGATGTTGCTTTCTGCGTCTCAAGAATGGCTTTGGCAACATATCAATGCGAGAATTTCGTCTGTAGATAATTATGCGTGAGGAATTTAGGATAAGGGGGAAAAATACGGACAAGGGGGCAAATTTGGTAAGCTGCCGTGTGTACTGTTCACGTACAAAAAACAATGCTTAAGCCAATACATAGGGAACATGTCAGTGCAGAACATTATCTATCCTAGCGATATCGAGGTTGGATTTTACTTCCCTTATACATAAAGCCGACAATGAGATACTGGCCAAGGCATCTCCTCTAGTACTAATAGAGAGGGCACTTAATCATGTCTTGGTTATTGTAAAAGCTGCAGTATTACTGCAGTAGTTTGTTCTATTGTCCATAAATTGATTTACTACCATAAATCTTCCTAGAATTTCTAACCTCGCTTCCTTAAATATTGTAACGTGTTGAGTTTGGTGTTTTAGTTATGTTGTGTCGTATTTCGTGTTACTTTCATTCCCATGTTGTGTGTTTCAGTCTTGCGTTCATGTGGCGTCTTGTTGTGGGTAGTAAACACGCTTTCCGGGCAATGTGCTGTCATGTCAATGTGTACTGTCATCTTGACGTACTATGTATTGTTGTGTTCAGTTGATGTCATATGTGTAGTGAGTGCTTAATTCATAGTCTCAGTCGTCGATTTAATTCTAGAGATAAATCATGAAATAGCTGTTTGCATTGTTGTCTCTACTTTAGGCCCATGGCCAGGCTTGCGAACTTTATAGATTACTGGCCATCACAAAGAACCAAATCATAACAATATATTGGTGTAATCTATGAGCTTGATAGAGAGCTGGTGAATCAAGTACCCAGCATTTGCTAGCTTTAGGGTCTAATTAAGTTGTTAAGCAAAAAGATGATTTATCACATGTTCTATGATCAGTGTTTTGTTAAAGTTTTTCGATTCACAACTTGTGCTTAATTCCATCGATTTTTATTACATCTAGTTTAACCTCAGGAGTTCCTTGTTTCACCCGAGCAGGGCCAATGGGCTTAAATATACAAATCTCGATTAAATATAAACAATCAAAATACTCATTCCGAATGAACGATTGCAGGCCTTCTTGTGATTACCAATCGTTTTTACGCTTTGAAGTTTGTTCCGTTAAAAGAGTTTTGCTGCTTGTATACACGTAGAAAGTCAGCAACTTCTCATGCAGCTACAGTACATTCGAAATATAGCACGTCATGAAAACCGCAAAAACCGCAAAAACCGCGACAACCGCAAAAACCGTAACACAAACCGCAATAACCGAAAGTCTGAAAACCGCAGTAGGTGTTCCACACTAATTACAATCATACACAGGGGCGTCGCGACCGGGGGGGTGTGGGGGGTGCTACACCCCCAATAGTTCCTCGGCAGGTAAATTTCAGGTAAATTTTGCTTAAAGGACAAACAGTTCAGGTAGTTCGGTGACTGGGAATTGTATGAAAACAATGAATATTGCAAGGTAATGCTGACATGGAAATGATATAATATTGAGCAATGGTAGTTTTCTGTGCTTGGCATCATATGTTGTTGCTCTGAAGGTCAGCAAAATTAATATAATTGATGTCTTGCTGTGATATTTTGAGACATGAAGTCTAGCAGGAAACGAAGCAAAGGATTATTTGTGTCAGTTATATGCGGCTATCAAAAATATTGGTTTTCATGACCTTGGCCCTTCAAGAAGCAGAGGAAAAGCCAACAATGAGCGGTAAGTAACTCACTTAAATATCAGAATATTTTATTTGACTGAAATAACATGCATCGAATGGAGAGAAAAAATCTTCATATTCAAATTGATATGTGATGTGATGTAAAGCTTTTCACTTACTGCATTTAGGGAAAACAAAGAAGGCCACACAGGCGCTGGTGCGACAACGTCTATACGTGGTCTCAGTTGAACTTAAACCAACTAAACTTGATAACAAAAGACCGGAATCCATGAAAGCTATAGTCTCATGTTAGTACGCAATCTGGTTGTACCGGAGAAAGCGGAATATGATGAATCATCGAAACTCCCACGAAATTAGCGACTTTGTGGCATTACATTATTGTATAGTTATGGTTTACTTTTCTCTATTATAGAAAATCCCGCGAAAAGAAAGAAGTTTGAGAGATCTAATAGGAGACGCGTGATATGCCTTTACTGTAACAGGGAGTTAAACAGCGATAATAAATTGTATCACCAAAATTCATTTCACGCTGGGCAAGTTTTAAAGTTCAAAGATGTTTATGAAAAGTCACAAAAACAGTTATGCTTTGCTCCACAGAAGCAATGGCAGGTAAGAAATCCTATTTTGAACTCAAAATCTTCATGTTGAAACGATCAGCCTTTATAAAAAAAACCGTTGATACAGCACTCTCGATATTTAATTGAGCAACGCTCGACAATATTTCAATTTAAATGTACTGGGCGCTTGGGTACTTTTTGAGTTGGGTGTTGTCGAGCTAGTTTTGAAAATTTTTTAGAGTAAGCTGTAGACATATCTATTAGAAACCTATTTCTCAATTACTTCCCTCAGAACCAACACGCAGATGAAACTGACTTGATGCCAGATATTGATGATGGGAAGAGTGAAAGGGCGTCAACATCAAAAAGCCTAAAAAGCGACATCAACGAATCAGAACAATTGGTAACATTGATCTGCACAGAAAATGTGCAGGTTTCAGAGAAAGATATTAGTAATGAGAACGAAAAGTCACATGAAGACAAGGAATTAACAGATGTTGCTGCAGACATAACCAAAGAAGCTTTAAGTGACAGCTATTTTCAATGCATAGGAAAACTTAAGTTTGCGGCTGAAAAGATTAACTCAGTGCTTTCATGTAATGCCACTGTTATTCATTTTGAATCATCATTTGCAGAAGTGGCAGCAATATGTAATACAGTGATGCTGACAATAGAGGAAGCAAAATCATTGGCTGACTCTAAATTAAAGATTGTTCAGAGTCTTCCTGATGAATTCAAAACGATAGCATGCCAGAAAGTAACCCCTTCATTGAACATGATCCTGCAAAGAGACCTGAAAAGTTAACCCACAATCAACTAAGGCTTCTCATAGCAAACGGGCCATGCCAGCCAATTCTACATGTCTATCCTAAAAATATAGATATGGCAAAGAAAGGAAAACAGTGTTCGTTTTCTAAAATATGGTTTGCAGAATATCCTTACCTCGAATACAGCCTTTCTAGTAATAAAGCATATTGCTTTGTTTGTTCTTTGTTTGGTAAAGTTGGTCCTTACAAAGAAAAGGCCGAGACAGCATGGATCACAGGAATGGAGGACTGGGCTAAGATGAAGGGTAGCCGTGGCAAGAACAAATCTGGAAAACTTCAAAACCACTTTAGCAGTTCATCACACACAGCAGCCCTTGCAGATTTTAGCAACTTTGTACAAGATGACAATAAGATTGAAGCACTAATGACGAAAAAACAACGAGGAAATCTTATTGATGCAGAACTTCAAACTTGCAAAAATAAGGAAGTCATTGCGATGCTGCTAGATGTCACAAGAACTCTCTGTAAAAATGGTCTTGCTCTCAGAGGAGGCAACAACGACGAGAATGGCAATTTTCGGCAAACTGTGGACTTGCTTTCGCGCCATAACCCAACAATGAAAGCTTGGCATGACAACCGCCAGTGTCGCAAATACCGCACCAGTTACTTAAGTCCAGAAAGTCAAAATGAGCTTATACAGATGCTAAGCGAAGAGGTAAGACTTGCTATTGAACAGCGCATAAAGCAATCAAGTATCTGTGCTGTGATGGCTGACACAACACCAGATATCAGTGTTGTTGATCAAATGTCAGTTGCTGTTCGATATATTAATAATGAAACCTGCAAACCAGAAGAACGTTTGGTTAAAGTTACAGAAGCCTTAGATAAATCTGGTGCTGGATTAGCAGCAAGCATCATTAGTTCCTTAAAGTCTGGCGGAATTCCTTTGTCAACAGTTCAATTTCAGACCTATGACTCTACAGCAAGCATGTCTGGATGTCACAAAGGTGCACAGCAAATCCTGAGTGAATCTCTTGGGCGAAATATTCTTTACACCAAATGTTTGCCCCATGGTGTTAATCTAGTTATTGAGCATGCAAGTGACGCTTCCCCTTTAATCTCAAAAGTTTTTGACACTGTGCAGAGTATTTATGTCTTTTTTTCAAAAAGTACAAAAAGACATACAGAGCTAGATCATGCAATTGGGAAAATTGACAATGCACTGAAGCTGCGAAGTTTGTCGCAAACAAGATGGTCAGCCAGACCTGAATCCATAGAAGCTGTGTGGAGAAGCTTGGATATTATCGTTGAGGTTCTTCATCTTAGTGAAGAAAACGGAGACCCAGAAACAAAAAGGAAAGCAGCCATTCTTATCAATTTAGTGGTAAACATCGACTTTATATGTGGAATCATGCTATTAAAGAATATTATGTATAAGACCAAACTTCTGTCTGATTTCCTCCAAAGAGAATCAATTGATATGGCTGCTGCAATGGTTGCCATGCAATCAACATTGAAAATTTTGGAGGATATTAGATCAAGAGAGACAGAAGTGAACAATGAAATTGAAGCTGCCGTTGCTGTCGCTAAGTCTCAAGGTGCTAACCCACAAGCTGATTTTATACGATTACATAGGACACGAATGCCTTCAACAAGTAGCACTTTTCATAGCTCTAAAATGGAATCAATGGAAATGTTAAAGCTAAAATTGTACTACAGGACACAGTTTTATGCTTTTATGGACACGTTGGCTTGCGAGCTCAAGGACAAGCTTAAACTTGTTAAAGATACGTTTAATGATTTCCTTTTGGCACTGAATCCCGACAGCCCAGGACCCCCTGAGGCAACAGCACGCCTTGTCGCAAGTTTCCCAACACTTTTTTCCGAGGAATCATCATCTGGAATTCATAATGAACTTCAGATCTTTTTCTTGCATGTGAAAAAAGAATTCGAAGATGGTTCAAGGGGTGAATTATCAACAAGTACTGCGGGTTACTTTGCGTTGGAATTGGCAAGGCGTCATTCTCTCTTCAAGACTAATGCAAAGCTATATCAGTTGTTCTTATCTGCAGCACCGTCTGTGTGCAAGAACGAAAGAAGTTTCAGCGCACTGAGATTAGTAAAAAGCTACCTTCGTAGCACAATGTCAGCGGATCGATTGGACGACTGTATGGTACTAGCTAGTGAAAAGGACCTCGTAGATAGCATTGATTTGACAAAGGTTGCAAAAAGTGGTCATTGCTCAAAAATCGACGCGAAAAAATTGAATAACTTTTAAGAGAACGACATAATTAGTATTTTAGGTATTTATTGCAGTTAATTCACTGATATGAATCACAAACTACAATGATAAAGTTGGGGTAAGTATTGAAACGTTCTATTGACGCCCATTGATGCCTTTAGAAGTTAGGAATTTAGGTAAAATTTTGGTTTGATCAGGTAAATTTACAGCCCACACCCCCCATAGAAGATAGCTTCACGACGCCCCTGACCATACAATTCATATAATATTACATTCATACAATACTAAAGTCATGTAATTGACAAGGTTGCTTCTTAAAACACTAAAAGTTGCTTATCATAAAACATGGTAGCATAATAGTAGAGTTAAACGATTTTTCTATGAGAAACCTGGATAATTGCTTAGCGGTAAAAGTTTTTCCATTTTTGACCGCAATTTAGATCTAAGACTCTGTTCACAGTTTCTTAATTTAACGAACTAAATTGTTGTGAAAACATAAACAAAGGTGAAAGTAACAAACTATTAGTATCACAACCAACAAAGCACATCAGTGCGAGCTAAAATGTAAAGCTACGTCATGTTCATGTTGTTTTGGTTCAGTTTTACGTTCAACCAAGCGACGGCTTCAATGTGCTATTTGTCCAAAGTTTCCTAGCTCTGTCCTTCTAGTTCTAAAAGTTTCTTAAATGCAAATGTGTCTCGTGCTAGGTTGCTAATAAGCTGGCTTCCTATTAACAAACGTGTACAGCTAATATAAAATCGTTAAATCAAGCCAGAATACATGTCTATTGCATTTTAGCAAAGCAGTTCGTTCTAGAACCAGTATGACGCAACAGCAAAGGAACGGACTGGCATCGAGCTCTACCGTTTTCTACTAAGGGCTGGTTTCCATATAATTTTAAGGAGTTTTAAGAGACTCGCGGACAGTTTGCGACTATTTTAAACCTCCTTGAGATTATATGGAAGCTCCAATTGGCGACTTTCGTAGACAGTCCCAGACAGCATTAACATCAGTTGAAAAAAGTTGACCATGTTTAACTTTTATGACAGCTAAAAACAGTTTAAGACTACTTATGATTATATGGAAACACAAATCTTCGATCGTCGAAGACAGACTGTGTCACCTCTATTAGAATTAACCACGCGTTCATCACTATCCAACAGGAACAATAAAATTTCTTTTAGCAATAGCAACACAATCCACGTGGCGTTTGACAATAAGTACACCAATTGCCCTCCTTGCAGATCTTTGCAGATTCCTTACGATCGTTACGATTCCTTAAGACTATATGGAAACAGGTCAATAAGGGGACTGATGCAGATAATCTCAAATAGTCTGCGATTCTCTTCAGACTCCTTAAGATTATATGGAAACCAGCCCTAGCGAACACCACCCTCTAAAGAAGGCTGCACCTCTGGCCAAACGCCGCCCTATAAGTATTGCCGCCCTCTAAGTAAGGCCACCCTCTCATGAACGTGACCTTAAAAAGTTCATATCATGAACGACGACTGTGATGGAGACAGATCTAATGATATTTTTTGTTATATTTCATAATGTAAACACATCTTCCTTGAACTGTAAAGCATCTTCACACAGACGTTGTTACACTTGTTTGAGAAAAGAAAAAATTGTGTAAAGTTCCATTTGTCAAACTGTACTGAACGCTGCCTTCTAAAGAGCGCCACGCTCTAATTAACGCCGCATCATAAAGTTCCTGCTATTAACGAACGCCGTGGCGATTGTTAAAGGAAATACAGCATGTATGTATGTATCCATGTATATATAAGTGGGTGTCTATACGAGCAGTATCTTTCTTAGACCTAAGAACTCCAGTTACAAAAGGACAAATGCTTGCAATCACTCACAGCAATCAACTGTTCTGATGGAGCAAAAGCTCCGTTTTAAGGATAAGGCTAAAATTACTCAAATGAACTACACGCTCCCTTTTAGAAATGTGTTGGATCTGCCTCTTTATGAAATGTTTTTATGATCAACGCTCGTGCTGGATTTTGATAAGCGAATTCAAGGAGCTTTCAAAGACTATTCAAGGATAAAATTGAAAATTTTCAAGGAGCTTTGACGGTATTTCATTTCTTTTCAAAAATTTCAAATAAATGCTGCAAATGTCTTGGCATATCACCAGTTCACTCGCACAATATCCTATAAAATTTTTTGGACATCTCCTTTACCTCTCTTTGCATTGCTTATTGCTGTGAACAAAGTTAACAGTAAACATTAATAAGTTTCGAGGAGTGTGCTTAATTTTCAATGAAAAAATCTTATTTTCAAGGATTTTCAAGTGCCCTTGAAATTGATATTTCAAATTCCAGCACTTTTCAAGGAGTTCAAGCCCCTACACAAACCCTGTATCATAAAATAGCTCTGCATCTAGCGAAAACTTCAGACAAGTCAGTCTGCAATTTTCAGATCCTTTTCTGGGTGAACATGATTTACACTTTTCCAGTCAGGATAAACTATTTTTAAAGGAGCTAAAATGACATCAAAATGCTCTTTCACTCTTTCATACAGAAATTCGTGTCCTTCCTTGCTGAAGTGCAATCCGTCACAAAACAACTCTCTCCATTTCTAGAAGAAAAAAGTTTAGAATAAACCTGATAATAACGATAACTTTGAATTTGTTGTCAATAGGACACAACGCACGCAACACAGAAAGCTAGCCAAAACAAAATTATCCTACGGACCAACATAAAAAGATGGGCCAAATCATATGGGCTCTATTAACCGGGCTAGTCCGCTGTGCCGAGATTCCGGTTTTGCAGTTAAATGCTGTTAAAAAGCAACTTGCCATCATGTGACAAGCGGGCTAGTCTGGCAAACCGGGATCTCGCTTTCTTCAGCCGAGATCACGACTAAGCAGTCTGTGATTTCCTCATATGATAGCTCCAGCTCGGTTTGCCGGGTCGATTTCATGCCGATTTTCCCGTCATTTGAGAATTCTTGATGCGTCACGAGTCCAATGACGTGAAACGGTGCTTGCAAAATATTCAATTGACAGCGAGCTGCTAAAATACTAAAATGGCAAGGTTAATTGAGGCCATCTCATACGGCCCTAAAGGTAAGCTATATGTAAAAGGAAAACACGCGAGAAGCCAAGAAAATAACACAATGGGATTTCCATTATTGAGATGCCCAATTATTAACTAGAAACCAGAAAAAACTCAAAATATAATCCTACCTGTTGTTCCAGCATACCTTTCCAAAGGTCAATGCTGCGAATATTTAGCTCATTTGCTATTGATAATGAGGCGTTGACATATTGAACAAGGCTTTCTTCTGAATGTGACACTGGGAGATAGCCTTGGAATAAAGAGTATAATTTTTAATCAGAAACATGTCTATAAGAAAAATGAGGCTGAAATTAGGCAAAAATTAAGAAACATCTAAGAAACACAGGCAGGCTGAGGTTCAAACAATAACTTGAAAAAACTATTTTGACGAGAAATATTTTGATCAAACTAAAAAGAATATGGAAACATCAGCCATTGCATGAACCAAAAAACTTTGTGATCCTTTTCCTTGTATCGCAATTGCCTAATCTGGGTTGTTATTGCCATTGGGAGTCTTTAAAATTTAAGAAACTCTTAAGATTGGATTTGATGAAAAATCAAGGAACATTGAAGCTGAAACCCTAGGGCTTTATTCTCTAAAAAAAACGTTTACAACTTGTCGGGAATCCCCAATTGCACCTGAGTCACTAATCGCTCTTGTTTACAAGTTATGTAGGAAGGTTACTTCATGCGGTTATATACGTAGATATTACGCTGATTCTCACAATGAGACTCAATATAGGGAAATTAGTAATTGATTTTGTAGAGTTTTTTAGATAAACAATTAGTCAATAGGATGCAAATACTCTTATATTTTTCTTAATTTTGATTGGGTAGATTAATCAAAAACTTCGATTCCTATTGGCTGTGCTATTTCCGTTA
>WIPJ01001650.1:309377-325982 GCA_018155075.1 Cassiopea andromeda
TCTGGAGTCATTCTATTCATTTATCCTCGAATTAGCGTTTGATTAGGAAATCGAGTTCCTACACAACTTGCCACACAAGGAGAACCACATATGACAAAAAACTATGGAAGAACATCTGCTATCATTCATACAAGAATAATTATTGGTGAAGCAAAGACATAAAAAGCCTTGAAAATTATTCGAATTTAACATTTCATTTTCCTACAAATTTCCGAGAATTTGACTGTTGTATTCAACAGAATCCTAGGAGTGGCATCACGCTAACGCACTACTTTCGGGTACAACAAAATAATCTCAGACTTTAGTTTTGCGATAAAGACCCTTTCTTTGAAGCATAAAAGCTCATACGCATACTGGGGATGACAAGACTGAAGTGCATCATGAACTTCCATGTATCTAAAGGGATAGAAGCATGCCCATTTAAAAATTGGATACACATATATTTAAAGAATGGATATACATCTAATTCTAAAGAGTTGGATCCATTTACAGAGATGGACAAATTACTATTTTCAAGAGAAGGATATACTCCAACCTCGTAAGGGCTGGGCAAATACCTTTTAAAGAGATGAATATTCACCCACTATTTAAGAGGTTGATAAATTCCTATTCAAAGAGCTGGATGCATATCCATTGAGAGAAATGGAAGCATGCCCATTAAAGAGCTGGAAACGCACCTTTGGGTGTTGATGATTGGAACACATGGAAAATACCTATTGCTTCAGTGATTCACAATTAATCCGTTATCTACTGGAATTCAATGTTTTTACTATACAGAGGGAAAAAGTGAGCTCTATGGTATCAGCATAAGTTCCAAATCTTTGATTTGATAAGAGATCTGCTCCTAACGGCCTAAATGGGCCTAAAGTTAGCTGTGAGGGGCATTTATTGCCATTAGATGTGATCAGAGCTCTTAACCAAGCAAAGATTTGAAACCTATGCTCATGGTACCAAGAGTTAGCAAACAATGCAGGTACTGAAAGGGATCAATACTGCATTCCTCCACTTGGGAAATTAGTTCAAAAACTGGCTTGATTAACCATGATATAAAGGATCAAGCAAAGAACTACAAAACTGCCAGGTATTTGAAGATCTGAGCTTGTATTTTTACAAGAATTAGGAAAGTAGAAGGGAAAAAGTACTATAGCAGCTGGGATGAATCTGGGTAAAGTTCAATGGCTCTATGCCATACTTTAAGGGCTCACTAGTTCTTTCAGGCGGCCGAAAGGGTGACAGGGGGAAAATTGCACCCGGGCCTCAGGGTCCTCATAATACTCAATGCTTCAAAAGTCTGGGGGTTCTTATAAAGTAAACCAGTAGTAATTGTTCAAAGCTAATTTCTAGATCCTGAAAGGTTTTCTGCTCACTTCGATCGCATGGGGCCTCATCTCTGTTTTGCCTCGGGGTTGCTTAAGTCTCTCGGCGGCCTTGCTTTCCAACACTTGTTTGCTTGCATTTCACCATCCTTTCTCGATAAATATCAACTGAAACTGCCAGCAAACAATGAAAACAAACACGTTCCACCTTGTGGGATGCCTGACTTGATCTACTTTCATTGTGATTCTGCCTCTTCCTTGAATGCCTCCAAGCTATCTTAGATTGAGAGGTGTTGCCAGCATTAGCATCATATCAACATATAGAATTGCCAAGCCAAATATAGGACATGCAAGTGATACTATGCAGAAAATGTTTCAATGGGAGAATGCTGAGGCAGATGCAACTAACTCACTCAGTTCTCTATTCTTAAGCACCAGAAAAATAACTCAGAAATAATGACTTTTAGCATCCTTTCAATAAAATTATTTTCAAATCTCTCGTGTTTTTTACAATGAAGCTTCTAGCATAGAGCTCGCAAATATATCAATATTTCATGTTTGGTATTTCGATTAGTGGTATCGTGCATCTCATACACATTTTTTCATAAGAAAAAAGTTTATAATGAGGCTCAAACGGTCAAAATCTTAAGAAAATCTTACGAAAATCACGAGGCTCAATTTCCCGAAAGTTAGTTTTTATTGACAAAAAATCGATATTTCGTCGTTGTTGCATTCAAAATATCAAGGATGGAATTCAAATTTAAGTGTACAATAGTAACAACGAATGTGTAAAAAATTTTAGCCAGTTTATTTCAGTAAAAGTTAAGAAACATTTAAGAAAATCTCAGGCTCAATTTCGGGAAAAGCTACGAAAATTGAGGCTCAGGCAAAATGACAGTTGGGTTTCTTATAAAAAAAGCGTGTATACAGCTCCAAGTCATTCTGGGCTATCGCAAGTGCACAAATGAGCTCAAGTGCAATTTGACAACTGTACAATATTTTCTTCAGGGCATGGCCGGCTAATTACATCAATCATAGTCACCGGGCTCAATGCTCAAGACAGCAATTTGTACCTGAGACCAATTACAACAAGATGGTAGAAAAATCCAAGTGGATCCATGTGAAGCTACCAAACAGCTTCATGCATTGCAGATATGGTTATACATCAGCAGTTTGGCAAGCCTGATGCACTAAATGTTGCTAGCATTATCACTGCTACTGTTGTGTGATATCGACTATACAATCATAGGCATGCGCGGCTGTTCGCTTGTCCAATAGTTGCTTCTTAATGGAACATGCTCCAAAATGAAACAAAAAGCGCAACTTCCTTCCGTGAATTTAATAGGAAATCTTTGCAAAAATCAGAGCACCATGAAATCCGATACTTTATGTCCAAGATACTATCGGCAATAGAAGATTGATAAATACCTGTCAAATGAGCGAGAAATAGAGTACTGGAGAAATGACCTCATAAAAATCTAGTTTTAGACGTTATGTATTTTGACCAAATGGACTGAGAGAACAACACATTTCAGGCATGTGCTTACAATTTTAGGCAAATCTTAAAAAATTTTTGTCATATTGTTACTACTTGCTATTAGATGCCAGGTTTCCAATGCCCTGCGTTGCCGGGGCTACCCTTTATCTCCTATGTTCTGCTTTATATTGCTTCTATACACATCCATGGAAACCTTTACATATGAGATAAGCTTTCAGTCAGGCTAATTATCTCTAAGTGGCACTCATTGCTTCTCTAAAATCTCACTTGATGATTTGAACTTAACAACATTGATACATTTACATTCTTTCGCATTATAATAATCCTTATAATCAAAAAGTGAGCAGAACGTGCTATTGTTGACATTGTTTTCTAATAACATATCTTAATTTAGCAGTAGTCTAGGGTTAACATAGTAAATCTAGCATTTCTGTAAATGCGTGAGAATGTTCCTTGGTTGCGCGTGAGCGCGAGAGTGCTCCAAAATGCGTGTGCATGAGCACAAGCTTCGGCAAAATTGTGAATGCTTAAGACCTATTTGTACTTGCGTCGAGGCAATTGAAGACAGTGTACGATTTTTCCTGCACTGTCGTATGTAAGACTCATTACGGCAAGGTCCTTCATTTTGTAGACTAGCTAAGGACGGTTTTAGTGTGCTGTTCCACCATTATATCTTCAATATTCTATTCTTCACCCGAATATTTATGAATTTCAAATATGTAATGAAAGGCCTGAACAAAATGTTGCATTAGTTAAGATTATTGATGGTTTAGCTAGACCAAGATGGATATATTCATTTTTGGTGTCTAAAGACTACTTGACGCCAGTGAGATTGTGCTATTCTCTAGGGTCTATTCTAGAGCGGTCTTGGCCACACTTTATAGTCTTGGGAATTTTGAAAGAGTGATCAACTTTTTCCCTTTCACATGCTTCTTACTACTCAGAAGTCTTTTTGCATCTTGGTCTTTATATATAAATTTCGACATGCAAGTACAATATGCGCTTCAATGTGTCGTCAAATAAAAGGAAGGTTCCACATGAATCTTTGGATTGTCTAAAGAGCGTATTCATAAGAAAAGCTCAAGTACGATGTGGTCAAGCTCCATCACAGCATACTCTGGTCTTGAAAAAAGTCCTTAAAATAGGCCCGTTATTCTTACTGCCATTTCAGTGAACTTTTTGGTTATCTCACTAGTGTGAACGCATGAAAATTTTCTCACTGGTGCGATTACAGTGAGATAACTAGTGAGAATATATTATCAAAATGTTTGAATACTTCTCTCATCGATGTTCTCACTGAACAAAGAAAGTCGCAAATCTTCTTCATGCCAACACCTTTTGTGACACTAGAACATTTAAAACAATGGAATTTCCTCATCACCTTCTTTTCAAACTGAGCCAACGCTACTTTGCAAGATTAATGTTGCCCAAAGTAGCTTTGCCTTACACAAATTCAGAGAGGAGTCAATGTTTACATATAAATTGAAAAACTTGAGACACTATCAACGGAAAAACAAACAAATGTGGCATCGAGTAAGACTAACATTTCTGACTCTGAAAATATTCCCATACCCAAATATATCTAGTTTCTTTGCATTGAAGTGACTTTCAAGACATTAAAGGTTATAAAGAGAACAAGGGCTGCAACTTTGAAATGTCATTTGGTTCATTGTCCATTTCGCAAACTCTGAGTTACACTGAAAATGTTGGTCTCAATTAGTGAGACTATAATTGTTTCACTAGTATGGGTTGGCACCAGGAAATTTCCAATGGGGGGGGCTGACTCTTCCAACAAGGGAACTGAACTAAAATTAATAAGGCTCTACAAATGACAAAATTTCTGAAAAAATAGTTTCTCACTTTGTGATGTCCATTAAATTTTCTAGCTTTGTTTACTGTCTGCATGTTGGGAATATATGGCCCCCCAGCATATCTTCCCAGGCACCACCTACAAATAGTAAATACATGTTATATCTTATCTTTTCCTCTGTTTCCAGCTCCATTCTAATGGCCTTCTCATGATTTACTATATTGTTCTCTTATGCTGTTTGATTGTGTTATAACACAAGCTTTACTTCATTGTTGTCAGTATTGTTCTCCATTGGAAAAATCTAATGGGCACTCAATACTTATCCATAAAAGGGGCATAAAATTGATCCATCACCTTTATATTTCCTTTAGCATATTGACAAAGCTGAAAGAAGCAATTGACTGCATTGTGCATTAGCAGACCTTTCTGAATATTGTCTTCCAAGTTACCAAGAACACCAAACCTTAATAATTGGTACCTTCCCAAATTCAGTAATTACATTTCACCCTTAGATATATCTATATCTTACCTTGTTTTCTAGAAAATACTGACCAAGCTTCCAGATCCATGGGAGGTGGAGAAATTAGAATGATATTCTCACTTGGAATTCCCTTACTCTCCATCTTTGAAATAATTGACACTAAGTTCTTTTTGTATTCTTCTACTGGTACATGTCTGTCATCTTTGTCACGCAGTACAGCATCATTAGTTCCTAACAAAATAGTTGCAGCATACAATGATCCTTTTGGTTGCCCATCATGCTTCAGTAAATTAGGCAATATTACTTCTGCCATGCGAGAGGTATATCCATTAAAGCCACGATTTAAAAAGTCACATTTTCTACAACAAAATGCAATATTCTACTCATTTATTCTGCTAGACCATGTAAACAGTAAGCAACAACCTACACAAGGAAGTTGAAATGTACAACAATTGTTTACTTATTAAAAGCTAAAAGCACCTGCGATTAATTAATTTCATATGATTTTGGGAGGATGCATTTAAGGGAGGGCTTTTTAGATGATGAATGTACTTTGGAAAATGAAGACAAATGATGACTGCACAGTTTCATGACCCTCCAAACTGGAGATGATGTGAAGATTTCTGCTACCCATTCAATTTTTCAACAGGCAGAAAATATGCTACTTTTAACTTTAGGAAAGAAGTGATTGAGAATTTATCAACAGAAACACCTTATATCACATAGCTTCAACAAATGTGCTCCAGATACATTGCCAAATAAATAAAAAATAGTTTAAGTACGAGAACAAAAACCATAACACATAACAAAAATAGCAACTATTCATCAGTAAGAAGATACCATGTTGATCAAGGTATGCAATCTAATCTATGAACATCTCTACCTTTCAAAATCTTCTACAAGTTTTGAGCACCAACCTCCATCATGAAATCCTTTCTAAGAAACATAAAATGGTAGTGAATGAGAAGATTGCCAAAACTGCATTGATATTTTAATAATCTTTTCATAAAAAGGTTAAGGTACTTCCAAATACTCTTGCATGTAGGGGAGTGCCTATTAGAGAGGACACTTATCCTGAGCCATCAGCATGTGAGGTAGGCTGGCCAGTTCCTTTCCTTGCCACCTTTATCTCCCCTGTGTTGCCACCAGGTACCCATTTGCTGCTGGGTGAAGAGTGAGCAAGCATTTAGTCAAGGGCTTGAGTCAGACTCAAACCATAGGCCTTCTGACCAGGAACTGTCATAAAATAGAAGTGGCTTAGTTACAGCCACACTCATATTTTCAAAGAGTTAGACATGATAATTTAGTCTAACTATGACAACATGGGGAGGGGGCTGGAAGCATAAGAAGAAATTAAGAAGTGTGGGGAGGGGGTAGAAAAATTGTTTTTAGATCTATGATAGTACTGCTATGAAGCACTCTATATTCATAAATTGGGCATCAATGGTTGTGAGAAAGTAAGCACCACAAAAAAACATTACCAACATGCAAGACGATTTGCTCAAAACATCTATTTGGAACACAGCTTGAAAAATTTTTGCACAAAAACTAATAAGCAGGGGTCCTAATAAGAGCAGGGGGTTGGAAAAATTGTCAAAAAATACTTAGCAGTGGGACAGCAATTAGCCACTGAAGATTAGATAGTAGATAAGTCCATTACCCAATATCCAGTTAAGAGCAAATCCAGAGAAGTATCTTTCTAAAGATTGTTTATTGGCAAGGACATACAATATGCAAGCTATAACACTATCAAAGTTCCAGTGTTGAAGCTTCACACATAGATAAATACACACATTTCAGTAATTTACAGATGGTTGTCCATTCAGTTTGGCTGATTTCCAAGGGGCCATCTATTTACAAAACAAAAAGCTAAAAATTTACAAAAAGAAGAACAAATCAAATATCTGAAAAGTCTACATATTAAAGTTCTAAACTGGTCTATAAGCAATGACTAATAGGAAATATGATTTGAAAGACTTAATTGTCAAGCAACTATCTACAAATGTGATGAGAGTGATTCCAGATTTGACTAGACTATTATGAAAGCTTGTCAAGAGCTTGCATCTTCAAGCAATAAGTATTGAAAGAAATAAGTTCTACATTCTAAGCAAACTTGGCTTCTATTTCATTTAAGATAATATGGCAGATTTCAATTTATTGTAATGGCCAAAAGAAGATAGTATTTCAGAAACAACGTGGTACTGTTATAAAATTTTCCTGTGCACTATTAAAATGTTTAACAGCCGCCATGCTGGAAAATATTCCAGTGGCGAATTCTCTCTCTTCCTAATGCATTCTAGAATATTTTACAATTTTTAAATTAATCCACCACACATTCTAAACAGTATAGCAAGAGTATGAGCAGACAATTTACACATCAGCGAGTGCCAAAAAGCATGATCTGGTAAAATAGCAAACGTTCTACTTATATATTTTTCTTGGCTACAAAATATTGTGAAACTTAATTGCTAACTTGAAACTGAGTTAAGTAGCGATGATGATCTGCAGTGCATGGTCATTTTACAGAAAATGGCTTGTAAGAACTTAGTTTCTGACTGCTCAAAAAATGAAAAGTGTAATACTGGATTTCTAAGGCCAATGAAAGTTTGTAAGTGCAAAAGTATTTAAAACTAGAATTATCTATGTATAGCATAATTTACTTGTTATGTTGGCTGTTCTCTGAAAAATTAACTTTTGCTATGCACTCAGATTTATCGCTATGCACAAAGCATCGGAACTCAAAAACTTTTGGTTGTTTTTGAGCCAAAGGTGAACGTACCTGAGTTAAAGAATCACCGAACAGGAGTACTTTTGGGAAGTGTGTATTAAATTTACGCTTGCTACTGCTGCTTTCTTCCATAGTCATCGTGAAGAAGACATTAAGAACAGTAAGCAATAATTTAAAGTTCATCACATCAACTCTATTAAACCTCAAGAGAACAAGGATTGAAATTGTTGTTGCGTTGTTAATTGTTGTTGATGCTGCACAGTGGCACCAATGATCTTGAAGCAAACAAAGCATTTTTTGAGATCAGTGGTTTACACCTGTCAGCAAGGCTCTCTGATTCACAACTTGGCTTGGTAATTCTACGGTTGAGATGATAATGACTGAAACGATTTCTGCATTTGCCAAGCTTGAATCAATGCTTTACCAGCTACTGTCATTTACGTTCACAGTGAAACGAAAGAAACATGTGAGAGAGGTTTAATATATTATACAAACCGATTCAAAGCCGACTGTTCCTACTATTAAATTAAATCTAAACAATCAAAAATGCTACAATATGTATCCTCGCTATATCCCCTTCATCCACTTCTGTATGTAGAAACTATTATGATGTGGAGGTCTTTCAAATAACACCGCTTTTATCACAAGTCAACATGCAGAATATCTATACCAAGGCAAAGAACAGAATAATGTGGAAGAAAATAGTAGATCAGGTAGTTAAATCGATCTTTTCCTGATGGTCAACATGGATTGTTATTTCATAACAACCAGAAGGAGAAGAGTCAAAGTAGTAGTAGGTCGTTACCCAACAAATCTGAAAGCTTTTCCCCAACACAGAAGGGGCTTTGTACTAGACTGCAAAGCTTTTCCTTAGCATTTCAAAGTAATAGGGGTGATGACGTGATAGATGCAAGGAAATAAGATATTTTATAGCATAGAAGATTGAAGGATACAAGAAGTATCTGAGGAAAAAGAGAACGATAGAAAGACAAGCAAGTATGCAATGAGAACTTTGAAGAATATGGCTTCAATGCAGGTGCAGATCTTTTTCTATGCACTTTTGTTGATACATCAATACAATACGACAAACGATACCACAGAGCGCATTGTTTATGTCAAACCCAGTGGCCATTACAGAAACCTGGACATTCACATTAGAGGCGAATTGTTGAAGAAACTATCTGATGTTACTGCTGCCTTGTGTTATATCGTTAAATCAGTCTGCTCGTTACACTATTTGATCTTACCATAAACAACCTAACAAGACAGCTATCTACTAATAATACCAAATAAACATGCAAATACATAAAAGTGGCAATCAAATAAGTGAACCAACAAATTAAAAAATATCAAAACGACCTTTCTCTTATAAAGCATATTATTCTTTGGAATAGCTCCTTGTTAGTATCATCTAGTAAAAATCTTTACAACAGTACAATAAAATGTGCATAAAAAATTCATTTGAGGGATTATTAAAACTTAGTGTGTTATTAAAAGCAAAGTTCTATCGAGAAGGCTTCTTCTCTGAGCATGAAAAGAGGGGCAGAGAAGCAAGAAGTATTCCTTATTCTCAACTTCTTCCTCCAATGAACACAGTGGATCTATTGCATCTCTGAAGCTATGCCGCAATCTATTAAAATTTAGTTTACATAATGTCAAAACTGAACTGAAATTTTAAACTGAACTGAAAACTTGGCTTAATTAAAATAGTTTTTGTTTAATTTTGTTTAGTTATCCAGGGTTTTGTTATTAATATAGGTAGTAGCGGCCATTAAGGGGCAAAGGGGGAAATTACTCCCTTAAATTTAACCTACTCCTCTCTAATCAGAGGCCAATAGGGTCTTGCGATAGTCGATGGCATCGACATTGTTCTTTATTAAAAGGCCATTTGGGTAGTTATGCCTATCATACTCCCAATGGCATCGAATTCTGTAAAATTTTGTCATCATATTAATTAAAGATTTAAAAAGAAAACTTGCCCCCCCCCCATCAGGTCACGTTTTTTATGAAAAAAGTCACTTTTCTGCCAGAGCTGAAAGTTATTTGTACACTGGTTTCTTATAAAAAGCGTGTGCTATCGACAAATAATCGGTATATTCAGTACCTGTGCCCCCTTGATTTTTCATAAAAGACCGCCACTTCCTGTAGGTCCTAATCTACTTGACAAACTTGAAATTGGAAATAGAAAAGCTGGTACTATGGTTTTATGCTATTACAGCTTAATTAAAGCATTACTAGGACTAGAAATAAGGCATGAGAAAATACAAAAAGTAGATATAAGAGGAAAATTTTTTGTACTTGCAATGAATCACTAGCAAGGATGCCTGTAGCATGGGGATATCGGGGGCTGTTGCCCCCTTTCTTTCTCAAACGGAGGTGAGCGGGACAAGATTGGCCCCTTTAGGAGAAGACGGTTGGGTATTCTTTCTGTACCCCATTCAAAGCAAATGCTCCCAAAACTGATTTTTCAGGCCCTCTGAGAACCCTAATATTAATAACTTTTCTCTGGGCCCAACCATGGTTGGCTTTTTGATCAGATACTGAGTATGAGAGAATCGCAAGAAACTTCTATATGCTATACAACTGTTGTCGCAAGCCCTCCAGGGAAACATTGCTGAAAGCTTGAGAAAGTATAAATATTGTTGACAGCAGAAGCAACCTAGCGATGGAGTTTTGGGAAGACTCATTTTCAAAGTGCCCACTTTGGGAGCCTGTCTCATATTTTCCATAATTGCTTCATGCACCATTGCACAATTCCTTATCATCAAAAGGATGTTAAATATGGTATGAAGTCGAAGTCGTATCTTTGGTGCCCTTTGGATATGTCTTGCCCCATACTTTTCTTGTGCAGGTGATCCTGCTCGCACGACTGGGAGACGAAGACAACTTCAGTAGCCTTAGCGTAGCCTAATACATAGTACAGCACGAAAAAGCGCGCTTTCGTGCTGTAGGAAAGTTCTATAGTACCAACAGACTAGCTAATACATAGCCACAATGGCCTTAATAGTTATAAGTATTAAACAGAATATAATATGAAAACGTTTCAAATTGCTTTCAACTAGGCTATTTACGTAGGAAAATGCAGGACGGGTAGAGTTTGGTTTTTCTTTGCTTGCACGTCAGATTTCCTTAAGGTGGTCATTGTTCTCTTCTGCTTGAAGTTAAATGGATGCAAACGGTTGTCTTGTAAGGAAAGGTAGAGTAAGTATTTTTGATATATAATGGTTCAATAAAAAAGTTCCGCAGATATTGAAAATTGCTAGTCTTCAAACACTGTGCTTAGCATTCTCTGTTTCCAAACTCAAGCATCTTGGATTTACGTATAGAATAAGGAGAATTTAATTGCACACATATTAACAACTATTCGTGCTATACCTACATTTATCACACACCAGAATGCAATGAGAATAGCAGGTGGAACAAAAATCCCCTGCTGAGGCAGGAGTTGTTTTTCAGCACAGTCATAGGAGTATGAAATTTTTCACCTACAACTCCTACTTTTCATCAAAATGCCTAAATCTCTTTGCAGATGAGGTGCAATGTTGGCTTCTTTTTTGCAGAGTTTTCAGCTGTGTTAGCACGAATGTACATTAAATCGATAATCTGTAAATTGACAATCATAGCATCGAAGAAAGGACTTTTACCTGCCCTGCAAGCTAAGTCTTAATGCACAATTTAAAGATTGATTCCATTTTTAATATACTTGCTCAATTTACCTATCTTACATGTTTCAATGTACCTTTATGTTTGATATTAGTCATTTCTATTCATTTAAGAGAATAGGGTTTCCTTTGATTGCAGCTGATTGAATCAACCTGTGCTTTCAATAGCAATTCATTGCAACTGATTGAATCACTCCATGCCTTTGATGGTAGCTGATTAAACCAGATTAAATTAAGCTATTTTTTCAATAGCAACTCATTCCAATTGAATGAATCACTCCATGTTTTCAAACACAAGGGAGACTTTGCCTCAGATAGATATTCTGTTCACACAATTCCATTGATGTCCGATACAATCTGCACCTCTTTTCCGGAGTCAATTCACTACTCTGTGGAAAGGGGTACACCAGATTATCAAATGCACGCACAACATTCTGACATTCCAAAATTCATCAAGCTGTCATCTTTGCTATGAAAAGTTCTTTCATACAGTAGTATTGGCAACCAGATACGTAGAGGAGCGTAGTCGTGTGAACAGCGGTGGAAAATGAATCCGATATCATGTGGACAGATGAAAAATTGACACCGGATATGGTCAAGAATAACGTCACTCCTTGGGTACTTCTAAACGTTTTTCGTGATTCTCTGTGACGATAAAGTGGGGGTTGGGTGGTACTTAAACAAAAACGATACCGTCACAGTAAACTTTTTATGAAGAATGCTTACATAATGAAGGAATACCGAAATTAAGCACACAATATAAATGAATAAGGTATTCGAAACAAAGAATGTTTTCTGGTATTTATTTATCACTTTCCATCTTACTTTTTAATTTTAGATGTGGGATTTTAGATGGAACATGTAATATGTAGGATATTTTAGTGGCTAAGTCCTCTACTAACTTTTATATATTGAGCAACGTTGAATGAGATTTATTTATTCTTCCCTACCGTTTCATTGTCTTAAAACGCTGTTTTACTTCGAGGATGCTGTCCACTGGCGGGAGGGGGCTGATGTAAGTGAGACACAACGCAAGGACGTCTTGTGAACAAGTGTGACTGCTTATATATATGCTTAAGCAAATTTTTAAGATAATCGAGATGATGCTGTATGCACGAAAACTTTTATACAAAAAGTGTCACCTTTACCTGAGACGGCAATGAGTTGGATCCCAAAGGGAGAATTCATGGTTTATACCAACAGATCAGTAGGATAATTTCATATTACCCCAAAAGCATTTTTCTCTTTAAAATAAATTTCCCTAGAGAATAGAGATAACGGCCAATCGATTCCCTTGAGTCTGCATTTGAGTGAATTGTAATAAAAATTGGTATAGTCATTCTGAGAACTTACCATAAGTCCTCAAGTAAGCCCTCCCTTCGAACTTATTTTTGCAGATAAGTTCCCCCCTCTCGAGTATGCCTCGTGGGGCCTTATTTGAGGGAAGCATTATTGCAGAAAAATAGCTATTCAATGTTAATTCCTTTCACTGGAGACAAAAAAGTAGAAAGAAGCATGAACTTCATGATGACAATGAAAAAATACCGATATTGACTATTAAAGCTTGCTTGTAACATAGCCTTCTGTGACAGTTTTAGTTTAGTTGATTGACAAACTTCTGTCGTTGTCCCTGTCGACCTTAAAGAAAATTGTTAAACTTCTCCTCGAATAAGCCCTTCCTTCGAATGAGCCGCACCCAAAAATTCACTTTTGCAAATAAGCCTTCAGGGGAATATTTAGGGATTTATGGTATCATCGGTGTTCAAATTTTGAAGTCTCATTGTACCTACCAATCTACGTATACAACAGGGAGAAAACAGCAGAATTCACAGAACTTTACATTTAATGAATCTCAATTACAAGGATTATATTTTCCAAATATCAAACAGAGACTCATCTATTATGGAACACTGACTGAGAGATGCTAAATACTTGAAATCGAAGTTATATACTATTGAGAAATTTAGAGCTTCAGTACATCACACAACTGCTACATAAAGTTACAGTTTATAAAGATCGCTTTCTAACTTTTACACTCTGTGTGTTGTAATATTTTAAGTATGAATTTAAGAATTGATGCTACCAGTAAAACTTGTAGGTATAGCTCAAAATGGTCACTGTTCAACTAGATACAATAATGCAACTCAGTGTTTCCATACGTTAGATATTTAACTGAAGTTCTCTGGTAGCACTTCAAGAAAACATTGCTTAAGCTTCTTCAAGTTTCGAATTATCTTGTGCCTTGTATCAGCTATTCCAAGTCCATATATAAATGGATCGACGACACTATTGCTGAAAGACATGCAAAGAAGAATGTTCCTGTAAAACGGTGAGACAGGGACACCACACACCAACTCCCGGATGAACACTACAGCAAGGGGAACCACGCAAACAACGAAGGCAATTGCAACAATACCTGCAATCAGTGCAATTTTAATCTGTTTCTTTTTGTAACTACTAGACGTCAGTTCAGACCCCAGTAATCCAACCGGAATTACTCTACTGATCTTTGTTCTGCTGAAGATGAATAGTCGAATCTGGATAAAAGTAACAGCAAACGATGCTGGAATAGTAAAGACAAGGTAGATATACTGTATGGTGCTGTAATTTGGGATCAATAGTTCATTATTGTAGTGGCTGGTGGAGGCCGCCAGCAAGCCAATGACTACTGCCAACATCCATGTGCAAATTGTGGCATTACGAACTCTCGATTCCGATAAAATTTGATGAAGGTGAAAGCTATGGATGCACGCAATGTATCTTTCCACGGCCAATGCAACGATAGAAGCACTGGAAACAACAAGCGTTGAGCAAGCGATGAATATTACATGCGCACGATGAAATGTGCAGCCAGAAGATCCTACTATCAACGTCGTGCTTTCATTGATTACGGTAGAAATAAACAGTCCAACAACTAACGTTGAGTCAGCTAAGGAAAGGGAAAGTAAAATCCTATGACGTGAAAGGGCTAATCTTAAGTCCTTTGACAGTATCTTAATCAGCAATACATGAAAAGGCAATGCACAAAGCATGAAAATTACTTTCAACATTCCAATTTCATCATGTATGCAAACGCGACCATCTGGGCTGCTGTCGACTGCCATCACTATCACTTCTTGCTATTACTGGCATGCTTTTACCTTGGTAGGAAGACGCCTGATTCAAGTAATTAAGATCCCGTATTGTCCAATGAGCGTCGAGTATTCTGTCCAACCACAGCAATGTTATTGTTATCACTGTTTATCAAAAGAAATGACTTCTCAGCATCAAAATCTCTTGGAGGGAAACCGTATATGGGGTGCAGAGAGCTGCCTCTTCCTAAAGGAAATATAATTACCTTTTTAAAGTTCTAATGCCACCAAATTTTCGAAATGAGTTATTATCGACTTCGAAAAGTGTGATGTTTCCTCTTCAGTTTGATACCATGCACTTATGCATTTCTTAACTAAGGGAGCAGTCATTAAGGTTGACAGGTACCGGAGCGGAAGCAAACTTGCAGGGTTATGATATGTTTTGAAGAATTTTTGTAGTAGTTTAAAACTTTTCTGAAAAATATGTGATGATATGAAACTAAAAGAATCTTTTTTTAATCTCTCATGAACTGTATAATGATAGTGGTTATTAAGCTCTACAGTTTTACAATTCCTCTAAATGAGAATCCTCTATCACTAAGGTTGTTTCCTGGCTGTAGGTGAAGAAACTTCCAGTTATTAATGGTGTTTTGCCTCAGGGGGTGGGTAAATAAGCCTAGCTTGGATGGCGATGTGCCAATCTGATTCAAAAGTTGGACCAATAATTTTGCTCATATTTGTGGAATATTGACTCGCAATTCTGCCCATGTATCAAGAAAATGTGACCCATAATTCCGCACATTTGTGAAAAATGATACCTATAATTCTGCAACCATGATAAAAGCCATAGCCATAATTCATGGAGTAAATTTCTAGATGCCTGACAAAACTGCATGCTGAAAATTTCAATGCTGCACATACTTCATTTTTCAACAACCAAGATCCAAGTGCATAAAGGGAGCCCAATCAGCAACTCAAAAACAGCAATCCAATACAATACCAAATATGAGACAGTGCAAAAGCTATGTTGTAATGCAACAACAAAGATACTGTTATCTCATTGACCTTATGCCAGATAGGCATATGATCAATGTTGCTATCGTATCATCACATTTCCTTAATGCAAATGGTTGCATATGGTTCTTCTCCTGTGTGACCTACAAATACCATCAGCTATAGTGCTTAACTCAATGATTCCGCTAAATGTTCCACCATACTTACTTTTGGCATTTCAGTCCTGTCAGCTCCAACCCTGTGTGTTTACACACCATTTGATATTCATGTTTTCTAAAACTGTCTCATCAACAGCATGCGGCTCTAGCTATAAATGTTTGAATGTTTGGGATTCATGATCAAACCCCAAATTGGCATTGCGCAGTGCTATAATAGCTGCTGGAAATCTTTGGTCCTGGTGAGATTCCCTGTTACCTCACGCAAACAATTCAAGAGATACAATGCATTTGTTTCCAAATTCCATTGGCTCTTTTTACTCTTCATTCTAGATGATGCCACTATACTGGCATTTAATGCAGGAAACTTTATCTTAATTGATCACATTGATGGCCCAGAGTGTTATGTAAGTCAATGTGTAGCAAGGAGCCCCATAGTTAGCCTTCCAACTCAAGGGTGTAGATACTCTTCACATACCGCATGTGTTATGAAAATCTTCAAACCAATAATTCATACTAACTTACACTTTGAAATGACAAAAACCCTCGTTAAATCCTAAGATGCTTCAGGAATTCTTCAAATTAGTATAAAAATTTTTTGAAACTTTTCCAAACAAGAGTATCAAAATATTAGTTCTATAAAAATGGATTCTAAAGGAATAGAGAGCATCTCTCAAAGGAGACATTTCCAGCAAATCATAATGCAGAAATGCAGAGATGGAATACCAATATGCCAGTGCAAATCAAACCTTGTTCAAAATAAATATGATGGTGAAATAATGAGTGTTAAGTGAGTTATAAGTTGTATGACTTGCACTTCAGCTGGAGAAAGTTATCTGCAATGCCTAGGTTTACCCAGCAACGTATGGG
>WIPJ01001650.1:349418-368604 GCA_018155075.1 Cassiopea andromeda
CAATTTCATCATGTATGCAAATGCGACCATCTGGGTTGCTGTTGACTGCCATCTCTCTCACTTCTCGCTATTACTGGCATGCTTTTACCTTGTTAGGAAGACACCTGATTCAAGTAATAGAGTTTCTGTATTGTCCAATGAGCGTCGATCATTCTGTCCAACCATAGCAACGAGCAATGTTGTTATTATCACTGTTTATCAACAGAAATGGCTTCTCAGCATCAAAATATCTTGGTAATGCAGAATATAGGATGAAGAGTAGTGCTCCTTCTTGAAGAAGATATAATTACCCTTTTAAAGTACTTATGCAGCCAAATTTTCGAATTGAGTTTTTATCGAATTCGAAAGGTTTGATGCGTCCTCGTCAGTATGATACCATACACTCATGCTTTTCGTCACTAAATGTGGCATTATTCTGCGAGGTAATTAGTGTGCCCGTTGCGAAAGCCTGAAGTTTGTGTTAGACGTAGAAATTAGTGTCCATCCATCTGAACACAGTGTCAAGATAGAACGATCACGGAAGTTGTATCTAGTGCTGACCTCATTCCGCAGTTAGAATTTACTCAAAAACTATCTTACATATATCTTGTCATTATATATGAGCAAAGCCATAGAAATAGCACTATCTTCTGGTTTCACCGATATATGACCAGTTTCCCATAAAAGCAACAACAGTATGAAACACAACATACCCTAGTCAGCAACAACACAATCGATTAAATAGACATGCAAATCACACAAGAGAATGCAAAAAGTTAGCCTATCTTTCAAGAGCCCCTATTCAATTCTTTTTAACTCCGTTATCAACGCTTTATCCATTCTTCACTCTTGCATTCCCTTTCTTGTACTGCTCTCTTGCACTAATTCTCGCTCACTTCTGTACTTCCATTACACCCCATCACTTATTGCTCCAACAAAACAACCCTTACAGAGACGAAACAAGAAGCACTCAATGACAAAAAACTACGGTATTATATAGCGAGATCGATATGGCTGATGATGAAATTAGTAATCTTCATCGTAAGTCCTCACATTGGTCTTCCTTTGCCATGGCCATTTAAAGTAACTATGCTTTAACAAGCTCTCCTCAAGTATTATCCTCGAATAAGCCCCCATAGTTGACGAGTGAAAGTGTATGAAGTTCTTTTTGGACTGTATTGGAAAATCGCATATAGCTTTCAGCTGGAGCATGACCAACGATAAGAAAATTTTTAAAGCCCCCTTCGGGTAGAATTTCCAATACAGCCAATCCCCATGCAACAATTCAAAAAGATATGTACTGCAATGGGTTTGAGTCAAGGAACTTGAAAGCTGCGAAATTAGCACAATACATAAATACTTGCAAGTAGAGTCCTCCTCGCTAAAATTGTTAGAAATCACGACTAGCTTTCAGTTTTCTTTGAATATGAGAATTGTGTTGCTATTCTTTATTTAGAGATTGCACCTAGAGTCTCCCCTTACTTTAAACTACTCCTCTGTAATCTGAGGCCTATAGGGCTTTGCATTAGTCTATGGGATCGTTATTGGTCTTTGCTAAAAAGTCATTTGGGTAGTTATACCAATCATACTCCCAATGGCATAGTATTCTGTAAAATCCTGTCTTTACATTACTTACAGGTGTAAAAGGAAAACTTGCCCCCCCCAGTATTCTGTAAAATCCTGTCTTTACATTACTTACAGGTATACGTTTTTCATGAAAAAAGCCACTTTTCTGCCAGAGCTAAAATCTATATGTATACCTGTTTCTTATAAAAGGCGTGTGCTGTCAACAAATAGTTGGTATATTCACTACCTGTTCTCCTTTGCTCTGTCATAAAGACCGCCACCGCCTTTAGGTACAAATCTACAGGAAAAACTTGAAATTGGAAATAGACAAGTTGGTAGTATGGTTCTATGCTGTTACAGTTAAAGTAAAGCATTACTAGAACTAGAAATAATGTATGGGAGGATACAAAAAGTACAAATAAGAGAAAGTTTTTTGTTCTTGCAATGACTCGCTAGCTAGGACGTCTCCAGCACGGAGACAGCAGAAGTAGCCTAGCGATGTTGTTTTGGTTAGGCTCATTTTCAAAGTGCCCACTATGGGAGCCTGTCCCATTTTTTCCAGAATTGCTTCATGCGCCATTGAACAATTCCTTATCATCAAAGAGATTGTAAATATGGTATAAAGTCGAAGTCGTATCTTTGGTGCTTTTTATTTAAGTCTTCCTTCCCTCCTCTTTTCTGTGAAGGTGACCCTGCTCGGTAGACTGAGGAGCCGAAGAGAACTTCAGTAGCTTTAGCGTAGGCTAATATATAGCCGCAATGGCCTTAATAGTTATAAGTATTAAACAGAATAAATTATGAAAACGTTTCAAATTGCTATCGTCTACGTTATTTACGTAGGAAAATGAAGGACAAGTATAGGTTGGCTTTTCTTTGCTTGCACTTCAAATTTTCTTAAAGTTGGTCATTGTTCTTTTCTGCTTGAAACAAAATCGATGCAAACGGTTGTCTTGTAAGGAAAGGTAGAGTAAGAAATTTTGATATATCATTGTTCAATGAAAAAGTTCCGCAGATGATGAAAATTGTTAGTCTTCAAACACTGTTCTTAGCATTCTGTATTTCCAAATTGAAGCATCTTGGATTTACGTATAGAATAAGGAGAAATTAATTGCGCACATATTAACAACTATTCGCGCTATAACTACATTAATCACACACCAGAATGCAATGAGAATAGCAGGTGGAACAAAAAACCACTGCTGAAGCAAGAAACAATTTTCAGTACAGTCATAGGAATGAGATATTTTTCACCTACAGCTCCCACTTTTCATCAAAATGCCTAATTCTCTTTGCAGATGAGGTGCAATGTTGGCTTCTTTCTTGCAGAAATTTCAGCTGTTTTAACAAAAATGGAAATTAAATCGATAATCTGTAAACTGACAATCATCGCATCTAAGAAAAGACTTTTACCTGCTCTGCAAGCTAAGTCTTAAAGTAAAATTTAAAGATTGATTCCTTTTTTAAAATACTTGCGCAATTTACCTATCTTACATGTTTCAATGTACCTTTATGTTTGATATTAGTCATTTCTATTCATTTAAGAGAATAAGGATTTTCATTTGATTGCAGCTGATTGAATCGACCTGTGCTTTCGATAGCAGTTGATTCAAGCGGATTGAATCAAGCCATGCTTTCAATAGCAATTCATTGCAACTGAATGAATCAAGCCATGCTTTCGATAGCAGTTGATTCAAGCGGATTGAATCAAGCCATGCTTTCAATAGCAATTCATTGCAACTGAATGAATCAAGCCATGCTTTTGATAGCAGTTGATTCAAGCTCATTGAATCAAGCTATACTTTCAATAGCAATTCATTGCAACTGATTGAATCAATCCCTGCCTTTGATAGCAGCTGATTCAAGCGGATTGAATCAAACCATGTTTTCAATAGCAACTCATTCCAATTGAACAAATCACTCCATGCTTTCAAACACAGGGGAGATTTTGTCTCAGATAGATATTCTGTTCACACAACCCCGATTTAATCCAACGCAATCTGCACCTCTTTTCTGGAGTCAATTCACTACTCTGTGGAAGTGGGGGTACACCAGATTAGTAAATGTTAGCACAACCTCCGACATTCCAAAACTCATCAAGCTGTCATCTTTGCTATGTAAAGTTCTTTCATACAGTAGTATTGGCAACCAGATAGGAAGAGGAGCGTAGTCGTGTGAACAACGGTGGAAAATGAATCCGATATCATGTGGACAGATGAAAATTTGACACCGGATTTGGTCAAGAATAACGTCACTCTTTGCGCACTTCTAAAAGTTTTTCTTGATTCTCTGTGACGATAAATTAGGGGGTGGGTGGTACTTGAATCAATACGATGCCATCACAGTAACAATTGTTTATTAGGATCTTTTGCATAATGAAGGAACACCGAAGCTAAGCACACAATTTAAATGAATAAGGTATTCGAAACAAAGAATGTTATCTGGTTTTTATTTATCACTTTCCATCTTACTTTGTAATTTTCGATGTGGGATTTTAGATGGAACATGTAATATTATGGATATTTTAGCGGCTTCGTGCTGTACTAACTTTTATATATTGAGCAACGTTGAATGAGATTTATTTGTTCTTCCTTACCTTTTCATTGTCTTAAAATGCTGTTTTGCTTCGAGAATGCTGTCGACTGGCGGGAGGGGGCTGATGTCACGAAACAAGAAGCACTCAATGACAAAAAACTACGGTATTATATAGCGAGATCGATATGGCTGATGATGAAATTAGGAATCTTCATCGTAAGTCCTCACATTGGTCTTCCTTTGCCATGGCCATTTACAGTAACTATACTTTAACAAGCTCCCCCCAAAAATTATCCTCGAATAAGCCCCCATAGTTGACGAGTGAAAGTGTATGAAGTTCTTTTTGGACTGTATTGGAAAATCGCATATAGCTTTCACCTGAAATATTACCGACGATAAGAAAACTTTTATAGTCCCCTTCGAGTAAAACTTCCAATACAGCAAATCCCCATGCAAAATTCCAAGGTAGATGTACTGCAATGAGTTTAATTCAAGGAACTTGAAAGCTGCTAAATTAGTACAAAGCATAAATGATTTCACATAGAGTCCCCCTTATTAAAATGTTTAGAAATCACTTTAGTTTCTTTGAACCTGAAAATTGTGGGGCTATTCCTTAGTTAGTTCTGGGCGCGAGAAGTTTCGCGACCCCTAGGCTTTCTGAATTACACCAAGAAACATGTTCCACTTGCCACTCTTAAAGACATGTATAAGGGCATATTAGAACCTAACTTCAATTATTGCTGCTCAGTTTGGGGCTCTTGTGGAACTACTAAGCTAAACAAATTAGAAAAATTGCAAAATATAGCTGCAATAATAGTGACGAATAATTGTAATTCTTCTGCAACATCTCTGATTCAAGATCTAGGATGGCCTACAATCGAAGAGCTTATTTATCGTGAAATATCGGTTATGTCATATAAATATTTGAACAAGCTAGCCCCGACTATCTCCACAGCTGCATTTATAAACTTTCTGATGGTCAGACATATGAACTTCGGAATTCTGCGACTGATCTACTAATACCCTGTATGAAAACACCATATGGGCAGGAATCCTTTGCTTTTGTAGATCAAAAGAGTGGACTAATCTTGATTTAAGAACAAAACTAGCGCCCTCTATTCATTGCTTCCAGTAAACTTTGAAAGATCCTAAGATTAATAGCATGGGTTAGCAGTGTGCTCTTTTAGTTTGTTTTTGATTGCAGTTATAATTACATATACTTATGTAGATCATATTATTTTAGACATCTGATATTGTAATTAGGTTTTCTGTTTTTCACAAGACCAATTGTAAACCAAGCTACTGACTTTTAACCCTGTATAAGTTTTAAATGCAAAATGAAAGAGGTATCTCGGTCCATGATTTAGCCGCAGAATAGTGAAAACTTCTTTGGAAAATTCTACGTTTTGCTTTGGGATACTGATATCTTGACAGCTTCTTGCACCATATGCAGATATCTGTGATGTTATGGTGAGTATTCCAAGAAGGCTGCCAGGATATAGTTATTCAATATCTTATATGTCTTTGCAGCCTTATCATATTCAATAAAATTAATGAAAGATAGCCAATTACACACCCACCCGTCCTTTGCATTATTGAGCTCTTGTAATAATGAGAAACAAAATAAACATAAAATTATGAGAAATTTTACTAAATAACAGATGCCAAACTCATAGAAGCTAGCCAACATCTATACAGGTATATCGAATTTTAAATGTATAAACACAAAGAAACTTTCCTAAGTCGTAGAAATCTTGTACTTAACTTTCGTAACTTTTTGAGCGGTTGAGTACCACTTTCTCATTAACCACTTTCTCAAAAAAATCTGTATTCGCTAGATGACATCTTTTATTCACGTATCTCCGTTTAAGGCGCGATCACACACCCGCACCTTGGAACGCGACTAGATGAGCCGAGATGCGCATTTCATCACGCTACTCGTTCTACAAAGTTGACCAAATTACACGCCTCCCCAATGTATCTATAAAGTGCTTGAAGCTAGGTGTTGGTGACTTTAATTACACAGCAGTGTTTCAAAAGTACTTTTCTACAAAAAAGTTCTACCAACGCGCTTGTTGCTTGTTTGTTTAGTTGTGTTTGCGTTGAAATAGAAAATGACGTCAACAGTTATATTCCTGAATCTTCTCGGCTTGTGGAACATATGTGCTATGTTGTTGTAAAACTAGATGGTTTGGCTGATGGCTTTTGTAGTATTAAAAAGTAAATAATCAAAATATTTTTCTCAAACTTGAGTTTTAAACTGAAAAAAAATACTCATGCTTGTTTAATAAATTTCTCTAATTTAAGTAGCGAATTAAGCAATCTTTAATTCAACGTTGCATTTAATGAAGAAAGTCGCATATCATTATGGCTATAGGATGCGTAAAACAAGCAACAAAAGCAAATAGCGGTGTGCCTAAATCCCACGACTCGATGCAAAGTTTGGCCCAGAGGCGCTCGATCTATCACGGCTTGCCAAACCCTATACGGAGAGGCCTGCTTTTATATTCATCAGTAGCGTCATAGAGCTCATTAGTGTGACGTCACAAAATTCTATTTTATGACGTCATAACTAATGGACTCCATTGCTAGATTCTGGAATTCATGTTTGTCATTGAATTCAATCCAGACGCTGTAGAGATGTTCTTTGCATGCCTAGAGGCTTTACTGTTTTAAAAAACAAGAAACTGAAATGAAAGACAGTTTGTCATAACCATTGTGCAAGATGCAAGATTGATTACTGGACAAAGAGCTCACCTTCGATAAGCACTTTAATTGGTGAATTTATAGGAAACTCTGTATTTTCCTATTATATCTTGGTTGTGACTACCCCTCGCTGGTTTGTTGGTGTTTGCTTGTAGTCTTATTTTACGTGCAGAGGACACGGAGCCAGAGATACGCGCTGTCTATAGACTTATTTCTGACTGACTATACGCAAATCAATTTCATACAAATATACATCTAAGACAAGTTTGTATTACGGTAATGGAAGTGTTAGTGGAAGTGTTGACAGATGAGAAGAGTGAGTGGGTGAAAGTGCAAAGTTACATGTGATGTTGAAATATAGCTAAGACATGATGAATATAGAACTATCAAATTATTATTATAGCTCCCTTTTACTATACGGAATACATTTTTCACTTCCAGAGTTTAGCTAATTATTCTTTGTTTGTACAATTATTTATACTTTAATTGCACTTTTTGGTTGTTTCAGCGTCTTTCTTTCTCCGGCACGGCTTCAATACGCGTCGCTAGCCATGCCAACGCCAACCAGGAACCCCTGCCAGGCCGCCATTGCTCTGTTACACGAGGCAAATTCTCTTGTTACTGGTTTCGCAATGGAGTCTCTTAGGACATGTCAGTTCTGTGCAACATAGAAAGTAGAATTCTGTTCTACTTTGTTCAGTTACTTTTAGCATTTTATAGCAATTGCGTCGTCTATCGTCGACTTCTGCAACTTGCAATGCAAAAGTATAGCTGGCGCAAGCACCAATATAAAGGCTAAAATGCACGATCAGTTTTTTCGTCGGTTACTGCTCACCAATGAAAAGTTGCAATGCATTTTGAGTGGAAAACCACAAATGATCAGTTCTTCTTAAAGATAGATGTGCTTACATTTTCAGTCGAACTGATTAGTGGGAACATCGTTTAAGCTGTACAGCTGGGATTTTTTCTATTGTTTTTGACCCATTGAGCTCAGTGTGAATGAACCCATCACAACATGTGATTTCATCATAATAGTTCTATTGTGGAGAACAATTGCACAATGTAGCACATTTCTTGTTCCCAGGCTCTAAGTGTTACACCCTGATGCATTATCATAAAAAACAGCATTTTTCAATCAAAGGTTTGGGTTTGAGGTCAGGATATTTATATTCAGAAATTTTCATATTTATCAGGAAAAAGCACATTTTGTTAAATTTATCAGTTCATATTTTTAAATCTACAGAATATTTTAAGGCGCAATCTTCTCAGAAGCAAATAAGTAATATGGATAAGCTGTGAAACATGTTATACACGTTAGAAATGGCTGGATTTGATGAGTCTCCGGTCTTAGTCGAGATTACATTCTCGCACAAGTCCTCAAATACAGTTTCCAATTATTTTTTCATTGTATTGGGCTTTATATCTCTACCCTATCTGTTTCGTATCTTGGTGGACTAGTTCGCTTTGCTCTTCTGAGTTGGCACAAATATTTTCTTTGAGTCTGTCCAGGTGATCATCTAACATATAAAGTTTGAGTGACATTTTGCATCCATGATACTAAAAGCCTATATGGGGTCCTTCACCAGCTGCTGGTAGCCTTCGTCTCTGTAGTTGCCAAAGAAGCCCTTAAAATCTGCCTTGAAACAGTTCCATATTGCTTCCTAAATCCTATTGAGCTTAAAGGATCTAAGCCATAGGCTCCCACATGACGTTTCGGCTCCATACCAAAAATTCTTATCGCTGCTCCCAGTTCTGTCTCGTAGAATAGTAAAAAATGGCTCTGTTGTTCCACAAGCAATAAAAACATTCCATTATTGAGAAGGAACATCTTCAAAATTTTAATGGAGCTGTCTACAAAAGTCACACTCATTGGGCACTAACTGCACCCCAATAGTGCCAAATAGTCTAGTTACATTATAGTAGAGGCAGAGACCATCTCTTGGACTATAAAGCCTGGGAAAGATTTGGATCAAACGCCTATGACATGTCAACCACACACCTTCCTTGAGTAAATTCTACTGCTTCATTCTTGAGATGAAAAGCTCTGAATTGGTCAATCCCCATATCCTTGATCATGTAATTTCTTTCTTGCTTGGACATTGAGGAAATTTTTCTGGTATCTCAGTGATCTCCATGAAATTACACCACATTTGACTAGCTAGATTTTCAAATGGATGGTGTTGAATAATTGATTACCGAAATTTTTTACAAACCCAGACTTTTGACTGCTTAGTAGCACTTTTTCACTTATTTGGGACCTATACAACACAAAAAGCATGATCGCTAGCCAGGAATAGAGAAAAAAAATTGTTTGTTACATGGCGTTTGTGGGGAATACCCCTAGCATTGCGCCACATGCGCACCACAGCCATGTGCAGTATTCTAAGTAATTTTAGAATGTTCTGGAACATTTCTACCATGCCATTATCGTACCATATATCGTGCCACACTTGTACCATACCCTCATCGTACCACTTATTGTCACAAGAATTTTAACACTTTTGTTATAAAAGAGTATACCATGTGTAGGTCTTTCAGTAGTTGAGTTAGGTGATTAATAGATTATAGAGTATGAAATTGAAGTATGTAAGATAAAAGCATTTTTTATTTGAATAACCTGTGAATTAAGCACTATAAAGAACTGGCAGAGAATGCATATTTTCCTACAGTGTTATCAACAAATTCTGATAGTAACTATTGCTGCAGCACAGCCCTTTCTGTATAGCTATCCACAGCAAAACTGAAGAGTTATTACTTAACGTGTAAGCGTGCGATCCTTGAAATACAGGATGTCTGCAAAATCTGGAAGATGGATTTCCCTGACAAATATCCAATTTTCCCTGACACGTTTCACTGTAAGTGTCATCCAATAGAAGAAAAACGATAAGCATCGAGTACCTCCCAAATGGCCCATAAGTCAAAACAACAAGCCAAACAAAGAAAATACATTACATTAGCAATTTTGAAACATTTAATCTCTAGTACTCCTTTGACTTTTCAACCATTTATATTTCATAAAATAGAAAATGGCACAAGGATGAAAGATGATGATTTAAGTGTGTTGCACGATTGTTATATGTCAGTACAGAGGGTCAGATTTCCTTGTCATTGCAAGAAGGATCAAGTATCCCTGACATGTCCGTGAAATATTTATGAGAGAATGGATTTCCCTGACATGACCGAAACTCTGTAATACAAATTGATAAAAAAGACTGATGAGAAAAAACGGATGAAATAATTATCGTGTATTTCCGCCTTAAGGGCATAAAGGAAGTGACAACGAGAAGTGATAAAGTGTAGAAAAGTGTACTCATCTAAGAAGACAAAAGCAGTGTTTGGATACCATTGGAAGTTGTAGACATCGTTGTGACACTCCTTTGACGGCTATGTTAGATGGGGCAATCTCTCAATGCAAGTTGGATGGCAATGGTACTTGGAGCCATTGCAAATCGTTTTTTGTAAGGGGTGTTATACGCAGTAACGATCTCGGAAACTGGGAATGGTTTCTAAGGAATTCTTTTGTTCTACCAAACGACACCACTTCCGCCATTTCATCTCTTTATGAAGTCATTTCCTTTTCTGCCATTTCTGAACTGAAACTTCATACTGCGCCTGCACCTGACACACGATTGTGTTGCAAGTTGCAAGAATCAATATTACATGGCGCAATTGCAACTAAAATGCTGAAAATCTTTGCGAAAAGGAGAGAAGATTTCTACTTCAAGCAACCGTGGCGAGATCAGAACTTGCATAGCATAGAACTGACATGTTGCACGGGGGAATAGTCTTGCACTTATGTTGCGATGGTTTTGCGACACAAGTTGCAAAAGAAATTGCCCCGCGTAACCAAGCCTTTAAAATGATTTGCAATCCCTTAAATTACCTTTGAAGCGCGAGTTGCCGCAAAAATTGCCCCATGCATAGGAGCTTTGAGGGATGATGACAAGAATTGTCTGCGGAATGCTTTGGGAGTGTGCAATTGTCTTGCTTCATTTGCTAGTTAATAGGCTTCGTGATTCTCCGAGACGGTAAAGTAGGAGTGGGTGGTACTTTATTCAATGCCATAGCTTCATAGTAAAAAGGTTTTTCTTAAGAAGTTTTCCATAATGAAGGAACTTTGACACTCAGCATACAGCCTAAATTGATGAGGTTGTCGAACAAGACCATGTTTTCTAGTTTTGTTTATCCCTTTCCCATCTTACTTTGTAATATACATTGATGCTTAGGACAGTTAGGTGCTCTAGTCATAAATCAAACGTTTATGTTTTGCCTAATTTCCAATCAAGCACTCCAATTTTATGCTCGATGGTGAAAAATTTGTTTTCACTGGTTCCATGCTGATTAAGAAGGTGGTATTCCAAAAATCGAGTGTAGAGGTAGATACCTTGCATTACATGATGTTTATATGGGAACAGTTTGAACAAGCGACTTAAACTTCATATTTGCTACTCATACTTGACTATTGTTTTATGCAGTCTTTTTTGGCACTTTCTACTGTTGCTGCAGTTAAAGAAATATGAAGAGTGCGATTTCTTAACTTCCTCCCCTTTTACTCCTTCAAAAATTTCGTTTTGCATTGGTGCTGTTGTGCATATGGGGGAGGGCTGTTTGTTCCAAACGTGATGCAATGCAAGAGGGTCTCGTGAACAAGCGTGACAGAGTGTGATGGTGGGAGGTGGGTGGTTCGAAAATAGCAATTTTAGTGTGACGTAATTATTGAATGCTGTAGGTTAAACCATGTATAGGCAACATGCGGCCTGCAAGACAAATCCGTTCCGCGGGAGAGCTCTGATGCGGCCGCAAAGAATTTTTGATGTCCTCTCCTATGAATTCCTAAACTTTTAAAAAGGTTCTGAAATTTGAGTTTTTGTGATTTAGCTAGATTATGTGAGTGTTCCCTGCAATATGGTTAAATTTTATTAGCAACCTCCCCGCCCTAGATAATCGTGATGAAATATTTTGCAAATCTGTCGGACTTGGGTGTAATCCTAGGCCGCCATTCCCAAAATTTAGGGATCTTGCGTGTCATCCGAGAGCCCTCTTTTCCAATATGTCTTGTAAGAACCCATGGGCATGAGCATAATTTTATTGTGTCTTCTGTTCATGGCCCGCGGCCTTTGATAAAAAAAAATTGGCCCTTGTGAGAAATAAGGTTGCTCACGCATGGGATAAAGAATCAAAGCAAAAAGGAAAGAGTACTTAAGTTTTACACAGTCAAAATTTCCCTTTTACTCCTTCTCAAATAACTAGCAAAATTCAATAATCAAAACACAACAGAGTTTTTAAGAATAAAACAACTCAATGACTTCATTCTTAGAGTAGACAGCAGGTTAATGAACAAATACTGCTAAAAATATATATGTCTAGAGCTCAAATGTACACCCAAATAGGAAAAAAATATCTAGTAGATTTAACAAGTGCGGTAAGTCTATAATCACAATTTTGTATTTAAAAAGTGTACATACAAATCAGCTTGCAAGATAGTTCATATTAAATATTAAGCAAGCATATTTGCTAATGTACTGATATACAATCTAAAAAAGCTCTATCATTACACAGCTTGGTGAAGGCCCGTTCCTCCTGGATTTCACTTATGCGCCCAGATACCTGTACATATGTCCAAATTTAGATGGTAAAAGATGGAATGATAAAGGAAGAATAGCTGGTAGGTCTCTTCTACCTAAATTCAAGACTTTATCTGCGTAGTTGAAAGTTCTCTTTACAGATTGAAAATTAAGGTTTTTTAAGCTTTCCATCGATCTGAAACATTGCTCCACGCTAGCAAAAATACAGCTTGATTTAATGATGATCTGAAGGCCGACCACAGTTACAATCGCTCTGGTCGCCGACCAACGCGATTAAAGGCTAGCCTTCTCACACAATAAGTCGATCGTGGTCGCTATGGTGGCTTAGAGAGTTGAATCACTTTCGACTTTTAAACGATCACGTAAAACTCGTCGCGTAGTCGCAAATTAGTGGAGCGCTATGCATCGCGACCAAAGCGAGTGCATTGGGTCGTCCTTAACTAACTAGAATTGTTTCTCTACTTATGGCAAGAGTCCATCATGCGCTTCTCCTAATTTCTCTTGCTGCTGCAACATTGTAGTTTCTCGTCTATGGAAAGACTAACCAAGAGCACGTATTGAAAGTTTAGATTTGCGACTATAATAAAGGCCAACCCATACTCTAAACTACTAGAAACGTGCTAGGTGCGCTCTATGTGACCAAACTTACACTACTGTCATAGGGAGAATCAGAGGAGAATTGAAAGGTATTTACAGTACTTATTGCTTCTAAATGTTAATGCTATGCTAAATTCAATAACAAAACAGTGGAATGATTAACGAAAATAAATGCACTACTATAAGTCCAATTATGCTGCTTTGCAAAATCTTTGGCTCCAAGTCAAGATTGTGTATTTGCATAACAAGGCCTATCAGTCACAGTCTATAGGCTGACATCGTTTCCTATAGGCTCAGTCCATTCTTTCAAAATTTTGAAACCCTTAATAGTAATTTCATCCTCAAAATTTATTTCATCAGAAAATTCCTTGTTTATAATAGTATTCCCTTGTGAATCCATAGTTATTGAAATGTTGCCGAGAATTTCTAAATTTGAATTTTCTAAGTCAGTAAGCTTGTCAAAAGAAAAGAAGCCAGCATAAGAATCTTCATCAAAAGCAGCTTGATCTGTTTCCGATGGGTCCCCTACAGAGTCTCTTGAAGGGCTTACATTCACCGTAAAATTTTCAATGCCTTCTACCTGTATGCATTGGTCTCTGGTCTGAAAACAATCCTGTTTTACATGATTTCGAGTAGAGGATATATTGGCAACTTCCCCCTCTGTCGATTCTTTTGGAAACTTTCTACATTTTCGTAAACTTTCCAGGGTGTTTTCACAGTATATCTTCTCAGTCTCGCAACAACTGCTAATATGGACAGAATTTTTGTTTCCTTCTTTCTTTATAACTGTGCCGAAAGTGCCATGATTCTCATGTGACTCTCTATCCAAATCATCAAAGTCCATTTCAACAGAACTATTTCTTTCCTCTTTCTTTACAACTGTGTTGATAGTGCCATGACTATCTAGCCGTTTTTTACCTATATCATCAAAGTCCCTGTCACAACAATGTGTCGGAGATTTTTGTAAAACATCCTTGTACACTGATGTCTGTTCATTGTCAATGCCAGCAATATCTATTTGGTCAGTGGTGTCATCCTCTTTTTCTGTGTCTAGGTGATCATGCAAGATTTTACTATCACATTGGTCTTCCTCTGATTGATCCCTATCTACCAAATCTTTACCTATACCATCAAGGTCCTTGTCGCCACATTTTGTAGGAGATTTCTGCAAAAGATCCTCATGCAATGACGCCCTTCCACTGTCAATACCAGCAATATCCGTCTGATCAGTAATGCCCTCAATGCATGACAAGGAACTGGCATTGCCTTTTGCAGTGTCTAGGTGACCATGCAATATTCTACTCTCAGATAGGTCTTCTGATTCTTCCTTGTCTTCTGAATCTTTACCTATACAATTAAGGTTCATGCCACAACAATTTGCAGGAGATTTTTGTAAAACATCTTTATACAATGCTCTTCTGCTATCAAAGCCAACAATATCTGTCTGGTCAGTGATGCCTTCAAAGGATACCATGGAACGGGCATTGTCTTTTGCAGTGCCTAGGTGATCATGTAAGATTTCATTATGACAATGGTCTTCTTCCGATTCTTCCCTATCATCTGGATCTTCACCTGTACCAGCAAGGTCCCTGTCACGACAATTTGAAGAAGATTTCTGTAAAACATCCTCATGGAATGATGCTCTCCCATGATCATTGCCAGCAATATCTGCCTGATCAGTAATATCCTGAATGCAAGGTGAGGAATTAGCATCCTCCTTTGCAGTGCCTAGATGATCATGTAAGATTCTACAATCTTCTTTAGATTCTTCCTTATCTTTTGGACCTTTACCTATACTATCAAGGTCCCAGTCACAACAATTTGCAGGAGAATTCTGGAAAATGCCCTTGTGCATTGATGTTCTTCCAGTGTCAATGCCAGAAATATTTGTCTGATCTGTGATGCTCTCAAAGCATGGCATGGAATTTGCAACCTTCTTTGCAGTGTCTAGGTGATCATGTGAGATTCCACTTTCACAACTGCTTTCATTTAAGTCTTCCTTATTTTTTGCAGAAGCTACTACTCCTTTAGCAGTGCTGCCTTGTCTATTTCCCATTGTCCAAAGATCAAATCGAGGAGTGCGTCGCCAAAGAATTTCTTGAAAAACTGATAGGACTTTTTCCTTAACAATATCTGGGAGATCAGATCTCTTCAATGAATCAAGGACAATCAATGAGGTTGCATGAAGTCTCTTTGCAAGCAATCTATGGACAACATAAAGTAGCAGTTCTCTACTTGAAGAAGCAGCTTCTTTTAGTATTTGGAGAAGTTCAAACTTATTCTCGTGAAGTAATAGACATTGAAAAAACTCTCGACTCATCCACTGCTCTGGTACATTTAGTGGACATGTTTTCTGTGGATACCCTACATCATTCTTGGCAAAAGAAGGTTCATTTTCACATGCTTTGTCATTAATAAGTCTTTCATTATTAGTGGCATATCTCCTTGCAGAAAGAACAGCTGCACCTACAATTTCATTGCAAGTGGGGCGGTAAAAGTATTGATATCTTGGTGGGGTATCCAATTCTTGATGAAACCTCATAATTCCCGTTCTATCATCAACAACAGGTATACCAAGTCTGACAATGTCATTTCGAGGAAACATCATATTTCCGCAATTACTTTGATAAAAATTACGTTTTCGGCTATTGTTGACATAATTTTGTTTTGTTGGATAGGTTGATGATGTGCTAGCAAACTGAAATGACCCTCTATTAGTCCATTTAGTGGGTAGATGATTTCTTACATTTAAGGACAGTCTCTGTGACAAGGCATGATTTGCATCAAGAGGTGATAGATAGTTGTGCGAAATGACATTCATTTCAGGCCTTGGAGGGTACATGATATAGCCTGGAGGTGCTTGAAATCTATTAGTGGAGTATCCAATGTGTCGGAATTGTCGGCTTTCAACAACATTGGTGGGATGCACACAGTTATTTTGCTGTGTTCTTGAATGTTGAAACTGTTGTAAGTCTGTGGGTAAAACACTTGCATCTACAAATCTTCTATTTTGATACCTTACAGTGGGTTGCCTTGTTGCATCACGAAAGCTATCTGGCATCGCAAATCGATTTCTTGGAATTCCATGAAGCATAGGTTCATTCTGACATCCTAAAAATTCATGACAACCGGGATATTCAAGATCTGTTGGATGCTGCAATCTTTCTGTTGAATGAGCTCCAAAATTAGATCTTTCTAGTCCACTTCTTAATTCAAACTCTTTATGACTAGGACTTTTGCTAGTCTTTGACTCTTTTGGCGTTTTCTTAGCTATATGGCTATCTTGGTTTATACCACTATGAACTGCAACAATTTTTGGATATTCTCCAAAATCATAAGCAACACCAACACACAAGTTCGATTCATCCACTACAGAGTCATTTTTGTAGCTATCATTGTTGAACAATGAAACTTGTGTTCTACTAATCGGTGAGTGGTCTTTACCCCCATCACAATGAAGATGACCTAAAACAAAAAGTAAATTGAAAATACTATCCTGGATTACTGTGTCTTTCAACTATTACACATTTCACTTTAAAAAGTACAGCAAATATGGGGAAATTTTCATTTCACCAATCGAAAGAAGACAAGGCCTTATGAGTGTATAATTGGATCCATTATACTCAATAGACTGTATGCCTAGTGACGACAACTGTCGTGTGGTACGCAATACATAGCGGTACTAGTAGTCATGGCTTTGGTGGAGTTGTTGTGATTTGTATGGGAATGTGCTGGTGTATAATCAAAAGAAGACTTATAGTGACCATTGTATGGTAAAACATGGATAACGAGCCTGAAATTTTCAACGACCGTGTTCCTAGTTTCCTTCAAAACTCTAGCCTGATGATCTATGTTTCCCTATTGATGCAGGAGCAGCTTTCCCCGCTATGTCATCACATACAACTGCTCAATTCATAAAAATTGCATTCAAAGGTTTTAGCAACGAAACCTGTCCTTAGTAAAGAACAGCAGGATTCAGCACTGTAGTTGCAATGGTGCTGCAACACTGCAAATGCAAGTGCAAAAAATCCTAAGGCCAATTTCAAGTGAGGAATGTGCAGTGGCTTTTCCCTGATAGTTTGAGTGAAAATTGAATTGAGTTCAACTTCCATTTCGCTTGCAAAATTCTTTCACTAACAAATCAGAATCCATATCGGCTTGGCAAGGTGCCACATTCTGGTGTTTGTGCTGTAAGCAGGAACAGCAAAATGACATAAATAGAAGTAGCAACAGGAAACCCCTCATCGTATAAAACGGAAAATGCAAATTAAGAAAGGTCTCTGACTCATGCAATTCGTTGCAATGAAGAAGAGAGTCAGAATGTAGGCAAACGGAGAGTGCAACAGGGTAATGAAGTCGCTCTTTATTAACAAGATTGTTATGCTTTCTTCTCTATGGTAATACTCTGTGATCCGAGGGCCCTTGTTTATATCTCCTATGTTGTTAATGTCGGTGCAAAGCGAGCAAAATCAAAATCTCCATGCACGTTCACAAGTTAAGTATTTTGCGGAGAGATTTCGCATTGAAACTGTTTACTCGAAAAATTTCGCTGAGTTTTTCCTCTTTGGAACTTGGGCTTTAAATAGCAAAGAGTGAAACTGGCATAAGGATTTGGAGAATAGCCTGTTTGGGCAGCTGAAAGGTTGCGACACTAGGGCTAGACATCTAACTGAATGTCTCCAGAATTCATTGAAACATGAAGCACAAAAAGATGAAAAGAAAGATAGTGAGACAGCACCATCACGTAGAGCAAAAACGGCTGGTGCTAGAGAAAGACTGGGGGACCATAGCACCCATCAAAGCAAGTTGAACTTCCATCAGAAAGTAAAGAACTCTATTCACAGGTTTATAATCCCACAACAGGAAAGTCCGCCCCCATCGCAAGCCTCTTGGCGCCAATCCCCTGAGAATATGATCCCTTTGAAAACAAGCGCCTACATAAATAAGTAAAAACTAAATAAAACGGCTAAACATAGTTCTGCTAGGTTTGATAGAAAGGCTAATATTGATGTTGACAACCAATTGAATTGCTTAAGCTGTTCTGTTTTCAATCATAGCCGTTGTTTGAAGTACGCTCTTTATATTGCACTGTATGTCACTATGTTGATAAAGTGCCCAGAGCTATGATTTATAAATTAATTTCTGAAATGTGAACAAGACCCCGCATACCCAAGAAACAGCGGAGATCTGATCTAAACTAGATCATAATTGAGGCCCTGTTTACACTGCTACAGATAAGTTGTTACTCCATATCACAAGTAGTATGGATTGGCCTTCTATCTACACTATTCTTAGCAATCCGTAGCAATACTGATATTATGCGGTATCACTTTTGATTCCTTTGCTATAAGGATCAAAAGTGATCCGGACTATTGGACCAAAAAGTGATCCTTGGCAGTGTCAACGAAGCCTTAAAGTGAGAGGCGAAGCTAACGAAAATTTTAGGTAAGGTGCACAACTTCAATTTGCCGAGAAACAGACTTCGTTGGACCCCAATTTACAGACAAAAAGGACTTCCCTCGAGTTTCATCAGCCGCACAACGGTGACGAGTAATATTGATATTCGGCAATTGTGCCGACTAGCTAAATATTGCAACTGTAGACAGGCAGGGCGTCTTTTAAGAAAACTTGGCTAATGGGGCAAATCATGGGAATTGGCGCATGCAAGCACAGATAGCAAATGGGTATGGCGAAGCTGAACGCCAATGCATGAAAGGTTGTATGCCAAGGCATTCCATTCATAGTTGAGATCAGTGGCGGCACTACGGGGGACCGGGAGAAATCCCCCCCCCAACTTCTCGCCAAAATCAATTTTTTAATTCATCTAATTTCGCTGATAAAATGTTAGGGTTGGAGTGAGAAACATCTAGCAATATTTCTACATGAGTGTGGTAACCAAATGGCATCATCGTTTTAGCGCTTGTCACCCAAAATCCCCCAGTCTGCGATAGCTGGTGCGGTTCCTGGTTGAGATAAGGGAGAATGGGGGTCTAGGGGCTTTCCACCAGAAAACCTTTTAGAATTGGACTGTCAGAAACGTCAGAAAACGTCCCTTTGCAAGTTCGTTTCATTTCATTTAAAACTCTTTATGCACTGCAACCTCTTCAGCTAATGCTGCTTTCCAGGGTGCCGTGATAAAAACATTTACAATTTAAAATACAAATTTATATAAATATATATATATATATATATATATATATATATATATAATATATATATAT
>WIPJ01001650.1:385799-403530 GCA_018155075.1 Cassiopea andromeda
TCTCACTTCCAGAGACCAGGCCAAGGTGCCCCTTAACCCATGTGCCCCCACTTTTATAATGCTTCCTAGGTCCCTGGGTGTAAGCACGAGCGAAGCAAAGAAATAGTGTTCGAGGGGTGCACTCCCAATTTGCCGATAAATAATCGTGGATTTCGCGATAGATATATTTTCAATTTGCAGACAGACATTGTGAATTCGTAAACATTGGGGGTGTGGCATCCTCTCTTGCACCCTCTTTTGGCTAGGACAAAATTGACGACTGGGAATTCCTGAGCTGTTGGGGGTCGATCCAATTACTGAGAAAACAGTGGGGGTGTTCTGCTCCCTCCTCACATCCTACACACTCCCCCCACTTAGTGGTGAAGAGCTTGGGGGCTCAGAGGGGCTCACCCTCTTGTTATTCTTCAGTACTTTTGGAGCCGTAGTAGCCAAAGTACCATTTTTAACATTGCAGAAAGGGTACAGCCGAGTAATGAAATAGGCTTCTAAAAAAAGAGGCTCTTGTCCTATGTTCACAACAAGGCTACTGTTTCACTTCTGGTTGTACACACTTACTTTACAACAAAAGATATGTTTAGAAACAGAATGTGGCCAAAATAAAGAGACTTTCACTACTGAGAAGTCAGCTCTCTCGTAAGAAACTGTGTAAGAACAACTTGATGTACTTCAATTTGATACGTTCCAACACGAATTTTCTACCTACAGAGATTTTTATAAGAAGTGATTAAAAAGAAACTAATGCTAGGCTCCTCAAAAAGCTAAGAAAGTTCATGATAAGGCACCTTACAAAACAGTTGATCATTCTCGTGGGCATCAATTTTTCCTCCCGCATCAACACATGTTATTTTTCAAATCCTTTTTGTTCATTAGCAATTAATAATATTGCATTCGCAAAGAAACATTGTTTTTGTATCATTTGAAACCATCCCCCTAAGCAATTGATTGCATTACCACCCCCAGATCCTCTGATAAAGCTCCGTAAAAACAATAGGTTATCATCCATGCGCGCGTCAGTTTTTCCTCATGCGTCATTTTTTATATTTTTCAAAATTCTTTTCGCATCATTGTGGATTAGCTGTACACGTCTTTTATAAGAAAACCATCATTTCGCCTGGGCCTCAATTTTCTTAACTTTTCTCAAATTAAGCCTGAGGTTTTTCAAAATTTTTCTTAACGTTTACTGAAATAAACTAGCTAAAATGGGTCAAACTTTTGTTACTAATCTTATATACTCGGAATTGTATTCTATCTTTTACATGTCAAATGCAATAATGACGAAATATCGATTTTTGGCCAAAACACACTTAATTTTGGAAATTGAGCCTCGTGATTTCCTTAAGATTTTCCTAAGATTTTGGCCATTTTCTTATGAACATTTTTCTTATTAAAAAACGCGTTTTGCATGCAAACCATGCCATGCTGTAATCCCTTACACGGAGAATAAAAAAATGTTTTTAAAAAGAAGCGCCCGCCTGCCTGCGTCTAAAAACTTTTAAAAAACGATGTTAAACTAATGTTCAATAACGGGGCCTAAGGACATATATACTTAAAACTTTGGCGATCTCTTTAAAAAAATGATAAATTTGCTATGTTTATAAAAAATAATTGCGAAAATTTCGGATGGCAAAATGTCCGAAATGCTTCGGGATTAATGTATAGTGCGTAACTACAGTAATTCCATCTACCTGAAAAGCGTCTTGCTCCTCCTGTCGGAACACTATCTGTACTTGCTAAAAGCGAAAAAACTCTTATGCTGTAACAGTACGCTTCTTGTACCGGTACAGTATGAACGGTAAGGTATCTTGTACCACTTCTGCACCGTAGCAGTGTAAATGCAGTTGATTCGTAATACTTTTTGCTAAGGGGCAGAAGTTCCACCAGTACAGTGTAAACGAGGTCTTAACGCTACTTTCAAACCACTCATCAATTTCCATCCGATACACAAGCACACACTATAACGGTACAAAGTAACTTCGCTTTGGCGAATCGCCAAAATAAATACAGGACAGTAATAAGACATCACAAAGTGACATCACCTCGAAGGAAGCAGTAAATATATGAGTTGCATGAGTATAAATTCACAGTATCGAATTCGAACAATAAAGTATCGGCACTTGATTATATAAATTAAGTAGGATACCGGTGTGGTTCGACAGGATTTAACAAGCTTAAAAGCTGAACCATAATTAAACCCACCAAACTCAAGTAATTGTTAAACTGTTAGCCTTCTCCCTGGGTCGAGCATGAAGGCCATAAACCACTAATCTAAAACTGCGATTCCTTCTCGTTGGATATAAAAGAATATCATTCGCTTATCAAAAGGATGAGTTCGTCAAATAATGGTACATGATTTCACTACCTTCATCCTCTTCTTGAAGATTTCGCATGTCAATTAACGGTGGCGGCAGTCCATTCTCCATTTTCCTTTCGATTTAGAACGTAAAAGCCATGTGCAGTGGCATGGGAAAGGGATTTACGTAAATGGATGTACGCACAGCACGCTTTAAGCACTCCTACTTAGTGACGAAGTGAGAAACCACAAGGTGTCATTACTATAGAGTTAACAAGATCACATGATGAAAAATGTCCTTTGAGATTCATTCTTCAACATTCCTTGACGCCTGTATTGGATGGCATAATATCCAACTCAATCCTTCCGGCGGTAGTGCAGGTCATGATTTGGACTGACTTCTGTCAACATGTATAAGAGTGCAATTGCCAGTTCTAAATTTCAGGCTGCTAAGACTCTTTTTGAGATACAAAGCAAATAACCTCTTTGCCATTATGGCTTTACCAAATCGTTGCAAAGAGGGAAATTCGCTGATTTAATTCCATCTCTATAAATAATCTACACTAGCATCTGAAAAATACCGTTCTTTTGCATATCCATTGACAGCCACTCCATAGAAAATTTCATGTTGTCACTTTACATTATCAAAAGAGCCGATTGTGAGCGCATAATGCGAATCCATTTTATACCAGGATGCGTTGATGTTGTTAATTATAGTCACACAGAAACTCAACATCGGCCATTCATTGGGTAAAGGAGCCTCTAACCATAGAAATCCCAATGCTAGCTGCAATTGTTTATCTTGCTATAGGCCATTTCTAGGCCATATCCTACAAACATTGTTTTGCTATATGTTTTATATAGAACGTAAGAACAAATTCCTTAAGGAGCTTTTGAATGCACATTTTCGTATCTCTAAGGGCTTGATTATATGGGAGTGGGCTGACCCGGTTGGCAGGCTGGCTCATTTGCTGAGATAGGAATTAGGTTAGTATTGTATGCAAAGAACTGTCTCAGCAAATGGGCCTACAAAGCTGAATGCACTTATGTAACACCTACATGGCATGTGAATCAGAAGGAATTTTGGAAAACATAAGACAAGGTATCAACATAGAGCAATGCTCGTCCTCAACATTTTAGGGATCTGCAGTCTTTAGATGGCGTTAGTTTTTCAATTGAATTTTCTGACTTGCTGCTACAGTTCATACAGAAAAAGTACAAAAAGCTTGCGCCTTTCTATGAACTAAAAGTAATGGAAATAAGAAGATTGGCCACAACATCTCGATTATTTTGGGTTAAGAATGGTATGCTTGACATGTAATGGACGAACTTGACTTTTGTTTTGACCCCTCAGGATGTAAAAGATTTACCCGTGAATAAATTCCTTTACGTACTGACACTAACTTCGCTTCAGACTCGCGTAGGAGTAGCCCACTTGCCGAGCTGGCTGGGTTTGATGATAGTATATGGAGATGGGCAGCTCTTTCGTGAGCTAGCCCGCTTCATTAAAGAGGGCCAGCCTGTCTATCGGGCTAGCTCACTTCCATGAAGTACCAACTCCCATTTTACATGCAGCAGACTATGGGAGTAGGCTGGCCAGTCTTCCGAGACAGCCCGATTACCGGGCCTGCTCATCTCATATAATCAGGCCCTAAGAAAGCGTTTTATAAGGCAGTAGCGCTCGGCTCCTCTTATGTTCAAGAATATTCAATACTAGTTTCTAGAGGCATAAGAAATTCAATGCTAATGGGAAGTGATAACAGGATTCTGGGCTATTTTTCATGCTAATTCTGAAAATCAAGTCCTTTTCCATAGGACGTCAGGTTTCTCGTTGCAAAATGCTTATGATCGTTGAGATTGGCCAAAATATCTTGTCTTGAAGTGGGATACCAAGACATGATACCGTTCTTTTAAATAAGAAATTGGCTTATAAGAAGTAAGTACTAAGTTGGTCAAAGGTTCAAGAAACTCCAGTACTTTGCCCAACAAAAATATATAAACTGTACAACCTCAATTTTGGATCAAAATGCCGTATTTATTCGAGTATAACGTGCACCCCAAATTTTCGATTAGATGTCGGTAATCGGTATAAAGTTCTTTTCACTTTTTCTCTGTTGAGAGCAATGATTATAAGTAACAAAAGTTGTTGAACACTTGTGACGATGATAAGAAAAAGTTTATCAACATCATAAAGTACACTGCTATATTTTTCGCTGTTTTTCGACTGTCGTTAGCGATGTCTACAACCACTAAAGAGGGTGAACTTGTCTCCCTGTAAAAAGGCCCTTATTCAATTAGCCCGGCATTTGGGCCTCACATTGTCCATCATAGAAAAATAACATATAAGCAGTTAATAGTGTAAACAAGAGCAAAACTGATTGACTGATTGAAAACTAGAGCAAAACTGATTGACTGATTGAAAACTAGAGCAAAACTGATTAATTGATTGAAAACAAGAGCAAAACTGATTCCTTTTTTGTGAGGTGTTTGTTGTCAACCAAAAAGTGGCTGAAGCGAACTCTGCAAAGACCATGAAAGCAAGCTCTATCCCCAGGGTGACACTAGCTTAAGAAGTTTACATGTAAAGTGACGCTATGTTTTGACTCTTCTAGTGGGGTGGCCCTCCTAGGAGAGTGACCCTACTTCCTTGTAAAATGGCCCTTGCATCATATCGAGGTCTACTAAGATAGCCTTACTACATAAGAGCTTTTAGAAAGCTTAAGTAAGCAAACAGTTTGCCATCTAGGACGGTCACCCTACCTAGATGATAAGGCTACTCTAGGCCTAGGGTGACCCTACCTGACATGTAAACTGAGAGACAAAATATAATAGATGAGGAGGAACCTGCCTCTTTTTTGTGCTTGTTTACTTTATTTTGAGTAGGCTGTTATACCTAACTTTTTCAGCTAAATTAGGCCTACTATGCATGCCGCATCCAGGCATGGGACCCCTAGTTTAACGTCCCTTCCGAAGGACGGCGGAGTAAGCTGTTTTGGTCGTTCATCTGGAAGGTAGCCCATCCAGTTTCTGACCCTACACAGCTACGCTTAACTTCAGTTAAGCTAATGGACCTGGCTGGGCCGCTTGGCTTCCCTACCTATTTGGTAAATAGGTACATTGAATTGCTCCATTTCGTTAATTTGTATGAATCTTGTTTGGAAAAGATTGTAACTTGTGATTTTGATCTGCTTTAGACATTTTTCATGACGATGAGTGTTTATAACCATCCAGAATTGTCGGTCTTCAATCAATAAGGTAAGTTTCAATCTCAAAAATACCTTTTTACACGAAGTTAAATCGATACAATAAGCAATGCGATCTTGTCTTCACCATCGTTAATTTATTTCGCATTAATTTTTGTGCCATCTTAATTGTTAAAACGTTAATTTGAACTCTTCATCAAAGAAATTCCTGAAGTCTTGGCTCTAATATGGACGTGAAAATGAAGCATAAAAGATATGAGAATTGTCAACATTATGCAAGCATAGGACAGGCCCGTAACCATGGGGTGACATGGGGTGTCAAATGCCTCCCCTGGACAACAGGATGCCGGCTATTTGCCACTTCTGGGAAATTTTTTTTATTGTTACTTTATATTTGTAGATAGGGAGAGATCTCCTGGAATTTTGGTTCAGCTCAATCTTGGTCTTTGTGACATACTAGAAAGATCAATCTTTTCTTTACAAACATTGTCCGTTTGATTGTGATAATTTAAGTGTGAAATAGGATAACTTGAAGTATGAAATATTGTATCACTTCAATTTCGTGTAATAAGGTGAGAATCTAGCTATGAAATGTATGGTACTGAAATTCAAAGATTTTCATGCTAAAGTACGAACTTTTTTATACTAGGTGCCGATCCAGGTTTTTTATTTTAAAAAACGTGAAATTTGTCAAAGCAGTAATTTCCAACCACTGAGTCGCGGAACACTAGTGTGATATGAGAGCTCACCGGGTGTGCCGTGAGAAATTATTCAATATCACTTTTTCAAAAATTAGCATTTAATAATTATTTTCTGCTGATATCAAAATATTATTAAATTTGCTTATTTTATGTCATTGCCGAGTGTCCATGGTGCAAAAGCTGGCAAATTATTGTAATCACACCTGTGTATCTAGGAGCAGAGCGGTATTGCCTCACCAATAATACACCAAGGTTGCATACAGAAGTCCTAATAACTGTAATTTTTAGTTATTTCTGAACTGACTTACCTCTTATTCTAGATCGCACAATTTCGATGAAACGACGCCCATGCTTAATCGGAAACGCCCATTTTTGTCGGCAAATGCAAGCCCTACACCCCCATGAAAGTTTTCTAGCAAAGGCCCTGAATATACTCTGGGCAAGAATCTGTCGGTAGTTTCTGCAACACATTCATGGATAAACTAGGAATAACTGTAATGCGATTGCCAAATATAGTCTCTTTCATTCCGCCTGAAAGGCACATTCCAGTCTGGCAAACGGTGTCTTCAAAGCCACTTCCAGTAGTAGCATTTTCTATTGTACAAACGGACTCATCAAAATTGGTAGTTTCTAATGTTAGAAAGCTGTTTTAGTGCCACTTCTCTGTACAAAGCAATAAACCAGCCTTAGTAACTAGTAGTTACTAACAGGGACTTAACTTAATACATTTGTGGCATGAGGTGGGAAAGTTAGCGCTTTCGCCTTGCAAAAGTGAAATCTATAATCAGCAAGTTGGCCCACAGTGTTTTGCCACTTTATATATTTAGTAACGGCAATTGATCGAAAGGTCCTGGCTCCAGTGATATGCCTTGCAAAAGTACATTGTACAACCGTTTTTGTCCTGTGACATAGCAAATTTTCAAGATTGCGGGTGACTCACCACCATACCTCCTTAAGTTTCGTCCCTGGATACTAAGAATGGCTTGATCGGCCAACATTGGTGAACAGAATGCGCTTGACCTCCATCATGACTAATTAGATTTTACAGCAAAAACCATAGAGTCTCGTTGAAATTGTAAAATTCTGCTCGAAATATCTTTTTGAATCATTCTAATTCAAAACTTCTGACTCTCAAAGGCTCTTCTTTTTACATTGTAGGAGTCATGATGAACCTCAGTCATCAGCAATCCACATAAGAAAAGTGGATCAAAAAATATTCACATTTCAAAACAAATCTCACCACTGTCTTCTCGTAGCTCCACCCCCTGAAAAATCTTGCTCTTACCCCCAAAATTTTGGAAAAGGTAAATTTTATCGGAAAGATGCCTAAATCATCAGGTATTAACAAAACTTAGCTACTTTTATCAGACTACAGTTGAAGGAGGCCACGTTATGCAATTTGGACGTCGTCGTCCCCATATCACTACCACGCCCCCTCAGCGCCAAAGCAACATCCAGATTCATAATCTGCGCGAAAAGTGATCTAGAAAAAGTGATATAGTAAATTGCCAGCTCAGGTGAAAATGCTCCCCTTCTGGCTTTCGGTCTATAAGGAAAATCACACCTATTGCAGAAATTGCGAGAATATAGATATAGTAATAGTTTGGAAGGAAAATGTCAACAATGTAAATTCAATTGGGAGGAATTATCATTGGCATCGTTCTTTTCACATGTTTTGACATATTGTTGTTACACAGCACCTTATAATAATCACAATTTCCTTTTCTGTAAGCAACACAGCACCTGTGCAACACATGTTTCAAAAATAAACCAAAATCAGAATTGCATGTCCTATTCGCCATTTTGCAGTTCTTTAGTATCAGAACGGTATTTATAACACAGTTTTATGGCAACCCAGCCATTGGGAAAGGCTGGGTTTTTTACAAGAGAAACTTAGAACTGCACATCAGTAGCACGCCAAATGGCTTTTAATTGGGGGATACAGCAGAAGAAATTTAAGCTTCTATTGAATAAAAGGCTATGCTTGCTCTAGATGCAAGAATGCAATAGTTTAAGGTCTTGGGAGGGGTTTGAGAACAATTAAGGTAAGCAGTAGATTATGATTGTAATATTGAGAGACCATAAATAGCATTGATGCAAGGATAATTGCCCCTAAAATTTGCTAGACATTCTTTCCTACTGTACACAACTTCTATCCAAGGGCCTACCATGGTTAGGCCAGAGGAAAATTTTTAGATTTGGGGTCCACAGATGCGTGGAAAGAGCTGTTTTTGGGATATATATTCCATGTTCAGTACAGAAATAAGGGAGCAATCACATTAGCCTTCGAAACAGAACTTACAGTATGTAAAATCTGTATGATAACTCCAATAATTGAAAAACTGTACACTGCTCATGAAAGATCCCTGGAACTTTAAATTCATATCAAGAGACAAGCATGGGATTTGTAACTTCTCCGCAAAAGCCTAAGACAAGGCATGAGGCTGTACATTCACACTGACCTCCAAGTCAAAATAAAGAGAGCACCCCCATGCCCCCTCTCAGCTAACACATTCCTGATTGCTAGTATCTCCCAAGTAGAAATAGCTCTCTGGGACAGAACATGTAGGCTACTTTGACTTGGAGATGGCATCTATTGTACAATATGTACCATCTTCAGGCGTACTTAATACTGGCACCACGCCATTGCAGTTTTACCGACAAGCAGAATGATTTACCGATGGCTTTGGCAAGAAGTGAGGGTATGATTCCCCCGCAACCCCTACTTCGGAATGCCCTGCTGCACATAAAATCCAGCGATGCTATGCTGAAAAATGTAATCCTGCTTGCAAATGAAATTAATTATATCAAAATTAGATAGAATGGTCAGTGCAAGAAGCTCTCAAGGGGACTTGCAAGTGACTGTTTTTGAGCTCGTTTTATAGTTTTTTGTTTTCTTTGTTTATCGTGCACACTTTAGGGATTATTTTGATTGGGTAAGGTAATTGATGGAGGAGTTGGCTAGGAGCTAGGGCAAAGATATGGATAGCCAAGACGGATAATGTGCTAATTAATTTCTCATTATTATTACTCTACTTGTCTAGAGAAGCATCTAATAGATATTTGTTGCTGGGCATTTTAGGCAAGTTCATACTTTATGAATATTACAGGCATATAAACTGTAAGCAGTGATGCGCCGAGACAACTTCTGTTCGGGAGGGGGCGTTTTGACCAATTGACCAACTATTGTTGCCAAAAAGGTCACAGAAAACACTGTGGCCAACTCTCTTGCAGCGTGGCTGACTTTTGACCAACTTTCTTGCGAATTTGAAAATGTTGGGGGCTAGACATCCCCCACAACCCCATCCGCACATTCCTGACTGTAAGTACGTGTTCTTTGTTTATCGTTATATGTGTTCCTTCGTTTTTCGCATGACTATAAACAATGTGTATTGCGCTAAGAGATAGCTGCTCTCTCTATGTATGATCAATTTGTTTTATTTTAGTAAGCCATATTTCAAGCTCATATAATCGCAGTGTCGTTTGCTTTCTGTGTTTTCTGTGGTGACTTGGAAATTGGGAGTGCGTTTGATTCTTGCTTGCATGTAGCATTTCGTGTTACCATGAGTACTTTTCTACTACATTCAAATTAATGTAATGACCCATGAAGTGGGGCTTTTGCAAAAACTGCAAATAGTGAAATATTTTAAACTGCAATATTCAAGCAATATTTTAAACTTTGAACTTTTTTACTTTAAGCGTTAAATTTTAAACTTTAAGCAATATTTTAAACTGCAAATAGTGGAAAGTACAAACCTAGAGACAAATGCCTTTAAATCACTACATTTTAAATCACTTTAGTTGGACATTTTCTTCTCATGCATTCTTCTGTGTTGTTGACATTCCTTGCAATTTTTCCAGTATTCCTTGCTACTTTCCCTTCAATAAACTAAAAACTTTTGCATATCTCTGTTCTTTCATTAGAACTGCACAAATTCTTTCAGAACTGCATATTTTATGTAGAACTACACATTAATAAAAACCCTGGGGAAGGGCATGCCCAACTCAGTGCCTATCCCAAGCCCGGATAAATAAAGATAATTTACAGGATAGGGCTAGGAAACGACTGGTGTAAAAACCATTTATGCTCAAGAACTGTATGGTGAATCTAGATGATATGCCCTCAGTCACCGCCAGCCTTTAACTAGGCAATGAGTGCTAAGAATCTCGGGGTCTAGACAGATATTAATGGCAACGACGAACAATATTGATGGAACTAGACTTTTGAAAACTTTAAGAATTGGAATTATAAATGTCTTGACACTAAGGGAAAAAGAAGAAGAACTTATTGAAGTAATGAAGATAAGAAAACTATCAACTATGAAGATTAATAGGTGTTGACTTTAAGTTGATAGAAGGAGTTATGATACAAGCGTATGCCCATCAACAAGGTAGACCAATAACTAAAAAGAATTAATTTTATCAACAACTGCAGGGACGTATTGATGAGTTGAAATACTCAGACAACTTTATCCTGTGTGGAGATTTTAAAGGTCATGTGGAGTGTGACAGATTAAATTACGAGAGGAATATTGGGAAACATAGTATTAGGAATAGAAATGAGGGTGGACAGAGAATGTTGGATTTTGCTCAAGTAAACAACCTGAATACGTTCTTCCAGCATCGAGAAAGTTATAAATGGACATGGTACAGATATGGCCAGCAGCGACGAAACTATATTCAAAGTTCAATGATTGATTTATTTATAACTAGCTATAAAGCACTTTTCTGTGATGTACAAGCTATCCCATCTGTGTCAATGGATACTGGTCATAGACTTTTTTCTACAAAGTTAAGAATCAGGAAACCGAAAGAACAAGAGGCAAGGGAGCTAGACGACACAAGCTGGGCATACTTAAGGATCGGGACACAATTACAGACCTGCAACAGTGCATGCAGGGAAAATTTCAGGACATTGGTGAGGAAATATAAGCTTGAAAATTTTGAGGGGTGTGCTGTGAACTCTGCTAGTGAGGTACTGGGAGAAAAGAAGCCACACAGGCAGGGCCTACTTCAGAGTGGTCTTGGAAGTTTTGTATGTGGTCTTGGCAATTTAAAAGTGTGGTCAACTTTCTCAGTTTCACATGTTTCTTATTTCGCAGAAGTCCCTCTGTGCTTAGGTACGTATATGCTCTATGTAAGTTTCAAAAACAGTGCAATAAACTTTTAATGTGGCATCAAACGACAAAGGCGCCATAAGAAATTTTGGATTGGGAGAAGAGCGTGGTCCCACCAAAGAGGCTCAAGTAGGATGTGGTCAAGCTTTATCAAAGCATAGTGTGGTCTTGGAAAATTTCTTTAAAATAGGCTCTGCATACAGAGGTGCCAAGTGGAGAACCCCTTGGTGGGGAGAGGAAGTAAGTCATTCAGTGAGACTTAAACTTGAGGTACGTAGAAAGTGGATGAAGTCTAGGTCAGCTGAGGATGGTAGGAACTATGTAATTGCTAGGAATGATGGGCAGAAAGTGAAAAGGGGCTCAAAAGAGGAAAGTTGGAGGAAAATTGGAGAAGACTTGAAAGCAGTTTTTAGAAGGACTAGAAAGCTTCTCTACAGCTTAGCAAATGGTTTTCAGCAATGCTATAAAATATAGAAATGAAATACTTCTCACAGATTCAGAAGAAATTGTAAGGAGATGGAAAGAGTATTTTTGTGACTTGCTAAATGTACCAAATAGCCAGGACAATTTTGAAGAAGAAAATTATTTTAGGAGTGGAGAGGAAGATGAAGATAGTCCTATAACTATGAAGGAGATAAAAAGGCAATTTCAAGAATGAAGGAACAGTCTCCTGGAGGTGGTGGATTGCCAGTGGAGGTGTTGAAGGCGGGATGAGCAACTGTTGCTAACAAGCTGCTCGAAATATGATATGATATGATGTGATAATATTTTATACACGATTCTATCTTCAGCATTTTGATTTTAATATCAATAATACATAAAATGCCAAGTTGATAGAATTTACAATTGTTTATGTAAGTAGAAATAAAAAGAGTAGACAACTAGGTTTACATCCTATGATGCTGTTCTTCCAGGGGGTCGTGTCTCTAAGTGGCCAAGTAAGCTATTCAGAGCAGCTTGTAAAGCACAAATTCTACTGGTAGATTGGCAGAAAAGGGTAACAAGCCACATCCTGAAAAAGGAAGATAAAACTGTGTGTGATAACCACAGAGGCATAACAGTGTGGTCATACGCTGGAAAGATTTACACTGGGATACTGGAAATGAAATTAAAAGACTGTGTGTTGGATATATTGGATGATTTTCATTTGGGGCTTAGACCAGAAAGAAGTTCTACAGATGCAGTACTCACAGTTAAAATGATGCTAGAGAAATGGTGGGAGTGGAGTATAGACAAGTATGCTCCAGTTATGGATTTGCAAAAGGTCTTTGAAAGAGTCAAAAGAAGTCTGGTATGGAGAATATTGCTGGAAGACCACTATAATGTGTCAGCCAAATTGGTCAGAGTGATCCGCAGTCGACATTCCCCAATGTGTTAGTAAAGTAAGAACTGAAAAAGTTGAAAGTGCAGAATTTAACATTGAATCAGGAGTGAGGCAAGGAGATACCCTATCACCATTTCTGTTCATAATATTCATGGACAAGTGCATAAGGGACGTGAGAATTGGAGAAAATGGGGAGAAACTCTGTTGTACGCGGATGATATCGTAGTAATGGCGAATTCCAAAATAGATATACAGTATGTAACAAAAAGATGGTGGCAGGCAATTGATGAGAATGGCATAAAGATCAAAACTCAGAAAGGTAAAACGGAGATTTTCGTTATGTGCTTGTAGAGCAAGACAAAGTTCATCAGGCAGTAAACCATTCTTACCTAGGAGGGAGTAATTATCGGAGAGGCTAATTTGCAAGAAGTAGAAAGTAGCAATGGGATTGCCAAGTATAACAGTTATGTTAGACTGATGTACTCTTTGCTACGAGAATTGAATATACCAAGAGATTGTAAAATAACCATTTATCATAGTATACTGAAACCCATATTGCTGTACGGCTCAGAGGCCTGGTCATTGACCACAATAACAGAGTCGAAACTGCAAGCATCAGAGATGCGAGTGCTGAGAATGATAAAAAGGGCTACACGAAAAGATAGAATTGGAAACACCATCATAAGAGCAGAATTACATGTACCACCATTGTTGGAAGAAATAGACCGAAGTAGGTTGAGATGGTATGGTCATGTAATGAGGATTGAAGGAGACAAAAAACCCAAGAGCTACTTAATGTTGAAGCCAGAAGGAAAGAGACTTGTGGGTCGGCCTTGAAAGCAGTGAATAGAGAGACTCAAAGCAGCACTAGACAATAGACAGAGAAACATCAGTGCAGGAGATTGAAACTACTAAAAAATATGATGATAGGCAGGATTGGAGAGGGTATTTGAGAGGTTCACTGACTAATAGATAGTGATGTCTACCGGCCATAATGGCGAGAAAGGTGAGAAAAAGGTTTTGGCCCTAGAACTGGAACTTCCTTAGCCTCTTCACGATTTCAGCATCAAAAAATTTCTAACAGACTGTTTCGCAGGAACTTTGGAGCCTTTTGAAAAAAACCATTGTACACTTGAAATAATAATAAATCTTATTTAATAGCAGAAGACACACGGAAGAAGCGCGAGCAACGTAACAATGGATAGATCGGTCTAATACAGGCCACTTGCTACTATTGTTGAGTTTGATTCTCAATCTACATGTATACACACAAGCTTTCTTAGCTCTCAAAAATCTAGTATTGAATTTTCATAAGTTTTTGAGCAGTTGAGCACTACCTTCTTATAATGGATTTTTTATGAAAATGTGTATTCAGTTATCTAGCAAGTGTCTCCCATATATTTCTATCATAAAACCAGCGTTGCCGCGAAAGGGAAATGTGGAAATAAAGCAATTTTGCTTCCTCAAATGGTTGGTACTGCTGTGCTACCAATTTAATCAAATAATAACACTACACCGCTCATTTTGCTACTAAAACCAATTGCTGATCAAATTTTGTTTCTACAATCTAATAAAAATGGCTAATAAGTGTTTTTGAATCATACAACCTTGAGGCTTGACTTTTCTCACCTTGACTATGGCCCCCTTTAATGTGTGAGGGGTATTGATAAAAAGTTGTAGCCAAAAATAGTCATAATAAGGAAAGTGATCTGAAAGTTCCGATGTATGTAATCCTGTAATTTTAATTGCTGCTTTGACAGACTAGCAAATTGACAAGTTACCCGTGATTGCTGTGACTGACTAGCAAGGTGACAAGTTACCCACAATTATTTGGAGTTAAATCCCTCAGACTCTTGGGACCTAAGATCTGGAACTCTCTTCAAGTTGATATAAAGCTGTCAAACAATAAAAAGCAGTTCAAAGCGCTCATATACAACTGGTTCTCAAACAACATATGGGCCATTCGCACGTGACGTACGTGGCATCCATAGTAAAAGTTATGAGATAAAATGGTTAAAATGGTAATGGAAACATCAGAACATGAAAGTTAAAAATGTGTTTGTCATAAAATTGAATGTACAGAGCTTTAATATTTGCAAAGCAACTCTACATCCAGCAAATCCTTCTTCTAGCAGAAGGCTTTAAAGTTGCGTGACGTACGTGATATAGTACAACGTACATCATCCTAGTACTGTTTTGTTTTTTGAGATATCTCTGAATTTCTAAGAGCGAATCATAACTGGTTGAGCACTTTGCAATGCCAATAGATGAAGATTCAAAGCAACTTGAATAATTTAGTTAACTTCTTCATTTTCTGGAAAAAATTGCATGATGTATCGTGACGTACGTGACAAAATTCATAGCTGATACATTTTTGAAAACAATCTCAATCAAGCAAAAAATTGTAAATTTCAAAAAAAATTCGCCAGTTTTATTGTTTACTTCCAAAATATTGTATTGTCATCAATACTCTGCTGATTTCACCTATTTTGTGTCCCTAGTTAGAGAGTTGCTTTAACACTCCTGGTTTACATTTCGGGAGAATGGCCTCAATGTGCCTGCATGGCCTGCAGCCAGTAGCAATATTATTTGAATGTAATCTATATTGCTCCGTATGTTAGTATGTATGATTTTATGCTAGGCTATAACTTTATTTCCTGAAGCACGGTAACGTTTGGAAAGAATTTGCTTGCACTTGTAACGTGTCAATGATTGATGTACACCCTAGGGATCTTTGACATAACAATACGATTATGCTGTAAGCCTAGGCAGTATTACGAAAGCGAAAGCATAGTACTCTTAGGATCATGGCGTTCACTTATTGAATATATTTCTGCCTCCAACATATTACACACTTTTTGAAGTCCCTCGAGACTAAAAGTTAGCTGATTGTGCCAAATTTCTTCATTATCAATGCTAAAACAGCAGAAAATTAATTGACCATAGCTTTTTTTCTACCACATGAGATTTAAAATTTGATACCATTTTGAACTTTGAGTAACTGCTCCATCTGTAGGGAACCACCAAGAACTGCGGTAAAAGCTCTACCTTTACAGAACTACTGAATTTACAACATCAATTGGCAGTTTGATAAGTGATGTCATGACGGACCTTCGATTCAATCTGACGGTGGCAACCATTTCCAATCTTTTGTTCATTAATACAAAGGCATCTATTAGAACTGGTTAGCTTGGGCCCATACGCAAAGTCATAGCTGCTTAATCACTAGGAATTGATTATAATGCAAAGTTGAGAGACGCCTTTTTTGTTTTAAATTTCTGCCTTATGCTTTCTAAAATTCTACAACTATACCACTAAATAGAACTACCCAAATGGAATATCAAGAAAGTTGTTTTCGACTTTGATGGTTGTAGCTGTTTTGAAATTCAGTTATCTACCAAGGGAGAACAAGCTATAGTACACCATCCTTCTACTGCAATGCTCATCTACTTGCTTTATATATTCTACTTCATTCCAAGGCATATGTCTAGTGGCTTATCCTTATACTCTGAAAATTGTCACCTGATAACTCATTGAGTTTCTCCTCGATGCATTTCTCAATATTAATCATTCAAAGAGATATCGAGTTTAGACTTGCAAACGGAATTCACAGCCGCAATTTAAATGTTAGACAAGCTACATGTAAGTCAAGCTACTGATAGCTTGACTTGAAGATTTTAAACATTGCTTACTACTCTGTCACTTTCTGCATAGACTTCCTTGCACAAAATCTACTTTCCTTATTTACTCTTTGACAACGAATAATAGGAGGATATAATAAAGAGGGGGTTTAGGGTTATTGCTGACAGGAGGCATAAATTTGGGGGGATAAGTATAAGGTATGTAGTTTTTCGATTTCCTTAGTTGTTAATATTAACTATTAACTTGCTTTCACAAAGCCAATGCATTTCCTTTACCTATCCTTTTCAAAACTTTGAAACCTTTAGAGTAATAAGATGAGGGGGTTGGATTTTTTCAAAGTTGCTTAGTTCGGGGGTTGCTTACTAAATGGAAATTGGTGGTGAAATTTTCAAAAATCTGGAATCGGGGGCCTCTCTACTATTTGATGCCAAAGGGTAGTTGACATGCAGAGTTGGTGTTACAATTTATGTATGAGTAGTTGATTGTACATCATTAAATCAAAATAACATGTAAGAAACGTCAAGCTGTTATTCTCATTGGTTAGTAACTTTGCTTACGTAAAAGTTGTTTCCTGTTATTCTCAATTTTGAGTGGGAGAAATATATTGATTCAGAGCAATGGAAGTCAAAGTCATTGCATTGGCTTTTCTCAATAAAATTTGACTTCTGCAAAGTGTAACATTTCTCTTATTATTTTCCAGGCATCTTAGCACTCCATCACATAGCCTAGAAGATATCTGGAGTAAAGCCGTTGCTCCCTGTAGCCCACATGGAGGATTCGAGCCCAAAACACTGGGATGAACAAAGAGAAAAGGTTTAGGAGTGAAGCATGAAAAGTATCTTGCTGACAAAATGTTGGAAATTGTGAGAAATGCTCTTTCTAGCATTTCCAACGTGTAAAGCAAATTACACCGAGATTTCTAAACATATTTGTAGCCTAGAGGCGGACAACATCACGCCTATGTTATCGTGGGAAATTGCTGATCGGGATAGACCGTACCGGAATGGAAGCAAAACATGCAGCTTGTGTTTGACAGACAAATTCCACATCATAACATCCAAAAGGCAACTAGTGGACAAAAGGACAGGAACTAGTCTCCACCTGCCGCCATTCAAACAAATTTAGCCTGAAGAACTACAAAGCATTCGCACCGAACCATACCTAGCATATGTAACCACCACACTCTCAATACCTTGGTACTATATCTGAGGATTACACAAAATGTGCGATCCTCAGATATAATGCCATTATATTAGATATTTTGTTTTTCGATATCTTAGCTCTTTGATATACATATTAAGCTATCTTTTAATGTATACATATATATATGTATATAAGCTATCTTTTAATGTATACTAATACATGGTTCTCATATATATACATACATACATACACATACATATAAATAAATATATATATATACATATACATATGTATACATATATATATATATA
>WIPJ01001650.1:406316-426050 GCA_018155075.1 Cassiopea andromeda
TATATATTTATTTATATTTATATGTATGTATGTATGTATATATATGAGAACCATGTATTAGAGCTATTTACCAATGTTTTATTAATCTTCTAGATGGCATTAAATTTTACTTTTTACTAGTTTGAGTCAACTTCCAGTGAAGTGTATTTATAAGAGTAATTCCAGTGAAAACTTGCCTTTTAGCAAGCAATGTCCTGTGCAATATCATAACCTAATTTTCTGAACTTTTTCAGCACTTGGAAACGCCTAATTACGATTGTTTAATTATTCCATCCGAATCCACTCTATATGCTAACATCTACTCAACTGCCCTTGAATATATGAAACCAGTATACTCTAACCCATTTATTGAATCAGCACGTAGCACATAGCACGCGTATTTCTGTCTCCATTATCCGCATGTATCCTGGCAAGGTTTCCACATGATATTCCAAAGGTGGTTGAACCAATTCCAATGAAGGAGTCACATGTCTTGCAGTCATCTTCCTGATTAGCAATGTATCCAATTCGTGTCAATATTGTACCGGAAGGATTCTTTACGTTGAATCCCTGAAGATTACAGTTCCTTTGCAGTGATGAAGATGTAATAAGACTTTTCCATAGCCCTCGGCTTATATTTGTATACAATGGATTCCCTGTTTTGAAGATGGATAGAAGGGATGCCTTGTTGATCCCAGGGATTCGCAGCCATCGGATATCAGATGAAACTTTCATTCCAATGCATAAATCGCTAAATTGCGTTTTACTGAAGGCATGAAACTTTGCTTCTTCTGTATAAAATGACTTTGTGCCATTTTCAGTGTTGTATGTCTCATTGTTGGTCCAATATTGAGATGTTCCAATGAAGGTGCCCTACAATTCAATGATTTACAAATTACGTGAATTTGCTCACTGAATTAACCAGCTGATGTGATGATCAAATATGATTCAATGATCATTGGTTCAATCATTGCACATGGTTCATATCAAATCAAATCAAGCTTTATTGCAGTTGGTTTGCTTCTAGTTAAATACTAATTCACTCCAAGTCTTTACATACATGACTTTTACAATATGCTAGAAAAAGTAAAGACTAATTAATAGAATCTAATTATGTGTAGATGTTGCATCTACAACTCTTTCCATCTCAGTGTCGTATTTCCTTTTTAAAATTATTTATGGAAGTTGCTAATTTAATGTTACCACTTATTGCATTCCACAAAAGACTTGCTTGAAATGATAGATAGCTTATTTGATACCACTGAAAATTCTCGGAAGGAATCTTACATAATTCATTACTACGAAAGTTTTAGTGAACATTTTTTTGGTAAAGAATTCCCACATAAATTCCTACATGTTTTGTATATCTCAACTATAAGTATTTGTAGATTCTTTTTGCTTTGTCTTTGCTTATATTATTGAAAGATACATAAACGAGAAAGCATTCCCGATACTTTCTTATAAAGACCTTCATTAGCATGGAGCTTCAGAAACTACTTGTAAAGAATCGAGAGCTAGAATCAAGGAACCATTTGATACAGCGCTTTGCCGTGGAAAAATTGCAGCATAGTCATTAAACGACAATTGAAGCCTATGCAACATTACTCGAATGTATTGTAAAGTTTGAAAATGATAATTAATAATCCGTAAGTGATCCAATGGTTTGATAGTTTCAGTTATTGCATCGATACAGCCATGGTAAGACTCATAAATAATGATAATTCCATCAATATATACTCATGCAACATATCCTTGTTGCTTCCAAAAATGCCAGGGCTGCCTTAAAGAACTTTATAAATTTCTTTGTTCACCCCAAAACCAATAGGCAAACATGTATATTTATAAATATATTTATAAAATTTCTCCTGAAAATCGAATTTCAAATATTTCTGGTGCAATACGAAAAAACGTGGAAACAGCAATAAACACCCTTTACACCCACTGTGCACATGGAGCAGTTTGATCTTATTAATGTAAGAAGTTTATCAAAAAGAATCCGTATTAAAATAGATATAAGGTATAGATTCATTTAATCTAATTAGATTAAGAATCATTCTAAAAAAGAAAGTGGCATTCCTGGGTCGCAGGAATACAGAAGAAAGCAATACATGTTTCTCCAGGGAAGAATACTGATTTCCTTATCCATAAAACCAGCTTCAGCGAAAGAAAAGGGCAAGCATGCCAATGTTTAATCAAGCATGGCGTTATATTTTGGTGATAAAAGTACGATATCTGGCCTCTTTACAAAAGAGAGCACTAACCAAGACCATAGTAGGTATGTGTTTAATAAGCTGGCTGTTTATGGTACATATAACATTTAGAGACATCTAATTAAGGTCTAGCCACAGCGAACTTAAGCAAGACATTACGAGTTTCCTTCTTCTTTCAGTCAGTACCAAATGAATGCATAGAAGCATGACAAGGTAAATGAAATAGCCCTTGAACATCTTTATTCAAGATATTTCTGACATTTGTTTACCACATATTTGAAAGGGTCACACTTGGCTTTGCAAGTTTAGAGATGCATCAAGAACTTTCGGACTAAGGTTATCACATTATCAAATTCTTCAGCCTAAAATGCATAACCTTCAATGGAATACATAATATGTGAGGATTAACAACCTTATGATAATAATTGTTCTCTCTAAAACAACGAAATGTTTAGATGCATTTATCTTCATTATTGGTTCGAGCATTGGTGGTTACATTTTCAAATTTTGCTGAATGACTATGTTTCTTGCAGACTTTTACTGCCAATTTAAAGCCTGAACTTGCCACAGATCTTCAATTTTTACTGGCCACGCTCTATGAAAGAATACTAAAGGTGTTAATGTCTGCACTGATACCCAAAAGCACATTTTTCACACAAGCAAGGAGTACACCTCCCATGTGTGAAGGTAATCCAAGACAAGCTCGGATTAATAACAAAGAGACAACACAGTGCTCTGATTTTGAACGTTTGGCTGAAATAGCATCCACTTTATACGCGGAAGATACAGCTTCCGAGTAATTTTAGGAGTGAGACACAACATCTTGCTCAAAAGAATAATGAGTCTGAGAAGCAGACATCACTTCATCAGACCTCATTGGCTTACTTGAGGTCGAAAGCACAACGTTCAGAATTTGCAAGCTCAACTGGTCTAACTAACGAAGGAAGAATTGATGTTCTTGCCTTTGCTGATTTTGTACTAAACAAACTGTTCTACTATGCCAGTAAGAACCGACATGTCTTTTTGCAAATCCTGCAATATCGCAGCTTGTGAGTTGGGAATACCAAGTGTATCACTATGCTCAAGTTCAGAAAATGCAACCTCCATCTCGTGCAACTAATGCACTTGTAGCTAAGAATCATTATTACTGGAAATTTTACGTAGCTTAGGAAGATTTACTTTATCCATAGCATAGCTAAAAAACAAGAATGACATGTATAAATATGTTAAAAACGCTAAGAAACTATTGCAATTATCAAACAAGTGCAATAAACAACAGAAAAATAACTTAAACATCACTAGACACTTTACTCGACTTGCTTCTTCACAGGTCAAAAGTCACCGGTTGAAGGTCGAACGCAACGTGTTGCTCATATAAATACCGAAAGGAGTTTCGGTTCTAGGGATGGAAAAAATTGTGCAAATTGAACTGAATCAAAATTTGCCTGCAGGGACAAAACTTAAGGAAGGGATAAAAGGGTAAGTGACCCCCAGCCTTGAAAATTTGCCATTTGCAGGGTGAAAACGGATGTACAATGAATTTTCGCAGGACAACTTACTGGACCCAGAACCATTGGTTAACAACTGCTACTAAAAAAGAGAAAAGGTCACAGACAATAAATGTTTCTGGACAACCTCTGACACCCGCCAAAAATTTATTGAAGTTTCGTCTCTGGTTGCCGGTGCAAGTGATGTTATTCAGTAACCTTCGTTGTGTTGAAGTTTATTAACTTAGAAATAAATCCAATTAGTGGTGAATAACTGTTTGTGGAGAGAATCGGTGCTGAGGACAGGAGAAAGCCAACTCATCTTTTATGATTTTACTATTCCCTTGATTTTATTTATAGGAAGGAAAGCTTCTGTTGAAAATATGCAAATTACTACTGATGATCAGTTTTACAATATGCTAAGCAGAGTTGGATTATTATAATTGGATTTATTTGCTATTGCCCTACCTTTGTTCCATCAACTTTTAATGCCAATGTCCACCCTCCTTTTCCACATGAGTCCGTAGATTTCTCCATTAAACAATAATGGCTTCCTACCTCCAAGTTATAAACACCAGAGGCTGATGAAGGACTATCGTTGTAGATCTCTTTGCAGCTCTTGTAAACTACGATAGATTTAATAAAAGTTTAAAATCCTAAACAAGCTGTTTGCTTATAAGTGTCACCAAAAATATTTGTTGTTCTACTTCTTGAACATTTCAAGGTAACTCACGGCAAGTTGAATGAATTTGGTAGTTTAAGCTTAACAGTGCTTAAGCATGCAATTTGAGCTCCAGTTTAGGAAACAATTGATTTTTTTTCACAACACATTCATTGCCTTTAGCTGCAAATGCATGTTTTTTGAGGCAAATATCTTCACCTTTAAACTTACAGCAAGAAGAACGAATAATAACAATGCTTCATATTTCCAAGAAGAGCAGCGAGAACAAATGACATAAAAATAGTAAACATATCAAGAAAGAAACTACAAAAAGTTGCTGTGATTCCTTGATTGGTTGAATATGATATTGTTAGATGCATTGACTCATTTGAAATGGAGAAGATCATTTTGAAAGTTTGAGACAATTGCTTGTGGTTGTATACCGACTAATTCTCTCTAATCCCAGAAATTTTGATTGCTCGAGATAGAGGGAGGTCTTTGCTCTTGTTGCTTTTAGCAGTGATACATGAATTCTGAAAGTTTTATCAATAGAAAATTTATGAAAATGAGGAAACTTGCCTTTTTGAGGTCTTTTGTGCTGTAAGAGAAAACAGGAGCGATGTAAGTTATTGTAGAATATACTCATTTTATTCCAAGTAAAGGTAATAAGAATAGTAATGCTGAAGATCGCTGAAATTGAAAAATAACTTAAGGATAATACAAGGCTCAAGCTCTATCAAGACACAGAATTTAGGTGTATTCAACTTGTTGTGCTGCTTTTGGATAAACTTTTGAACTATCGACATAATAGCTATTGTTCTGTTCAACTTTTGATTTACTATATGACGAAGTGAAGTAGCAACTCTTCTAGCATTAAAAATTAAGATAAAAAAATTGGTCTGGAAAAGAATGCACCTGTTGGATCTGCCGCTAACTTGTTATTTTTGTATATTATACTTTTTATATAGTTATTTGGTTTTTTGTAAATAGTTGGCTTAATTAGTATTGAGTTACTATTATAAGTACCAATTTTAAATATACTGTCAACTGGGGCAACTTTGATTAAATTTGAAACTTTAAATAAAATAAATCTGAAGAGCAATGGCTTGTGGAAAAGTCTATGCTCTCAGCTCTGTCTGGGTCACATGCACAAAATTTAAGAATGTATATGACATTTAGGATATTTTTCTTTATCTTTTCTAAATGTTTAGGAGTGAGCAATGTTATTCCGACAATGGGGCGACTTTGTTCACTCTAGAATATTTCATATAAACACAACTACACATCACTGATACCATCAACAGTGGTGATTTCTAAATATCTTGGCAAGGGGCTCTCGGCGCAGCATCAAAAATATGGCGGTGGCTTAGTTGAGATCACACCCATGTTTCCACCTATGCAGATGTGATACGTTCGTTCAATCATGATATGATATAATTAGCAATTACAAATATCTCAATAATCATGCAGCAGTGCAAAATTCAATCTTGCAATGCAATGTCAATCTCTTTGGAAGCGAGAAGTACGCTTTGAAATGCTGGGTCAGTAAAAGACTTTTTGGGGACTGAGCCTCCTACCCCTAATGGAAAGTAATTTTAATGAGGAGGGCTCCACCCTCTGAGTCCCATAGAACTAATCCCTGGTTGGCAGTATTATGTAGCCACCCTGAATTATAATAAAAAGTTGTTGGAAAACATGAAAATTAGCTTGTTAAGCAAAACATTAAATTAGTTAAACAATATAATTAATTAATTAACATCAAAATGCCCAAATAAACAAAAGAACCAAACAAAAGCAGATCCTCAATGCATTGTTTGTAAAAGAAATATATATTGATCTTTAAAAATATTGTTGTTCGTGCCGATCGTACCAAGTATGCAAAGTCACGCGACTGATCAAAGTCAACATCAGTTTACGGTAGATATGTGAAATATGAAGTAAGACATCAACAAGGACTTGAATGTATTCCTTTCATTGTCAGAAGGAGTTATACCTTTAGCACTTGAGAAGATTTAGCCAATTATCCTCCTTGCATAGACCTAGAGGGACTTCAAAATTGAGTGGGGCATAAAAAGAATCAAAGAATCTACTCGAAGAATGAAAGAGATCTGGAAAGCTGTCAGAAAAGATGCCTGAAGTTCCTATCGTTCTTTCAGAAAAGTTATCCAAATGAAACAGATTTCTGCCCAACTGAGGGAGACTGCAGTCCCCCTGTCACCTTCTCTTCTACGCTTATGCCCGCCACCCTTGATTCCCCTGTTTGTCTCCAGGCTCTCAAATACACGTTTTCTTATTTATAAGAGATCGGTTCATAAGAAGGTAGTGCTCGACTGCCCAAAACGTTAAGATCCATACATTAGCACCTATCTGTACCTCTTATTTAGCAAATCATGAGGTATTGTGGCTTCAAGTAATACAGCTGGGTGATGCTATCTTTAGTTGGGCTCTACGTTCCATGTGAGGTATCATCTATAAAATCTAAACATTCCAAATCCCCATACTTTTATGTGAAAACGACTCAAATTTCTCGGAGCCTCTTGCTTGGTTACAGTACTCCTGAGATAAATTTCTACTACTGTTTCTTTCTTCTACTTTCCTTTTCCTTTACATTATTTAAAAATACTTATTTAGTGGTGTGATTTTTTCTATGTACAGGCCATGGAGTAATCATACTCTTTTGCTCCCCATTGTATCGTCCTTGTATTTTTTGTGTATGTAGTATAGTTGTAACCTTTATATGTATGAAAAAGCTAAGAAAGTTCAGTACTGGATTTTGAGACCTAAGAAAGTTGCTAAGAGCTAGTTCATACGATGAGCCATAGATGGCCCGAACCTATCATGACATTGGTTCAGCAATGGCACGACCGAAGGAGATGAGCCAGTGTTGAACCATTGAACAGCGTGACTTTGGCTGGAGCCGATGCTTTTCTGTGGTTGCATACGTTGAACCGAAGATGAACTTAACTACTCAAATTGCCAAATGCATAGGTTCAGCTCATCTACTGCTCGTCGTATGAACTAGCTCTTAGTGTATGCATTACAAATTCTACAATCATATGTGTATGCATTGTTATGTATGCTATGTTGGCTGCCCTATAGCAGTTTAACTTCCCCTATTTACTAAGATGTCGTATAATTTCAGTGATGCATGGCACTTATGTGCTTCCCACTATATGTGCAAAACATTGGAGCTAAAACATTTTGCTTAGAAAGTCTTAAGAAAGTTTTGATACTGGAATCTTGAAAAGGTTTAGACAGTTTCATTACTGGACCAAAAAACCTTTCCTATGAAATAAAAAACGTGCAACATCATTCTAAAAATGCTGGTCAATTTATCCTGATTGTCGCCATTTGCAATGAATGCAGCTATTACATTATATTCCTGAGCAGGATGGAAAAATGTGTTTGACATGTGCAAATAGTGTGCAGCGGTTTGCATGGATAAGATAATGGATAATGGCGGCAAAGAACTCCAATGTGTAATCTTGAGCTTCAGAATGCAAAGGAAGACACAAATTTAATGTAGAGTTGTTTTGGTTGGCTTTCTAAGCAGCTAAGTCTCATTCCTAAATTAATGATTGAAGCTCTGAATATCTGATATTCCATATTCATGGATTTTGCAAGCTAATGTCATTTAGCTAATTCATTCTCAGTATAGTGAATCTTCTTTCAATGTACCTGAAAAATTCCATTCATTGGCGGCTTTACGGGGTCCAGGCGGTTCATGGCCCCAGGCCCCGCGCTTTTGGTACCCCAAAAAGGGCCCCGTACTTAAGAAAACATTGAAAAGAAATCACAGAAAAATACTCGAATATGCCCAATGCCTTTTACTTATAAGTACGTAGCAATAACATCCCCCAACTTTTGAAAATTGGGAAAATTCAAGTAAAACTAGCTGCTTGTACAACAGTTGGAAGAACGTATAGTGAAAGGAAATATTGACTGCAACAAAGAACAGCTGTTTCAGAGCTCGAAGGCGTGATGTATAAGTTTTCATGATTTGAACGAATCACACGCATCCACTTGCGTTCGTTCTCTTTGTGTAAATCGCGCGTGGATCCGAATCGTGAATATGTTTTCCTCTTGAAAAGTGAATCATCCATGCATTCACAAGAGAAAGCAGCCCTGCGTGACAGATGCATGAATGACATTGAGACATCAGTTGGAATGCGCAGCTTTAGTATAATTTGAGAATGATAGTCACGACCGGCAGATAAATCAGAAAGAGCAGCCAGTTTTCATTTATGTATTGCCATCATATTTATATCCAAACCTTTTTGCCAAAGTCTTGCAATATCTAGCAGTCATACAATTTTTGTAGAGCACTGAAGTGCTAGAAATGGCATCAGGAGATTTTTAATATCACACCAAAACCTTGTTGTTATCGTTGTTATCAGTTTTTCATTATGGCGTATGCTCATACACTTTAATTCATTCTCGTTTCCCTGTGCTTTCCCGCGCATGGCAAATACATTTTCCCTCTTGCTTGCTTCCATCCTGTTATATTCCTGTTAAGTTCTCTTCACCAAGAAGAGGCTGGCTAGGTAGGTGTACCGGACAAGTGAATGCGATAATGAGCAGCTTTAGCATATCATAGGATTAAAGCATCTTGTGAATATACTTAATTTGGTTTTATGCTATTTTGAATGTATTAAAATATGCAAAAACTGGTCATTATCAGGCCAGATTAAACCTGAATATCAAGCGTATATCAGGGCCCTTAGATAGCATCTGTTACAGAAAGGGACGGTGCCAGGCATCGAAGAGAAAAAGAGCTCTTTACTAGAAAGGGGGTTTAGACTACCACGTCCTAAAACAACATGAATTGGTTGCCACGCCCATTTTATTATCTTGCTAACATTTTCTCATCAAATTTGGACGAATTAGAAAGTTGATCTTGGGGATAGATGGGAGAGGGGAACAAGTCCCCCATGTCCCCAGTGGCGCTATCATTGGTTGCAGAGAGTCAACTACGATAAATACCAGGTGTTCTTAGTCTCCAGACCTGCAACAAGCAATTTTCGAGTCCAGGGATCTTAGCAGCAAAGACATGCTAAAAGATCCTTAAAGAAGATATATCTTCTAAAAATGCTGTTTAAATTTCAGTAACAAAGGAAATATTACTAGAAATTTCCTAATTTCGATACCATGAAATGTAATGAGTCTCATTGCCATTTCTAGCTGCAGAGAAGTTTGATGATTTTCAAGAAAAAAAGAGCTCTTTACTAGAAAGGGCAGGGATCACAGCTCTTCTCTTTACCCACAGAAAACACTGTAGTTAGACGCCGTGTACCCTCCCCCCCCCGCTACTTCGAGCCAAGATCAATTCTCTAATTCGTCCAAATGCAATGAGAAAATTTTAGGGCTGAAGTGAGGGACCTCTAGCAAGATATTGAGATGGGTGTGGCAATCGAATTGTGTCATAAGTCATAATATTGGGTTGTGGCACCAAAAATCTTCCTAGTCTGTAATGGCTGGTGCCGCCCCAGCTGGTACCAGTCAGTCTGCCACTAATTATCACCTGCTTCTAATGAGAAGCAGAAATATTCATGGATCTAGTTATTTGCTATATCATCATGTTTGTATTGCCAATAGCAATAATTAAAAAGCCTAACATCTGAGTAAAATGAACATATTGAAAACCACAAACAGCCCGCCGACAAATTAAATTTGAATAGCATTATATAGAAAGCAAATTTTTATTGAAATAGAGCTGTTGAGTTTATGAAAACAGCAATAGATTCCTAAAAATTGCAAGAAACTTCCATATTATAACAACTGTTTAAGTTTATTGTCATTTCAATTAGGCATGATCGCAAATGATTGGATTTCACGATATTTTCAGCTGGAGATATAAGCTATCTGAGCTCTGACTGAAGAATATAAAATGTAAATAGTCTGTTGGTACTACAGAACTTTACTGCAGCATGAAGAAGCGGCAGCATTTTTTAAGCATACTTAAAGCTTTTTTCGTCCGACATTCTTCCAAGTATGAAACATCGGATAGTGACCGAAAGGTTAACCAAAATATACAGCCAGATTCGGTTACATGTGATAGGATGCATTTAATTCTCCCCTAAGAATGGCAAATTGGGCCTATTTACCATTGTTTACTTGAGGAGCCCTAATGAAAAAGGAAAATCCTTGTCTACACAAGACTGGGTTATTTTGAGTCACTATTAAATGTGACGGATCCTGTTCAGCTTTCTTTATACATTGCAACAAATTGGGCATAGAGTTGGCTGCTTGTTCTTATACACATTTTGTAAGAGCTTCAATTTGGAGTCCATTGATATCGAGCTTCAAGATTTCACGACAAACATTCAACTAGAGTATCACAGATATATTATGAATGTCTTCCCAGGAACTTTTGGGCTCCAAATTTTTCAGACAATAAGGGCTTGTCCGGAAATAGAACAGTCCAAAAATTTTTAGAATGAAGTATTTTTCATACTTGCATGCTTCTTTGCACTGGGCAGGCGTTGTCTATATATCAATTTGCTCTAACAAAAGCTGCCCAGCAAAACTGATACTATCCCTTCTTCTCAAAGCTTAAATTAAAGACACGAGAATAAACCAGAATATAAAAATAAAGTCTGGAAAGCCCCAGATTGACAGATAATACAAGCTAAAATACGTCAACAGAAGCTCAATTACTCCTAATTGATTGGCTAATCCAGTCTTCTGGTGATATGAATACAAAGGAAGAAGCTGAAGGTTTCATTGGTGATTTTATGAAGCGCCATAATAACCTCAACCTTTTAGCCAGCCCCATCCGGATGATTCTCTGTTGTGTTCAATTGAAGAATTCTGTATTGCAGCTTAAACCTTGCTACAGCTGTGTAGCCGTAAAAGTTTAGTGAACAGAGCGCTAAAATTTAAACAAGCACATAGATTCAAAGTGAAGACCAATCATTTTAGGAACTATAGCAGCGCTATTTCGAATTCTACTTGACTACATTGTAATTGGACAAAGTGAATTATCCTATTTAGGAAAATAGACCAATCAAATTTAACGATTATTCAAATTAACTTTATTCAAACTCATACGCATTATTCAAAATAACTTTTTGAGCCTCAAGCATTAGGTTTCGGAAAGAATAATTTAAGAGCCAAATGGTTTCAAAAGCATACTGTATAGCGTAGCGTAGCTGCATGCTTCATTAGAAGTCACTGCCAAACATGTTGATAACACATAACGTTACAACTTCCTTTGGTAGGCCGTTCAAATATTTTAGGAGGCATAATTGTGTTAACGCGCGTTAAAGCTCGATTACATCCCTGCTTTGCTTTACATACTCTCAAGGGCTTGGTAGAGTTGCGGAAGAAGAAGAGGATCTGCAAGCCCTGGTTGAGGGAGGGTTTTCGCGTATCTTGAGTTATCTTGAAGCAGTCGTTATTTATATACCACTTTGTCAATAGGGCTCGTATGCAAAACTGTCTTTATATACCAAGCTAAAACATTTACATGCTCTTCACTTCTTTTGCTATACTTGGGAGTCGTCTATATTTTGAAAGACCCACTGCTTATTTCTATCTCCACAACTAATACGATTTGTTACTGAAGTTCTTTGTTAAGCTACATTCATGGGCGTAGGAGGATGTCAACTTTAAGGGGCTGTAAATTTTCTGCCCGAAATGTCAAATAGAGCTGGAGAACAGGCAGAAAAGTTGCCCGAATTTCCTATTGTTCTTTTAAAAATTTTCCCGACCGATACAGATTTCTGCCCAACTTAGGAAGGGGTTGCAGTCGCCTGCCCTACGCCTCCTACACTTATGGCTACATTAACAGTTAAGTTTGGGAAAAATCGTGGCCATAAAATCTTGGTAGCTTAGATCTCTAGACTGATGAAATAACGTTACCCAGGTTATAAATTACGGATTGTTTTCTCTACCCCTAAACGTACATCTCATAATTTCTCCTTTAAGGACTCCATTCCTACACTCCTACGCTCCTCTGTAGCTTACTGTTATGAGAGCTGCAATGTTCGGTACTACGGGGGTAGACCAATGATTGTAAACAGCGGAAGAATAGTTGTTGACCTTATAACCTGTTTTGGTAACTCATGTGTGCTCTCTATAGCGTATGACTAGGTTACGGGATGTTTTAATGGTCGCCCTGTATCACCTGAGGACTTTAGTATTGTTAGTAGCGCCAGTAACAGTATAGATCTCTTATTTCATGAGAGTTTACTAATCCTTAGAGACCGTACAACCCTTTTTCCCAAACGTCCTCTCTTCAACTTACGCTTTTCTAATTTATTTTACTTTTGAATGTTACCATGGATTTTATGGTCTACGCTTCCCATTGTTTTGGTTCATTGATTTACCCTCTAGTTGGTCTTCCCTAGGTTCCCCTTGCTATTTTGCTTATCATTTACTGTCCATAAATTTCAATTTCATGGTAGTTTATTACATTGATGATGGACCCCTGAAACTAGGGTCCGAAACGTCTGCACTTGTCTTATATAATGAAAATGTCTTAATAATAATATGAAAATGTCTTAATTGGAAAGGTCAATAATGGAACCATGACACTTCGTCTCGTCCTCTTTATTCAGCGATTTATTGGCCATAAAAGGATTACAAATTTGAAACACCATTTTCAGTGATAATACAGTTTCTAGAAAGTGGTGTCTTGTTGACCTAGGCAGGAAGGTCCCAATGCCATAGATGTTGATAAGTACTAACTGCAATTCCCTTCTTGAAAAGAAACAACAGCCGTTCTTTACAGATATACGTTTTTTCATAAGAAATGAATTTTCTGGCTTCAGCCTGGCTGTTTCTTAATATTTTGTCAAATCCAGCCTCAAATGCTTCCTAAATGCTTCTTAAACGTAAAGACTTCCAATGACAATAACAACCCAGATTAGGCAATTGCAATGCAAGAAAAAGGATGCTCAGGTTTTGTGAGGCATGTAATGGATGCTCATTCCATTTTCTTGCCAGTTTGATAAAAAATTTACTAGTGAAAATAATTTTGCAATTTGTTATTTGAAACTCAGCCTGCCAAAGTTTTTATGTTTTACAATTTTTGCCTAACTTCAGCCTTATTTTTCTTACAAATATATTTCTTATAATAAGACTTCTAGTATATGGCTTCTTCTTAATTCCAATCCACAGAGCGCATTCTGACTAATACACATGGCATGCTTGTACTCCATACGGTATGACAATAAATGTCCAGTGGACAGAAGCTATGTGGACTTGCAAGTTACCCTTTGAGGAGTCCCAACTCTTCAGGGCCGTTCCTCGAAACTTTCGTCAGGGGGCTGTAGAGCCTACATTGCTGACAGAAATGAGTGTACCCGAATAAATATGAGTGTTGCATAGATGGTAACATGAGTGTAGCCGCATATACTGGGATGGGGTTGAACAGTGAACCTCTATCTCCATAGTAACCTTGGCAGTCATACCTATTTGTAGAAAAAGTACAAAGGAAAGAATGAGGTTCCAAGAATTTTTCTTAAATCACGCCCATAAGTTTGGCTATAAATGTGACTAACACCTCTTGTATCGTCCCAATGGTATCAATAACAGAAAGAGTATTGAATTTACTGCCTTATTTTACGACAGCAAAATGACACGAATTTGCCGACAGAAGTTGAAAACTTGGTTGACTTGCAGGCAGAAATTTAGGCTGGTGGAGTGTGACGCTCCACATCTGCAAGTACCGTCCTGAAGTTCTTCCTTTAAGGGTACATTTGAAAAGTCAGAAAACTTAGACGAAATAAATGACATACATACCTCGAATCTCATCGCTCTCCAATTCTGTTTTCCCAGTTTGGTTGAACAGCCACTGGAATGCGAGAATACTTCACAATTGTCGTCAATTTCCTTTTTAATGTTGTAATTCAGTAACTCACAATTGTCATTTTGCAAACAAAGATGCGTGCACTGGATTTCACTCTTCACAGTGTAAACCCTTCTACTGGCTGATGGACAATCAAATTTCTTGTCAACGAACACTTCAGAAACAAAACCTATCCTCTCGGAAGCAACAATTCTGATAAGCAAGAAAAGAACAAACCCTTTGATGCTTGTGTCATCCATGACATCTAGTGAATAACCAACTGCAACGACTACACTTTTATGACTATTGACTTAATCACATACCTGCCAATTGCTTTCATTGGCATCAACAATAACTAGAAGCAAAATAAATTACCTGCAATCGATGTTGTGCCAAATCATTTCCAATTACGTTCTGCTGCAGGTGCTTCTGCAACTATTTGAATTTAGAACAGTGGGCTTACAGATTAAAATTGAAAGAAATAACCATAGGTGTAGTTAAGCTTGAGATTTAGGGGAGCTATAAAGTTTCTGCTGGGAAGGCTAAAGAGATCTAGAGAGCTATTGGTCTCTCAGTAAAATTGCTCAAATGAAACGAGGAGGCTGCAGTCACTCTGCCACCTTTCTCCTGCGCTTGCGGAAATACTCGAGAGAGTACCAAAATGCATGTTTTTTTAATGATGTTTGTACAAGACACGTTTTTCACAAGAAATAAACTCTTTGGCTTCAGCTTGGATGTTTCTTAATACTACATCAACGTGAGCCCTAAATGTTTCTAAAACATTTCTTAAATTCTTAATACTTCCAAGGACAATAAAAACCTAGATTAGGCATCTGTGATTTAAGAAAAAGGATACTCAGGTTTTGCAAAGCATGGAATGGATGTTGTTTCTATTTTCTCTCTAGTTTCATCAAAGATTTTTGTGTGAAAACAGTTCTTTCAAGTTACTATTTGAAGCTCAGTCAGCCTGTGTGTCTTACATGTTTCTTATTTTTTGTTCAATTTCAGCCTCATGTTTCCAATAGACATGCCTTTTATTAAAAAAGCTTTTGCGCATGTCCTTTTCTATTCAGATGACATTATCAAGTAGCTACAGAGTACCTACTTCAATTAATTGGATACGAATGCAATCGAGAAGTAGGTGATGGGTGACGCCAGGCGTTTTGCTCGGTCTATTACTTCAAAGAGATCAAAGATTTACCTTATTACACGAAACTAAGGCGATACATTGACTTAACGCGAGTTTTTTTCTGACCCTTTAATTCATTTCTCGTTAGTTTTTGTGTCGCATTAATTATCAAAACGTTATTTTCAACACTTCATCAAAAGAAAACCCCTAAGGCTTAGCTTTAATGTGGACGGGAGAATGAAGTATAAAGGGTATGAAAATTATCAACATAATACAAGCATAGGATTTCTTGAGAACCAAAATCATACATACAATAGGATTCGCTGTAACTCTTTTTCTATTTTTCTTTCTGATACATAGAGAAATCCACGTGGTACACTTGGTATGACACAACTGTATCCGCATTAATTAATGCTCATAAAAGGTAGATTTTAGCCATTTCCCGTTAATTTGGTCCGTGTTAATTTCGTTGGTGCTATTTGCTGTATCGCTGTAATTTCAAAGAATAAAGTAATACGATTTAATAGTCTGTTTATTGTACATAATGATGCATACATTTCATACTTTCATTATCTACTTTATAAGTTGCTCCTAACGGCAAAAGAAAAAACTGCAATTCATTGGAGCTTATTGAATCTTGATTTGGTAATAGATACACGTCTTTTTATATGAAAGCCACCAATTTGCCTGAGCCATAATTTTCTTAACTTTTCCCGAAATTGAGCCTGAAATTTTCTTACAATTTTCTTTACTTTTACTGAAATAAACTAGCTAAAATGGGTTACACCTTCTTTGTTCATCGTGTACACTCGAATTTTAATCCCATCTTTAACATTTTGATTACACTAATGTTGTAATATCGATTTTTGGCCTTCAATTAGAGTTAGAAATTGAGCCTTGTGACTTTCTTAAGATTTTCTCAAAACTTTGCCCATTTGAACTTCATTTTCTTATAACCTTTCTTCATATAAAAGACAACGTGTATTTGAAATTGAACTAGCGAAGTGTTCATCATTTTTAATTCTATTCCGGGCCATTATGCTTGACAGCGCTCTTTTCCTATTTACATTACTAGGAAGCTAGGCACTTAAAGCAATTATCAACAATGTTTTGCTTAACTTAACTAGAAGTAGTGCTAGCGCTACTATTTCAACAGAGCTTTTTACTCTAGCATGTAATTATCAAGCGTTTTTTAACAATAATATCTGCAAAATGGCAGGCAGCTGCATCTTAATACTTCCTTTTGCACCGCCCAGAATTGCAATTCATTCAAAGTTCATTAAGGAGTGATGTATAATTTTTTCTACTGACAATTGAATACTGTGAGAGAGATTATAAGGATGATAATTGAGCATGGGAAATGAGATTTAATCTGAACGGGATAGATCTTTGTATGCACTTCGTATCTGTTATTTTATCTGCAACGTGCTAGCGGATTTAAGGGCACTTCAATGCTTTTCTGCAAACTTTTACTTTTCTTAGGTGTTTGGATCTTCTTTTACTAGAAACCTAGCTCAAACCCTAGCTCGCCTAAAGCCTTATCATTATACACTTTCTTTTATAAGAAAACTGTTATTTTGTCTGAGCCTCAATTTTCTTAACTTTTCCCGAAATTGAGCCTGAGATCTTCTTAAATTTTTTTTAACTTTTACTGAAATAAACTGGCTAAAATGGTTTACACATTCGTTATTGATATTGTATACTTGAATTTGAATTCCATCTTTAGCGTTTTGAATGCAATAACGACGAAATACTGATTTTTGCCCAAAAAAACACTTAATTTTGGAAATTGAGCCTCGTGATTTTCTTACCACTTTCTTAAGATTTTGACGATTTGAGCCTCATTTTCTTATAAAAAAGACGTGTACCTCTTTTAACAACATTTTAGTATAACGTGCTCTGCAATAACTTGTACATATTGATTGCACATTGAAAGACCTAATCAAGTCTGCACTGGTTACACTTTCTGTAGTCGCAAATCAAAACTCGGCATTGGTACTTGATGAAAGTGTGTACATGTAAACAGATTGTTATTAGGGCACATCTGCTTATCGTAGCATTGTGAGAACGTTTCGAGATAATGCGGTACAGGCATTAAAGGCGTTTCGCCATCCATTGGGGAGCATCTTAACAACACATGCCACAGTGCTTCCATTGATAATTGTTGTATTATTGATAAAACTTACAATGAACTTGAATTGCTTATACACGAAAGTCTACACTTAGGGATCACCACACACCTCATCTGCAGACTTCTCCTATACCTTTCCTTAATTCTACTCCCACCAGGGTCCAGTATTCACGTATTTTCTTTACTTTATTTAAGCATTTTAGGTTGTTTACAAGCCACTTACAATCGTATCCTTTGTTTTTCGCACTCTGATTTCCCTTATATAGGCATTGGGCCTATTCACATTTACATTTGGCCTATTTACATTTACATTACATCCACTTTGGCCTATTTACATGCTTCCAAGTGTTTTTCCAGTTGTTTTCCCACCCTAGCCATAAATGACCCTTTCCATTTGTATTTGTTTGCTGAGGATTAGACGTATTGCCTCGAAACGTTCTTATTCTCAATTAGCATGATTTAGTCTTACACGGTTGTATCATTTGCTTGCACGGTTATATCTTATACGGTTATGTCTTCTTCAATAATTTTGGTAGTGTCAGAACAAAGGAAAAAGACTTCGTTCAAGGTCAACATCATGTCTCTCTTACAAAAGTAAGTATCAGTTATGAGAATCTCAGAATTTATGTTTATGAAGGTTCGAGCATGCGTGGGTGTGGAAAAGGCTCAAGAGCTAATAATCAGGGGTGGTGCGATTATTTTGTACTCAAAATCAGCTTTTGACTTGGGAAAAGACACAGAGTTCTCCTTCCTCTTTGCTTCCCCTACTCGGAGTTGAAGCAGTGTGTCCCCTTTCCCCGCTCCAGTCAGTCTTTCAACTTCTCTTTACTGACACTTGCCGTTTCATATCTTCCATTATAATGTTCTTCCGCCCCCTTTCTTATTATGTCAACTCCTATTGCTCTTCTGCCAATGTAGCTTTCTGCCCTTCTCATCACATGCCCAAACTATCTCAATATATCTCCTATCATCTTCTCCCTAATTCTTCTGATCTTTGCAACCCCTCCCAGATTTACTCGTTGCTCACCCTATCCTTCAACTTCATCTCCAGCTCCTATCCCGCCATCTTGAGCTCAACCTTGCATGGGGTGGCTTGAACAAGACAAAGCTTATAGATCTCGAACGTCTTCAAAATGGAGCGACATAACTGAAGATGCACGAATTAATGACAATTGGTCTCGTCCCTGGGTAAATGTAAACAACATTATCCGTCACGATAGGTACATGGAGATCTATAAAATTATGAACAAGCTTTGTCCAGTAAACATTTTCAAGACTTCCTCCAAACATCTGCGGTTCCGAATTATAATATACGGCACTGTTGAGATTCGCAGATGCCAAGACATCGGACTGAATTTTCAAAAATAGAATTTCAATTCTCAACCCTGAAGTCTTGGAACGATATACCTGCTGAGCAATGCTGAACACCTCAAAACAGCAAAAACCGAAAACCGTCAAAAACCGCGCAAGTTTAAAACCGCACAACCGCATAAAAAAACCGCAAAAACCGACTTCTGGCAAAATCATTAACATTTACCAGAATTTCTACAAATTTTGATGCGTATGCAGGCCTGCCAAACTACATCAAAAGAAAAGCGGGAAAAATGGCAGGCTGTGCTCTTATTGCACCAAATACAAGCTGTGATTTATGCTTTAATTCCTGCCTATTGAACTCTTTGTTGTTCAATGCTCTAAAAAACTAGGTGAACTCGATGACTTGGCAGCTTATATGTTTGGCAGAATGAAGCATGCCAACAGTATCCAATATGAAGTTATGATACAAGAATGACGTTGACAACTTATGAATGCAAGAATTTCGTCTGAACATAATCATGCCTGAGGAATTCAGGACAAGGGATAAAATACAGGAAATTTGGCAGGCTTTCTTTTGTTAGAATATTCTTTATGTACATAAGTAAAGCAATGAGCAAGTCAATACATATGGTACATGTCAGTGCAGAACATTACCTATCCAAGCGATATCGAGGCTGCAATTTACTACCCTTATACTTAAACCTGGCAATGAGATACTGGCCAAGGCATCTCGTCAACTACTGATAGAGAGGTTACTTAAACGTCTCTTGGTTATTGGAAAATCTACAGTATTACTACAGTACTTTGCTGAGGTACATAAGTTACCTACCTACTTTAAATAGTTTCAAAAAACAACTCCAACAATTTGAAGAGCTAGAATCGGAAGTTAAAACACATATACCTGGAAGATCAGGGCTCATGTAAAATTGTGTTAAGTCTCTATTTACGATCGGATATGTTGGAAGGATGTTTTAGTTAGATGAAGGATATGTTCATGTGAAAATAATTAAATATATATATATATATATAT
>WIPJ01001650.1:428266-444268 GCA_018155075.1 Cassiopea andromeda
TATATCTATTTATATATATATATATGTATATTTATATGTATATATATATATATGTATGTATGTATGTATATATATATATATATATCCATCCTTTCTGTTGCAGCCACCGTCTCCATGCCATTCAACGTTGCTGGCCTTTCCACTTATAATTCTTGCTGATGACTCCCTTTCATTGCGTACTCCTGACCTCGGATTTCCGCTTCGCAGCTCCCATCTGCACTCACAACCTTGCCTAAATGCTTGAAGTTCTTAACCTTCTTCACCATCTCCCCCTGTACGTAAACCGTTTCCTGCTCGGCTCCTCCAGCTGGAAGATGTTCCATCTTTCCTTGCTCACTTTCAGCCCTCTTTCTTCAATGACCTTTCTCCATCTTTCTACGGATACTTCGAGCTCCTCTTTATTCTCTTGTCCCAGTACTATATTACCCGCGTACATTATGTCCCATGGAGTGTCTTTTCTCACACCTTTCCTCAACATATCCATGATTATGTCAAGTAGGAACGGGCTGAGTGCCGATCCCTGTAGTAGACCGGCTCTCATTTCAAAATCTTCTGTTAGCCTCACTGAATTTCTCACTGATGCTCTTGCTTCCTCATTTATATCTTGGATAGATTCAACATAACCTTCTGAGACGTAAGCGTGATACATGTACTCTCATAGTTCTTCTCTAGATACTCAGGCAAAGGCATTCTCAAGATTTATGAAAACACAATGCAACTCTTTCTGACTTGCTCCCTACTTCTCCAACAGCATCCTCAGCCCAAAGATGACATCTGTGGCATTTGTTGCATGTATCCAAATTTGCTGGTCGCTTAGCACTACCTCTTTTCTCAGTCCCACTACGTGCTCTCACAACGTCATTGTGCGTCACATGAGCTTTATACTTCGGTAGTTTCCATATTCTTTAGAATCACTTTTGCCCCTTATAGATGGGTATTGATACACTTTGTCTCCTTGAATTTGGCACCCCTTTACTTTTTTACTTCTTCTGCTGCTTCCTCCACCTTCTCCATTCTCTTCAGTGCAGAACTTTACTTCCCTCTCTTGGGCTTTCCTGGTTGAATAAATATTCAAAATACTCCACCCATCTCTGCTGTGTCTTTCGTTCCTCTTCTAATAATTCACCATATTCAGAATTGACCACTTTCACTTGCTGTACATTTTTTCCATTTTTTTCCTCTGCTTGGCAAATCGGAACACTTCATTTACCTAAATAGTCTGTTGATACTACAGAACTTTACCACAACACGAAATAGCGGCAACATTATTTTGACATACTGAAAGCTTTTTTCATCCGACACTCATCAGAGTATGAAAATGTCGGATAATGACCTAAAGGTAAACCGAAATATATATCCAGATGCAGTTAATGTGTTAGGATGCATCTAATTGGCCCCAAGTGTGACCAATTAGGACCTATTAATATGTTAATATTCAATATTCAAAATACGTGTTAGGATAAAATATGTGTTAGGTTATTTTATAATATCATGTAATGAACTAAAGGTAAACCGAAATATATATCCAGATACAGTTAATGTGTTAGGATGCATCTAATTGGCTCCAAATGTGACCAATTAGATGCATCCTAACACATTAACTGCATCTGGATATATATTTCGGTTTACCTTTAGCTCATTATCCGATGTTTTCATACTCTGATGGGTGTCGGACGAAAAAAGCTTTCAATATGTCAAAACAACGTTGCTGCTTTTTCGTGCTGTGGTAAACTTCATTTACCCGTTATTTCGTCTTGAAGCGCTCTTAAAATTCTTGGAGAGTTTCATTCTTTACCTTCGTCAGTCCTCGTGGCTTTCTTCTTAGTTTTCTTGTATCCTTCTTTGCTCTCATCATATTTATAAAGAGCTTGCAAACTACCTACCTACTCCAAAGGTTTCTTGAAACTGCCCATAAATCCTGCATTCAGTGCTATACAGGTAACGATCTATACATCCTAGCCACACTTCCCAACTTGTAGCAAGTTCACCTCCTGTCTTTCTGGATGAGTCACGGAGATCAGAAGTACAAAGTTCTAGTAATATATCAACATATTACATAAGCATGATATGACATTTAACATAATATTTGCAAATAAGAAAACGACATATGAATTTGTTATTTTGGAGCAAAAACTATCACCACACTGCGTCTTTAATTGGAGTTTAGAAGAAGGACCACGACGAAAAACATTGGAATTCTCTTCAGATCTTTAATGCGACATAACCAAAACGCAATTTAGATATATCCATGCTAACCAGAATGCAAGACATGGAAGCCTTGGAATCTTAAGTGTTGTCTTGGAAATTAAAAACTATAGCAGTAGTGTAGAAGTAAATCGATAGTTAGGGGGGCTCTATTTTTAGATAGGGGGCTCTTTACTTGTATGTATCTTTGTAAGAAACTTTGAAGATAATTCAGGCAGTTAGATAAGAAAATGATAATGTCATCCAGATAACAACGTATTTCGAGTACCCTGTATCATGTAAACTTACAATTTCTCGACAGCTGTTTGAATCTAAAATAACTGTTACAGCAGAAAATTGATTCTTCTATGTTCTTATTCCAAAACATTTTACAGACCTAGGTAGGCTGAGCCACCCTCAAGTCACAGCTAGGGGGCTGCGCCTCCCCCTGCGCTACTCTCTTCTACACCAATGAATTGTTGTCACTTTCATGCGCTTCCTATTTCTCAGACGTCTTTTTGCGCTTTGTTATATGTAAAATACGAGAACAGTACATATGTGACATGTGTTTCAATGTTGCACCAATTAACAAAAGCTCCAAATAAATTTTGAAACATTTAGCCCTAGAGGGCCAATATGGTTGTCCTGAAGGAACGTAGGAAGCATTCAGAAGTGGGGAATATGCACTTGGGGGCACCCTCACAAGCAAATTAGGGCAGCTATTAAGCTGAAATAGACATTTTGCAAACAAATTTTTGAAAAGTGGGGGAGTACATGCCACCTTTGCCCCAATATGTCCCCCCGTTCCAACGTACTTTCGTTCTTGCACCATAGCGAATTGTCAACGTAGTGAAAATTGTTGCAGCGAACATTAAACTATGATAGTTTAATGTTCGCTGCAACAGTTGTCACTACGTTGTGACAATTCCTATTGTTGCTATTGACAACAGAAATATAATTCACTTCAACTACAAAATTTGTTCGTAAAACCCTGAAGAGATTCGTCCATTTTGTTGTTGTTCTATAAGATCTTTCATTCGCTTATTTTCGCTGATTTGCCATGACTGTCGACAATATACAACATCAATTGTGATTCATTGGTAACATTACACGTATTTATTTGCAGTTACTGACAGGCAAGGTAAATAATAGTGGAGATTGGTTCGTTGCTGCTCTTGTTCCAGCCAAGAAGCCAGGCGATCAAATGAGATTTGGTTTTTTCCGAAAAATCTTTGTGACAGATATGAAACAGTAGAATGTCTGGGGATCTGAAGCTTCCCGACAGGTTTGTTCAACGTCTATACGCATGATCCTAGCTGCTCAACGCTTTCTTACTCAATAGTTATTTCAGTATTTCTTGGATTATCTTTCAACACCCCGTCCATTATAGCTGGAGCCCCTTTCTTGTAGGGCTGGGAATTCAAATTTATTACTTTCCAATTAGTTATCCTCAATTAAAGTTAATTATGTGCTTGGATTTTATTTATGTTCACCACTTTCTCGTTTTGTGATCTTTCCAATTAAATTGGTAATTTGTTGCAGAAAGGAAGAGAAAGATGCTGTTAGGATTATTGAGAGAAACTGGTCAAGCTACAAAGATGATCAAATGTTTAAGCTTCTGAAATATGCCATTTGTGCAGCAGTGAGTAAATCATCTTTCTTGAATACTGTTTACTTCAGTTCAAGTTGAAGTTTCTTATGCCATTGAATATGTAATAGATTTGGAATCTAATTCAGTGGCATAGCACAGTTTAGGACACCTTATTCAAAGCTACAGGCCCCCCACCAAGGAGGCCCCACCAAAAAGACCCCCCCAACAAATTCTCTTTGTTATGTGCTTCCTGGGCATACTGTGCTAAAGGCTTCCTAAGGCCATCTGAAAACCCTTACTAGCCATTGTTGCTAAAACAACATTGGATTTATTTATCTGTTTTGTTTATTTGATACACAAGGGCCTAGCATATTCAATTCCTAAGGGCCCTGAGTTTCTCTGTTATGCCACTGATATAATAGTTGTTTGGCCACATAATGGTGTCTATTGATAAATGGGAAGATGCTTTGAAGGGTGGGGTGCTTGATTGGTTTGGCCAAGGCTTTATTGAGCTGTATTTTATGTTATTTTATGTTATGTTATTTTAAAGCTATTTTATTGAAAATACCATATTATTGTAAGTGTCTCTCATAGCAGGAGCATGATGATTTTGAGTCAATTCCTGCTGTGAGAGGTGCATTTAAATATATTTATATGTTAGTTGTTAGTAGTATTTTTCTTTTTAATTTTATTTAAAGAAATGTAATAGATGTTTGGCCACATAATGGTGTTCATTGATAAATCAGGAGATGTTTTTCATGAATATCATAGTTAAGGCATTCTTATCGAGGAGATGTCTTCCTCACTCATAAAATAGCCTCCAATATAATTTGAAGTCAACTCATTATATGGGAGCAAACATGTGGAATGATCTTCTGGAAGAGTTAAGAAATTCACCTTCTAAATATTTATTTAAAAAGCATCTTAAGAAACACATTCTAAGTTTTTTATTATTCTGGGCAACATTTGCTAGGAAAGCAAGTGCACTGCTATTGAGCAAATCATTGCTTATAAGTAAGGGGGGCTCTACTCTCATTAGTTCTTGGACTACTGGGAGAGTCCTACTTTAAGAAATTCCATTATTCATGCAGAATAGAGAATGTTATATATTTTGTATTGTAAATTGTCATTTGTATAGTATAATGTATTATGCTATTTAATGGAATTTTGACTATCATTTTGAAATGACATGAAAAATTTTTAATATGATCGATGAATAATATGGAAAGTGGCATTTAACAAAATTAGTTGAACAAAATGGAAGTCCTCTAAAAACATATTTATTTGCAACTACAAAGTCAAAGTTTTACATGTATCTCTCTACAAGAAACCTGGCTAAAAGTTTCTTAATTTTTAAGAACATGTTAGTTATAAAATTTTCTTAATTTAGTAAACTAAATCGCAGTGAAGGGGCACATGAATTGTGAATGTAGCACACTTTTGGTGTTGTAACAAACAAAATGTGGCAGTTTCAAGTGAAATCCATGCTTTAAAGTAATTTTTCATTTCACTTTGTTGTGATTCAGCTTTACTTTGAACCAGGTATCAACTTCAATGTGCCAGTTATCTATAGTTTCTTAGCTCTTTCCATGTAATTCTAGAAGATTCTTGCATCTCAGGTTATCTAGTACTAGGTTAATTATAAACTGTCTTCTTATTATAAAAAAAAATGCACAACTTTATGATATGTTGTGACCCTTGGTAGACTGTGTTTATTTGGTAGATTTAAATCCATGTTTTGAAATAAAATCTACCTTTTGACTCCATAGGAACATTCTTTGACTCATGAAGTTTTGAGAAAGGTTTCTCCATCTGAAGCAAGTTTGTTGCAAGATCCTGTTTTTCAACCTATAGTCAAGTTTAGGTGAGAAATTAGATTTAAATATTGAAATCAGAAGAATAACAATAGTTATTGTTTTCTTCTTTGCTATATTTAAGGTAGCCCTTTTGAAAAATACTTTTCAAAATTTGCAATGTTGGCATGAAGATAGAAAAGAAAAACAGAATGTTTGGATTAAGATAAAAAAGTATGATAAAATTTGACTTATACATGTGATTTGAAAAATATCCAAGTTATCTTATTTAAGTAAATAATGTTTTATCATCTTTGCTTCAGAAATTTATGCTTCTTTTGTTGAAGCAGGCAGTAAATGGCAATTTTCCACCATCAAAATAGATTTTCTGTGTTCTATGCATCCTCAAATGGTCATAACAAACATTGACTTGAGCCCTAGTTTTCAGCAGAGAGAATCTTAAAGTTGCCAATCACTTCTCCTCTACTAGTTTGAAAAGTCAGAGAATGAAGTATTCACCAACTCATTCTATGGTTTCATGTTTCTTTGCTTCTAGGTTTGCAGGTTCAGAATTCCCACCATATATTGTTTTTAAAGTCTACTTACAGAATACTGGTGGAGGACTGAAGTACCTAAGTGGTAAAAGAATGATTAGACCAGCATCAGAGGTATTTGTTTCACTGATCATGTGACTTGATGAGCTGCATTTGGCGATACCTTAATATGTTATTGTTTTCAGGTGATGCAATTTTCCTATAATTTCATTTATAGGAAAGTATTGTAAACAAGTGGTCTGTTAATAAGAAATTTGGCAGGTGCATTTTTAGGATTTGATTGGTTGGTCAGCTTTTATTTGCTGAAATTGCAACCCACTGTGGAATCACATGTACACCTTAATCTTAGCATCCTTCCCCAATCTTGAAATCATCACTTTACATTGAACTCCTTCCATAGTCTTCAAATCATTTATAATTGGAAAACACTTAATAATAGACATTTTTTATATGAAAACCGTCATTTTCCCTGAGCCTCAATTTTCTTAACATTTCCCGAAATTGAGCCTGAGATTTTCGTAACTTTTTCTTAACTTTTTCTGAAGTAAACTAGCTAAAATGGGTTAAACAGTTGTTATTAATATTGTATACTTGAGTTTGAATTCCATGTTTAACATTTTGAATGCAATAATGACAACATATTGATTTTTGCCCAATAAACACTTACTTTTGAAAATTGAGCCTCGTGATTTTCTTATGATTTTCTTTAGATTTTAACCATTTGAGCCTGATTTTCTTATAAATTTTTTCTTATAAAAAGCATGTATCCCTTGAACAGGCTGCATCTGATGCATGTAGACATATGGGTAACAGAAAGTTTTATGAGCAAATGATAAAAGACCTTTGCCAGACACAAAAGGACAAAATTACTGATGAAGTTGATGTTACCAATCTTAAGGAATATATGCAAGTGAGTTTTCTTCCCTTCTCAAGATATTCATTAATTTTGAAACAGCAACAAAAAATCAAAAGAATATAGATGCAAAATTTCTTCATCTAGTATTATCAGATCTTATGATGTTAGCTTTCTCATGCTTTTGATGATAATTCAAACATACAATTACCATGCTGCCATTTCAGTTTCACTAAGAAGATAGTGAAATGTACATGCAATCATTGTATTCCAGCTTCTTCTGAAAGTGAAATATGTATTGCCAAACTATTATGAAGCTTGATTTATTTACTGTTTACATTAAATCTGTCAGTCATTCTTGACCAAAGAAGCAAAAGTTGTGTAATAATTTTCTCTTCAGTGTGAATTGTTAAGCATCCTTGGGTGTTCCATGGCTCTTTAGATATAGGCTTGTGATCATGATATTCTAGATATTAGCTCCTTAGTACAGTCACAGAATTATCAGCCTGCTGGGATTGAATTTTTGTCATATTGAGCTCCTAGTTATCTTTGCCTCTGAGTTTAACTGTTTTGATTCAAGTACCTGAAGAACACAGATGAAATGCCTGCAAGTCTTGGTGGAAAGGATAATTCATGGAGAAGGCTATCACTTGAAAGTAAGCTGTTGCTAAAGATCATATTTATAAGTTACACTTTTCAACATTTTTATGTATGGTTGTCATAATGTTAGATGCCATTATATAAGATTCCATGCTATAGTTTGGACCATCAGAGTGTATAGAATCTTAGCAATGCCTTCAAACTTTTCCTAAATTGCTTTTCACTTGTTCCTGGATTACTACCAAGTTTTTTTCCATAAGCATGAAGATTATGTCCTATTTCTTGCATGGTTGTTTCTTGAACTCCTTGTTAACACTTGTTTCCTTCTCGTAGTTCTTCCACGGCATAACATAATGTATGATGTTATGACATTCATTAACAGTGGTGTTGCTTCACCAAGACTCACTGCAGAAATGCCCCATATGGTAATGACAAGACCAGTCACACAGGAAAACAAACTAGAATTAGTAAATAAGATATATAGCACTGGAAGGTAGGCCTAGATTCTCATGTGTACTTGATCTATTTGTTAACAAAGCCTGTATGCACAGCTGTTATCATATAGGCAACTTTGAAATGTAGTTTTTTATACAAGTAAAGAAACAAATACTTTAAAACAAAATGCAGTTTTAAGAATGAAAAAGTAGATATAATGTTAACACATTGTGATCAGAATTTTTGATCAGATTGTGAAAAGACTATGAAGATCAACATTTTTTGGAAAGTGTAGTTTGGCAATAAACTCAAATGTAGAATGGATCCAAAATGTCTGGACATGTCATTGTTTCAACATCTATTTTCAAATATCATCTAATGGAGTATTCAAACTATTATTGGAATGTCAAAAACTCAGAATCATGTGTTCCTTTCTTGTTATTCTCATCATAAGAATGAATTTCATATGTGAAGCACTTTTCAGCTGATTTTTAGGTTACAATACCTTGCTAAATCATAGATAGAATGAATGACAGTCAAATGCATGTTGTCTTTGTAAACTAATATTTATTAATATTAGTCATTTTGATTATTTTTTGGTAGAAAACCAGTATCAAAAGCAAGTGAATCAGGCAGAAGAACTAAAAAGGCAAAAGATCGTGTTGCTAAGATGAAGAAAATGTATGGCCTTAGTGATAAACAGCCTCAGCCAGATGTATGTATCAATCTTTCTTGCTTTAGGAACAACAAGAAGCAAGCAATATATTTTTGAAATAGATTCATTGTATTGTGGTACTTATTTCACATAGAGAATAATTGAGTCCCTGCAGTATGCATGTTTGTTAATTTTCAGTGTTTTTCCTACTTTAAAAACACTGCAACTTATAGCATTGACAGCTACCATGGGTAGTATGAGGTTTGCTTCCCCAAAGGTCACAAATTATTAAGTTGCTCAGCAGATTTTACATTTTCAGTTCCCAATTTGGCAGACCCCCCTACAAGGTCCCCTACGAAGTTTTCTCTGGTGCCCTCCAATAGCTTCAGGCACGTTGACAGATATACATGTCTTTTTTTATAAGAAAACCATCATTTTGCTGGAGCCTAAATTTTCTTACCTTTTCCTGAAATTGAACCTTTTCTGTACTTTCACAGAAATAAACTGATTAGAATGGGTTATACTTTCTTTGTTTATCTTGTATTCTCGAATTTGAATTCTATCTTTAACATTTTGAATGTTGTAATGAAATAATATTGATTTTTGGCTTAAAAAAACACTTAATTTTGGAAGTGAAGCATTGTGATTTTCTTAATATTTTGGCCATTTACGCCTCATTTTCTTGCAAACTTTTTCTTACGAAAAGGGTATGGCTTTTCAGATTAGATCCCTTCTTCAAGGCTGGCATCTTTTTACCCTTTTTGCTATGAAAGTAGCTTCATTGTATGAAATTTTCTTATAAAGACTCGTATAATGAATTCCCCCATTAGCAGAAATGCTAAATACATGTTGGCACTATGATAATAAAGTACAGGTAGAGAAAAAGAATATTGGTTAGATTTTTAGTGTTAGAAATTTCTCATTATTCAAGTTGAACCCATGATATCAGATACTCTAACCATTGTAATTACTGAGGTCGTTTCCACTTTGTAGATATGAGGTTATACTTCTTTGCTGTCTTTTTCTTATCATTCTGGAGTTTTCTGTTATAATATCTTTTGCTATTGTAGCAATATAGTGGTGATGTAAATCCTATGCCAATTGATGCCCAATTTGACACAGTGGAAGGCTTTGAAGATGAATATTTTCATGAAAACTGGGATGAGGAAGGAAAGTACTTATACGAATGGTCACAAAAGCTGTCAGTAGAAGCTGTTAACCAATAACTTCTCCATGTGAATTTTGTTAGTTTTCTACCTTGTCTTGTATTGTAATGTAAATATTAATACTAATTCATTAATGTGAGTTACGGGGGATTTTCTTCAGCCGTTTCTTACTCAAAAATGCAGAAATGTTTGCCTTACGTCATACATTAGTTACAGCTTTTATTCAAAAGCATGAACTCCTAAGGGAATCAAGATTTGATTTTGTTCTCTAATGTTTGATTTTTCAAATGTTCAAGGTTAATTGAAGAGAGAACAATACCTTTTTAGTACAGTGGTGGGAGTATAATAATATCTTTGCTACGCTCTAAGTTTTGCAACTTTTCATCTATGTTGTCACGTTTTTGTGAATTATTGAAGTACAAAGCCATTTGGAGGAACCCTCATTTTTGATTGTTGAAAAAAGATGTTGTTCTGAATCTGGCTAGACTCAGGTTCTGAATAAAAACCTTCTGTTTTTTAGATTGTGGTCACAAAAAATGCTTTCCCTAAAAACAGTAAGAATTCCGTGTTATACTTTATGCAATCCGTATCCATCTTCAACAAATACACGTGAAAAGCTATCTACTTGTTTGTGGATCGGCTTTTTTGCAGCTTGGCCTGTTCTCTCACTAATTTATTTGCAGGTTGGTATTTGACGAAGAATACAGTAGACCCATATTTGCCTTCACATCGGGCCATTTGAAGCTGTATTTCTTAATTAAATATTTATCTCCACAAGCGTAATTGGCTTCATTGGCTGCAAGTGCATTTAACCCTCGCTGTATTTGCGTCAAGGTCTATTTCACTTTATGCAAGACTTACGCATGGAGATTCCATTCCAACCTACATTAATTGTCGTTTCATAATAAACTATAGAAGACCTAAGCTTTAAATGCAAACGAGACAACACTATGTAGGAAGAGTAGCTACATTCAGCATGTGCACATGTTTGATTATTGACAGCAGCATTCGACAGAGCGGTATTTCAGATTGCACAATTACATGCAATTAAGTCATTGACGCAGTTATTGCTTGATTCAGCAAATCATATAGATAGAGCACATTTGCTCGACTGCTTTGCGTGTGTACAGATTTTGAATGACGCTGTTCAAATGCAATATTGAAGATGAGCTGGTATTGGAGATATGCATATTTATCTAAAAAGATAATAGCCAATATGTCCGTGGGTTCTTTCCTGAATCAATGCACTTTTTCGCTAGGTGTATGACTGAGATGTTGCCTTTGTCCTTTAGAATATCAACAAAAGCGTCTGTGATTAGTATGCAACTTGGACTGCTCTTGTCAAGCAACGTCAGCGTTGTATCAATTTCTTTGCTGACAACACGATACCTTGGAATGTCGTCCATGTCATGTGTCAAACCAGTCAGTCCTCTACCGCAATGCAAAGCAACACTAAACTTGATATTCAAAGCATTGTTGTACGCCACACAAAGACCTTCAGTGATTTCTAGCATCTTGATGCAATATTTTAAAAGCAAGTCTGGGACTGTTTCATATGAACTTTCAACTGAAATTAGAGTAGGAAAGGTGTATTGAAATCTGTTTGTGATTTAAGATCCTTCAACTTGTTGACAGTTGAAGAAATACACTTTGCAAGTGAGTAAGTGCTATACTACGGAACAACAATAATGAATACAAATATTTTCGGCAACTTTGTTCAAATAGTCGTGGACACTTTAACTTTTCTTGAATTGTTATCACCATATGTTGTAGTGTCTACCACCACAAGGTAGAATGATCGACGGGTGGTGCCAGCCATTTGCCAGTGGAGGAGGGACTGACTCTTGGAATGATCAGAGGTTAGGGCTGATTCATAACTTTTCATGACTACCCTGAACCAAGGTATCCATTCATATCAGTAGAGCTCAAAAAGAGATATCTCCTAAGTCAGTGGCTCTTAACCTTGTTAGAGGTACCGAACACGAAAGCTTCCAAAATGCATTCATCGAGCCCTTCGTAGTTGGAAAAATAAAATGTGCTATTTTTTCTTCAAATTTAAAACATGCTTATATAACTATATACCATATTAGTGCTCAAACTGTACGATTCATCATTAGCATACAAAATCACTGTGTTCAATGAACACTCCTAACAAAACATTAGCTTCACACAAACCCCTGAAACCAACGCACTGAGCCTCAGAAACTGACTCTCCATGTTCCTCGGGTTCGATCGAACCCAGGTTAAGAACCACTGTCCTAAGTAGATGAATGAAAGATACTTTTCTTCACACTAAAACACTAGAGAAACTTACCAACAATGCAAATGTCAGAAATGACATTTATCTCGGCTAGCTCGAGCTGATATTCACATGCCACTGCTTGAAAAGATTTGACAAGATAATCAATTACGTTGACGACTTCGTCAGGGCTACTTCTCTTTATAATCTCTTGGAAATCTACCAATCGAAAGACAGCAACAGATATATCATCGCTGAAAATTGCATTAATCTCCTCTCCTTCTTGAATTTCATTGTAGATATCTAACGGCAAGGATCTAACTAAATAGTCATTCACCTTGTCTTGCTCCTTGTCAATCAGCCTCATATCTTGAGCAATGTACCTTTCAAGTAGCTCGGCCTCCTTTTCAAAAAGAAAGGCGCTCGTTTCCATTTTTTCGCCTTTCAGTGGTGAAATTTTTCGTAGTACTGTTGCTATGTGAGAAAACGATGGTCTGTTCTCAGGATCATCTGACCACAGGCTGTCAATTAGAACTTTCAAAATGTTTTTCTTTGGTTCATATACTGGGAGATGGTCACCTCTTATACTCGGACGTAGAATTTTAGCTGTTAAAAGACAAAACTTATCTTGCCTTCAATATATTTTGTATTGGAAGTGTGGCATCAATATAAATTTACATAATCAGATTCTGATTGTCAGGGCTTCAAATGATGAAGAAGTCAAACGAAGCAAGAATGTTAACTAGTTATGTATCAATGATAATGAAAATGGAATGCAATGTAGAAGAGAAAGAAAATTTTAACACTTTATTCCAAAACTATTTTTTATATTAAGAAATTCAGATAGCAGAACTCTAGTTTCCCAACCTTTTTTGCTGTTATCTGATCAACACTAGCCGCCAACTTAATGAAATTTTGTTTACTATTTTTTGTGATCAGTGATGGTCGTAGCTCTCAATTCCCCCCCCCCAGAAAAGATTTAAATGCCCCCAGAGGAGAATTCTTCCCAGATTGTGAACTCTAGAATAGAGCAGCAGTGAAAAATAAGTAGAGATAAAGACGCCAGTAAGCAGAAAGCGAAGAATGTAGATGATAAGCAGGAAGCAAAAATGATGGAATGGGGAACAGCGCATAATATAGAGCTCTACACTACATTTATGGCTTGTTTATTAGCAGGGGCAGATCCAGACTGTCGCAAATGACTTGTACAAGTCACTCAACTTTCTGATCGATAAAGCCAAAATGGAGCAAAGTATAGAACAAACGTTTGTGTTAAAACAATTGAGTTCTCACTACCCCTCACAGGCAGTGACGCTTTGAAACCCTCTCTAAGACCCCCACATTTCATTAAATAAGAATTCATAGCAATAGGCAAATATTCTCAGTTAGCATGTGGAAAATATTTATAGGTTTACGGTTTCTTGCATGTTTATCTTAGAGGTCGTCAAGTTGTAGTTCTGTGGTGGATTGATGTTTCTGCCGTGGCCGTAAGACATTCGATGGGATGAATGGTCTTTATTTCCTTCACAGTTGTTGTCATCAGTACCGAAAAACTTCTCAGATCGATTGCATGCAAGATTTTTAAGACTTACTTGTACTTAATTGCGCTGGCCACGGCAGAAAAAACGACCACAGAACTACTGCCCTACGGCTTCCAAGATAAACGCTTAAGAAGCCTTTCGCAGTACATACTCGTATGAGATTCATGTTTTATTCGATGCATATACAGTTCTAACGATGCAAAACATTACTTTAAGAAGCAAACTGCATGAAGTCCAGTCTAATGAGACTAGAATATGATTTCCAAGCCCAAATCTACAATTGGATGGTCTAAATGAATTCAATTCCACATTACAGTTTGTGCCATCAAAGAAGCTTTCCACCCGCCCTGAACGTAGGAAGTCCTTGGAAGATATTCATTTTAATTTACGACGTAAGAAGTTACTAGACTAAGTGATAATTCATTACGTCGATGTATAAGGTACTAGTCATCTAGGTTATACAGCGCACTTCATATAAGGGTTTTCCTACAATTTCAATGTTGCTAAATGTTTACTGTATGATCATGATGATGGTGTGATGGGAAAATTGTTCGTTTTTGTCTGCAAATGTTCCAAAATTGAAAATATAAGCAGCTTACACTCGCGTTTTGTTGGTCTGTTTGTTGTTAAAGCGTCAAGAACGAAAAGGGAGTGGCAACCCAAAACTTTCCCCATACCACGCCTTTTGAATATTTTGCGACAGTCAGATTGATCTCAGGATCTGTCCCTGGTTATTAGTAAAAGTTAACATGTGGGTTGAACTCCATAGATGTAGAAATTATGTAAAATGACATTCATAGCTCCTACACCCACTGAATGCAAAGGTCTTTTTTCAAGCATAAAGTTTATCGCACAAAATATCTCCGAATATGCAGAGAGCATTCATAATACCTCCTTCATATCTTTGGAAGGGATGTTGCACTATATATTTTTAAATATCACGCACCCTTTTTTCCCATAACTTCTTTTCCAGCTCTTGGGGATCCTGGCCGAATCAACTCTAAATCAACCATGGGTTCTTTGAGGTGAGCTACAGCTTCAATTATGTGCTGAGTAGTCATGACTTTGATCTCACCATAAGGTGGCATTCTTGTCAATATTTCAACCATTATTATACCAAAACTATAAACATCAGCTTCAAATTTTACACTCTCGATTTGATCCAGGTTCACAATGCCTGGACCAAGATATTCTGGTGCTGTCCATAAAAGGCCTGCAAGAAAGACACTAAGTGTTTGTATATGTTTTCTTTACATATCAAAATAAAAGATTTTGCTTTCTTGGCGCCTTCAAATCTCAATGTCCCAAAGATTTTCATGCATAGACTACCAATAGTTTACGATTAGGACAATCGTATTTTATAGTCACATAGCTACTCTAAGGCAGCGTTTCCACTGGACTGTTCCATTTGGAGCCGTACCAATTTGGTATGAATAGGCCTTGCATTTACACGAGACTGGTTCCATTTGGAAGTGATGCTCGAAAACTGCACATTTCACTTCATTCAATCATTTTTCAATGTATGCAGGTCTGTCTAGCAGGTATGCAAGAAAACAATAGAAGAGTAGAAGAAGCGCGCCAATTACTTTGCTTCGAACTTCGTTTACATTTTATCCAGACCCAATTGGAGCAGTTTCACCCGTTTCCATTAGAACGGTTCCATTTTGGGCCTAATTCGAAAGCAGGCCCAGTTTTAACAGATTAGCTGTCCCATATGGAACCATTCCAAGCAGTTCCGTAGAAACGCAAGGCCTAACTCTACCAGAAATATTACGGTTCCAATTGGAACCGGTTCCGTAGAAATGCTGCCTAAGTGTTTTCATCCAGTACTTGACAATGATGCACTCAGAAAAGTGCTTACAATAAACTGAAATCACAACTATTGATACCTCCTTTACCATTTTAGTTTCTCACCTACTTTTTTGCTAGCTACATATAATTTCACATGATTCCTTCTTCCTGTAAAAGACTTAAAAAGCTTTTGAAAAAGTCTTTTGGCCTGTGAACATGATCTTCTCTATATTTACTTGAATTTGTCATTGATTTACAAAACTGAACAACACTCTATGTTTTTTTCGGCTTTCTTGCAGTATAATTGATCAAAGTGCTTATACTCAGATTTATTAGAAGGCTACGCCTTCCAAGGACGCTGCGGCATATTTTTGAGTGAGGGGGTTGGGGACGAGTGGGAAGCTCCTATTGGTGAGTGAAAGCAGGGGGTCAATGGTAGGACCCCTTGTCATTGCTATAAATACGCTCGTAGATTGCAGGGAAATCCCCTTTTTGAATATCAAAATACATCCAATCTCAGATAGGTAGGCTATCAGTTGTATGACATCATGCACTAGCAAAATAGTGAGAGTACTGCAGCCTCCTCTTGCCCCCCCCCCC